>JAVSCE010021710.1:0-250721 GCA_032199065.1 Smutsia gigantea | reverse complement strand
AATTAATCAATGGGTTAACGGCCAAATCAAAACAGAAATCAAAGAATATATGGAGACTAATGACAACAACAACACAAAGCCACAACTTCTGTGGGGCGCAGCAAAGGCAGTTCTAAGAGGAAAGTATATTGCAATCCAGGCCTATTTAAAGAAGGAAGAACATTCCCAAATGAATAGTCTAAAGACACAATTACTGAAATTGGAAAAAGAAGAACAAATGAGGCCCAAAGTCACCAGAAGGAGGGACATAATAAAGATTAGAGAAGAAATAAATAAAATTGAGAAGAATAAAACAATAGAAAAAATCAATAAAACCAAGAGCTGGTTCTTTGAAAAAATAAACAAAATAGATAAACCGCTAGCCAGACTCATTAAGAGAAAAAGAGAATCTACACACATAAACACAATCAGAAATGAGAAAGGAAAAATCACGACGGACCCCACAGAAATACAAAGAATCATAAGAGAATATTATGAGAATCTATATGCTAACAAGCTGGAAAACATGGAAGAAATGGACAACTTCTTAGAAAAATACAACCTTCCAAGACTGACCAAGCAAGAAACAGAAAAACTAAACAGACCAATCACCAGTGACGAAATCGAATTGGTAATCAAAAAACTACCCAAGAACAAAACCCCTGGGCCTGATGGATTCACCTCTGAATTCTACCAGACATATAGAGAAGAAATAACACCGACTCTCCTTAATGTTTTCCAAAAAATAGAAGAGGAGGGAATACTTCCAAACTCATTCTATGAAGCCAGCATCACTCTAATACCAAAACCGGGCAAAGACCTCACCAAAAAAGAAAATTACAGACCAATATCCCTGATGAACATAGATGCAAAAATACTCAACAAAATATTAGCAAACCGAATTCAAAAATACATCAAGAGGATCATACACCATGATCAAGTGGGATTCATCCCAGGGATGCAAGGATGGTACAACATTCGAAAATCCATCAACATCATCCACCACATCAACAAAAAGAAGAACAAAAACCACATGATCATCTCCATAGATGCTGAAAAAGCATTTGACAAAATTCAGCATCCATTCCTGATTAAAACTCTCAACAAAATGGGTATAGAGGGCAAGTACCTCAACATCATAAAGGCTATATATGACAAACCCACAGCTAACATCATACTTAACGGCGAGACGCTGAAAGCTTTTCATCTAAGATCGGGAACAAGACAAGGATGCCCACTCTCTCCACTGTTATTCAACATAGTACTGGAGGTCCTAGCCACAGCAATCAGACAAAACAAAGACATACAAGGCATCCAGATTGGTAAAGAAGAAGTCAAATTGTCACTATTTGCAGATGACATGATACTGTACATAAAAAACCCTAAAGATTCCATTCCAAAACTACTAGAACTAATATCTGAATTCAGCAAAGTTGCAGGATACAAAATTAACACACAGAAATCTGTTGCTTTCCTATACACTAATGATGAAGCTAACAGAAAGAGAAATCAGAAAAACAATTCCATTCAAATTGCATCAAAAAGAATAAAATACCTAGGAATAAACCTAACGAAGGAAGTGAAAGACCTGTACTCTGAAAACTACAAGACACTCCTAAGAGAAATTAAAGAGGACACTAACAAATGGAAATGCATCCCATGCTCTTGGCTAGGAAGAATAAATATTGTCAAAATGGCTATACTACCTAAAGCAATCTACAGATTCAATGCAATCCCTATCAAACTACCAACAGCTTTCTTCAATGAACTGGAACAAATTATTCTAAAATTCATATGGAACCACAAAAGACCCCGAATAGCCAAAGCAATCCTGAGAAGGAGGAATAAAACAGGGGGAATTACATTCCCTGACTTCAAGCTCTACTACAAAGCCACAGTAATCAAGACAATTTGGTATTGGCACAAAAACAGACCCACCGACCAGTGGAACAGAATAGAAAATCCAAACATTAACCCAAACATATACAGTCAATTAATATTTGATAAAAGTGCTTTGGATATACAATGGGGAGATGACAGCCTCTTCAGCAGCTGGTGTTGGAAAAACTGGACAGCTACATGTAAGAGAATGAAACTGGACTACTGTCTAGCCCCATACACAAAGGTAAACTCAAGGTGGATCAAAGACCTGAATGTAAGTCATGAAACCATAAAACTCTTAGAAAAAAACATAGGCAAAAATCTCTTGGACATAAACATGAGCAACTTCTTCATGAACATATCTCCCCGGGCAAGGGAAACAAAAGCAAAAATGAACAAGTGGGACTATATCAAGCTGAAAAGCTTCTGTACAGCAAAGGACACCATCAGTAGAACAAAAAGACATCCTACAGTATGGGAGAATATATTCATAAAAAACGTATCTGATAAAGGGTTGACATCCAAAATATATAAAGAACTCATGCACCTTAACAAACAGAAAGCAAATAATCCAATTAAGAAATGGGCAGAGGACATGAATAGACACTTCTCCAAAGAAGAAATTCAGATGGCCAACAGGCACATGAAAAGATGCTCCACATCGCTAATCATCAGAGAAATGCAGATTAAAACCACAATGAGATATCACCTCACACCAGTGAGGATGGCCAACATCCAAAACACAAACAACAACAAATGTTGGCGAGGATGTGGAGAAAAGGGAACCCTCCTACACTGCTGGTGGGAATGCAAATTAGTTCAACCATTGTGGAAAGCAGTATGGAGGTTCCTCAAAAAACTCAAAATAGAAATACCATTTGACCCAGGAATTCCACTCCTAGGAATTTACCCTAAGAATGCAGCAGCCCAATTTGAAAAAGACAGATGCACCCCTATGTTTATTGCAGCACTATTTACAATAGCCAAGAAATGGAAGCAACCTAAGTGTCCATCAGTAGATGAATGGATAAAGAAGATGTGGTACATATACACAATGGAATATTATTCAGCCATAAGAAGAAAACAAATCCTACCATTTGCAACAACATGGATGGAGCTAGAGGGTATTATGCTCAGTGAAATAAGCCAAGCCGAAAAAGACAAGTATCAAATGATTTCACTCATATGTGGAGTATAAGAACAAAGAAAAAAACTGAAGGAACAAAACAGCAGCAGACTCACAGAACCCAAGAACGGACTAATAGTTACCAAAGGGAAAGGGACTGGGGAAAATGGGCGGGAAGGGAGGGATAAGAGGGAAAAAGGGGCATTACGATTAGCAGATGTAATGTTGGGGGGGCACGGGGAGGGCAGTACAACTCAGAGAAGACAAGTAGTGATTCTGTAACATCTCACTACGCTGATAGACAGTGACTGTAATGGGGTTGGTGGGGGGGACCTGATGAAGGGGTAGTTTAATAATAGTAATATTGCACATGTAATTGTAAATTAATGATAATAAAATAAATTATATTAAAAAAAAATGTTACTCAAATGTCAGCACATCACCAGGTTTACAGGGTATTTTGGCAGCTCAGCATGGATGGTTGTTAATCTAGAAATTATTTTATTTAGAAGAAAATACATTTATATAATAGCTAAAACCAGAATCCAGTTAACATCAGAAAGTTAATCTAGTGATATTATTAGTGGGAACAGTTCATGGGGTGGGTCATCTCTAATGCTAACTAATTTTAGACAAGCCTTTAAAGTAGAAATTTCTCATTTAAATCTGACTTCAATATAAAAAAAAGTAGACTGTGGAAAGAATTCATTATCTAGTTAACCATTTCTGGGAAATAATATTTCCAATATTTATGCTCACATATGATTTCAAAAATAAAATACCATGTCATTATAAGAAAATGATTAATTTCTGAAATGGAAGAATTGTTATTTTTACATTCTATCCGGTTCTGATTTGTATGGGTCTAAGTTCTACAGAAAGGTGAGTGTGACCCAGTCAAAACCAATAAATGTTAGATTTGCTACTGTTTATTCCTGTAGTGACACTCATTTCTCCTTCAATACAATGCTAAATAAAAACCCTAATTGAATAGCCACAGATAGGAAGAGGTCAAATTAAGGAATGCAAACATAAGTGTAATCAGAGTTTTATGTCATAAAACTTTCTTCTATAATTCTCCTGAATGCTTTTGCTTAATAAGAAAAAGATGAATTTTTTATTATAGCCTATTTATTCACACTTGACTTTTTTTTTAATGAAAACTAAAGCTTAATTTGATAGTACTGACAAGTTAAAATATAAAGTGTAAAAAACAAGAGTGGCTCAGTATCAGGCCTGGGGGCAGGTGGGGTGGAAAAGAAGGCCACAGAAAAGAGAGCATGACAAAGAGGGAAAGGCGCGAGCTTTCACTGCCGGCATCACGGCCTCTCAGTCTGGAGATTTGAGATAGCACTCCCTATCTCGAATCAAATAGAAAACAAATTCCAGGTGAATCAAAGCCCTGCATGTTCCAAATGAAATGATAAATATAAATAAAATTTGGAGACTGCTTTTAAAACCTTAGGGAGACAAAAGACCTTTTCAAGGGGATAAGAAACCTGAAGGAAAAGTTGAACAGATTTTATACATTAAAAAAACACTTCATACCCATTAGGATGGCTATTACTTAAAAAACACACACACACACACACAAAATAACAAGTGTTGGTAAGGGGTAAGGCTGAGGAAAGGTTGGAACCCTTGTGTATTGCTCTTGGGAATGTAAAATGGTGCAGCTGCTATGGAAAGTACTACAGAGATTGATCAAAAAAGTTAAATATAGAATTACCATACGATTCAGCAATTCCACTTCTGGGTATATACCCAAAAGCAGTGAAAGCAAGTACTCAACTAGATATTTGTATGCCCATACTTATAACATCATTATTTACAACAATCAAAATGTAGAAGCAACCCAAGTGCCCACTGACAGCTGAATGAATAAACAAAATGTGGCATATACAAAAAATGGAATATTATTCAGCCTTAAAGAGGAAGGACATTCTAATATATGCTACAACATGGATGAAACTTTAAGGACATTATGGTAAGTGAAATAAGCCAACCACAAAAGAACAAATATTATATAATTCCACTTACATGAGGTACCTATAGGAGTCAAATTCACAGAGACAGAAAGTAGAATGGTGGTTACCCTGGGCTGGAGGAAGAAGGGCGAGGTCAGTGTCTGAAGAGTACAGAGGTCCAGTCAGGGAGGATGAAAATGTTCTGGAGATGGATGCTGGTGGTGGTTGCTCAAGGGGGAGGTACATGGAGGAGTTAAGAGTATGGGTCTTATGATCAAACTGCCTGCATTTGGGTCCTGATGCCACCAATTATTAACATTGTGCCCTTGGGTAAGTCACTTAATCTCTCTGTACAGTAGTTTCTTCACCTGTAGAATAAGGAAAACAACAGTAACTACCTCATGGAGTTATCCTGAGGACTTCATTATTAATGAGAAAGAATGATAGAAACAATACAACTACAACCCTATGGCTGAATTTGGAAACATCTATTAAAATTTAAATGTACCTGCCCTTTGATCCAGCAATTCCACTTTTGGGAAGAGTCAACTACTCAATAAAAATTAGTTGATTTTTCTGTTTTTCCTTTTATCATTGTCATCATCATCATTACTCCTATGCAGCTATATATTCTAATGTGGAGAAAACTGTAAGGTATATAGTTAAATGAAAAAGCAAAGTGTAGAAGAGTGTATAATATGATACCATTTTTCATTTGTGTGCACACAGACATGCACATACATATACTCATTGTCATATACATCTAAATATGTGTAGACTTCTTGAAGACTATTCAAGAAACTAGCAAGTGATTATGTCTGAGGAGGTGGACTAGATGACTGGAGACAGGGGTGGTAGGAAATTTTTACTATATACCCTCTTGTTTCAGGGTTTTTGTATCATGTGTACATATTAACTATTCATACATAATTTTTTATAAAGAAAGAAAACAAAGCCCTTAAGCCCCATTTCAGACTGAACCTGCACTCTGGATGTCTAGAAAGCTCAATGCATGTTTTCCTGTCCAACAACAGGCCAAGAGATAAAGAAGTAATGGAATATTCACACAGTGAAATATTCTGCAGCCTTAACAATGACTGTCCACACTGTAAAGGCTATACACAGCACTGGAAAATGCTTAGACACAGTGTCAAGGGCAAAAAGCACAATAAAAAAGTTTATAGGTAAACAAACAAAATGTAGCACAGAAAAAAAGATGGGGAGAAATGTTAAGCATGGTTGTATTGGTGCTGTAACAGTATGGTAATATTTTCTTCTTTCTACACATGTATTTTATAATTTTTTGTTTATAAGTTCTTTCATTAATTTTATGATGAAAACTAATATTAAAAATGAAAATCTAGGAATTACTGGGTATTGAGGTTATAGACTTCATTTTATTCTGCTTTATGCTTATCTTATAAAAAACAAACTAACAACATTTTTTAAAAGAACAAATCCATAATGGTGCCTGGAAAACAAGAAAGGGTGCCACCAGCAAGTCAGAAATTTTGAGAAATTTCTGAAGGAGAAAAAACAGATGGGAACAGACTGATGGTAAAACCAGAGTAGAGGAAACTACAAACCGAAACAGACTCAGGGAGGACCCCGCTATCTATAAAATGCTGGAGAAGCTCCAAGCTTGGGGAATTAATTAAATAATTTTCTTTGAAACCGTAACTGGAATACCACCACGACTCCCCCCAACACAGAGAAAGAGGCGGCAGTTTTTGTTTCTAGTCAAATTTCCACCAAAATCTCTTGGAGGAAGCTCTCATCTATTCTAAAGGATGGGGTCAGAGAGAAGAGGCAATATTGAGGCAATTCTGGACTTCAAAAGCAGACATGAAAGAAAAAACAGACAGCAGGTTCGCTGAGGCCTGAATATGACTGCAGGCTCCACTTCACAGTAAATCTTTGTTCTTTGGCAGTTGTGGGGTTCTTAAACCTGCTCTTTGCGCATTCACCTTAAAGAGAAATTCTTGTTATTGGCCCACGTTGCCCATTCCTCAAAGACTACAGACTACAGAGGAAATCCATGCCATCTACTTATGTTAATTAACCTACTTCTTCATCATATATATGAACAGGCAACTAAGGACTACCAGACATTTAAAGGCAACCAAGAACATGAAAGAGGATCAAAGTGCATGAAAAGAATACCTGGAATGAGAGATAAGAGAGATATTATGAGACAGAAGAAAACAATGCTGCCCATGAGATAAGAACCTTCTTTCCCTGTTCTCTGGGTGTCTCTGAAGGGACATAGCCCTTGTGGTTTCTCTATCTGGCTTACAATTTTAGGCCCTCCTGGGGTAGTCCTCAGTGAAGGTGATGGTACATGATATCAATCTGTATCACAATTACAGTGTTGAGCCAAAGGAGCCAGACACCAAAAAATACAAGCCATAGGACTCCAGTGATATAGATCAAAATCAGATACAAAACAGCTGTGTTGCTGGAAGTCAGGAGAGTGACTATCCTTAAGTGGGGGTAAGTGACTGCAAGGTGTTGGGATGAGATTTAAGAGGTATGTTCAGTCTGTGAAAATTAAGTAGCTCTACACTTCAATATTGATAAAAGCTATATACAACTAATCAAGAAGCTATAGCAGTTAACCTTTTATACATTACACAATATAGCATTAGAATTTAGAAAGCAAACTGTTGGGAAAAACAAGGAAAATTTTACAGATTATAGATAACAATAGTAGGCTTCAACCAACAATTTCAGAAATTGATAGCTCTAATAGGAAGAAAATGTAGGAATATTGAAGATTTGAGCAATTAAATTAACAAGCTTAATTATGTATATATGGGTATAGCTAATAAACATAGAAAAATATTTTTATAAATATCAGAAAACATTGTATTATACCACAATAAAATAGCCCAGCAAATTCCCCAAATAGAAACCACATAGACCTTTTTTTTATGATGATGTAGTGAAAGCAGGAATTAAATGGATAGTGATTGTCTGTTTATTAGAATTCAAGAAAATGAACTGAAAAACTACAAAAGCAATAGGACAATTTAGTAGGACTGCTGAATATAAGATCATACAAGATCTACATAAAATAATTTAAATTTTCTTTGCCAGAAGCAAAAACTACTCACAATATTACACATACTACATAATATGCAGGAATAAATCCCAACAAGAATCTGATGAGGAATTACTTTAGTGAACTTGACAAGCTTGTTGTAAAATCTACTTAGAAGAAAAATATGCCAGAAAAGACATTTTCAAAATTGTTTTAACTGCCAAACATCCAAAGCCACTATAAAGGTGTGCTGTACATCACGGCAGCCACTAGCAATATGTGCATATTTAAGTTGAGATTAGTTAAAATTAAATTAAAAATTCAGTTTTTCAGATACACTGGTCACATTTCAAGTGCTCAATAGCCACATGTACAGACATATGTATCTGTGTGTGTGTATACGTATAAACACCTGCCCTCGGCCTATCATATATATATATATATACGTTTGCATAGAGATATAGCTACATCGGTATTTATCAAGTCAGGAGAAGAAACTGCTGACCAGGTCCTGCCCACACAACCTCTCAGTTATGAACATATCTGGGCTGTCTAAGGAACAGCAAAGTGACTGGTGTGGTCAGAGAGGAGTGAGCAAGGGGGAGAGTGGTAGAAGTTGAAGTCAGAGGGGTGATAGAGCAGGGACTGACAACCAAGGGTGGTGCTTCGCATACTTGACTGTGTATGTGAATCACCTCAGGGGTTTGTTAAAAGCAGGTTCTGATTCAGTAGTACTGGGAGGACACATGATTCTGTGTTTCTAATGAGCTCCACTGTCAGTGCTTCTAGAAAATAGACCACATTTGAGTATGTGAGTATAGGATCTTATAGGCACTTGCTGGCCTATTTGAGCTTTTATTCCGAGGAAGATGGGAAGCTGCAGAAGGATTTTGAGCAAGTAATTGTATGATTTGACATTTTAACAGGATAATTCTGATTTGTAAAAATATATCACTTTTAAGAATATCAAGAGAGATGAGCAAGTCTGTTTACCACTCATAGCAGTGATATTCATAAGAGACCTAAAATGGAATCAATCCAATATTCATTAACAGTAGAATGGGTAAATAAATTGTAGTATATTCATATAATAGAATACTACAAAGCAAGAAAAAAATGAATTATTACTACAAGCAACAATGTAGCTAAATCTCATAAACATAATATTGAATGAAAAAACAAAAAAAGTACATATTATATGATCCCATATATACAAAGCATTAAAATGAGCAAAACGAATTTATAGAGATAAAGGTCTGGATAGTGGATGCCTTTAGCAGTGGGAGAGGCAGGAAGAAGCTTCCTGAGGGCAGGAAATGTTCTATATGTTAATCTGGGTGGTAATCATATGGGTATAAACATATGGGAAATTAATCAAGCTGCACACATAAGATTTGTGCACTTCACCGTGTCTATGATATACTTCACACAGGAAAAAAAGAAAAAGTTGTAGGGGAGTAAGGGTGAAAAGGGGAACAGTTAGGAGGCTGTCACACTAATCCAGGCAAAAGATGGCAGTTTGGGACAGAGTGACCGTAATGGAGGCAGTGAGAGGTGGTTGGATTCTGGACAACTTTGGAATTTAGAGCTGAAAATTATTTTCTGATGGACTAGAAAAGGGGTGTGAGAGAAAGGGAAGAGTAAGAGGTGATCCCAGGTGAGCAGAGCATGGTCGTACCATTTAGGGACATGGGTAAGCCTGCAGGATGAGCAGATGTAATGGATGGGAATGGGATCAGATGAGGGGAGAATGAGGAACTGTGGTTTGGACATACTGGTTTGAGATGTTCGCAGACATCTTGGTGAATATGTCAAGTAGGCAGTTTCATATGTCAGTCTGTAATTATGACCAAAGTTTGGGCTGGAAGTATAAATTTGAAGTCATCTGTTATATAGGTAGTATTTGAAATTATGAGATTGGACAAGATCCCTTAAGAGAGGATATATAGAGAGGAGAAGACAGTTGAGACCTGAGCCAGGGCCACTCCAGGAATGTGTATCACTCAGGTGGAAGAGGAGGCAAATGAGACTGAGATGGTCAGGGAAGTAGGAGAACAAAGAGGTGGATTCTCAGAAAGCAACTGAGGAATGTGTTTTAAGAAGGGAGTAATCAGTGATCCACTGTGTCAGGAGTTCAAGAGTTGCTTATAAATGGAGTAAGGTGAGGACTGAAGTATTAAGTTGATTAGTAAACACCTGAAACATAGTAGTCCCTCAAATATCACAAGCTATTGAACAATAACATGGAGAATATACATTAAAACCTCTATAAACTCATTGCTCTTAGCAAGAGATCATAGTTTTGCAGTGAAGGAAATAAAAATTCTTCAGAAACAAGTTCCCTCTTCCACTCTTTCCCCCTAACCCTTGAGGTTTTGGCTAAAATAAGCAAGTATAGAGGATCTTCTTCCCATTTGGAACAGCCCTTGGGAACTAGCCTAGACTTCAAACCCGTGGTCCTGAAGATCAAAGAAAAATGAAGCATTTTCTTGGCCTGTTCAGTAGTTTAAAGACTGACCAATGTCTTTATACACTGGAATACAATGGAATGTCCCACATTGGGGAAATAGTCCTGCCATTTATTCAGCCTCCCTGTAATTCAGTTTCCTCATCTATAAAATGAAAGTAATAATAATGGCAATCTCATTGTGTGTAACAAGGATTACAGGGGTATACACAAAGACCTTAGAACTGTATGTGGCATATAGTAAGTGCTAAATAAGCATTAGATATCTATTATATTATGGTGATATCAATGTCCTGTAGCTAAAGACCCTCAGGAACATATCTACAGTCAGAAAAGAAGGGTCCATTGACTTGTTATGGAGAAGAGACACACACCATGGGGACTGTGAGCTGTCTCAGTAAGAAGGTATTAGAAAAGACTTACTAGATATGGACTTGTGCTAGATAACCTGGGGGAAGGTTCAAAGATAATCTAGACTGGGTGCTGTTAGGGAGTGGAAGTAATTCCATGGTTGGATTTCTTAAATCTTTATCTGGGAGGTGGGAGGAACCAAGCAGGTGTATGTGGTAAATAGTAAAGATGCAGCAGCACCCACATGAGTCAGCATGGCCGGGGATGATTGGTTATTTCTGTAGTTTGGACACTATTCCCATCTTTTCTGTTCCCTGACATGATTTACAGAGTACTCTTGTCTGATGGTGATGATCTGTGAAACTTCTTATGTTTTACAGGAGAACACCATGGCCTAACTAATAGTTCCAGGTCCCAGCTGTCAGGGATACATATTTCTTTCTCAGTCTGTATGAAATGTTATGTGCTTTGCAGGGGGTGATTAAAGGACTCTGGGAAGACTTTCAGTTTCCTCTGACATCTGAGTAATGAATCATCAAGGAGGATCTGGGGAGGTAGACACAAGCGGTAAACTGATTTAGGAAAATTCTGATTTCTCAGTCTGGAGTGTGTCCATCATCTCTGCTTTGAAGAAGAAGCTCTCACAAAGGAATAAAAATTTAGTGGGTGACCCAAGCTGAGCCCAGAGAGAAAATCAGGAAGTGACAGAAGTTTGCTTCTGGCTCTTGGAAGAAAAAGAGATCCAGAATCAGATGGCATTCTCCTTGGTGACCTGAAGTCCTTACAAACAGTGGAGAAACTAGCATCACGGTAGAGAAACTGGCCTTCCCCAAGGTTGGGACCTACGGAAGCTCCTGGCCATCAGATATATTGGGAAAACTGAACCTCTGAGGAGAAATACCCAGGAGTGAGGAGCAAGGGTAAGGTTTTCAGGGGACTGAAACGTTAAGTACCGGGAAGGTTGATGTAGTGTGCCCAGAGCGCTAGGAAGGCATCCCGTGTGTCAGGTACTCACTGAGGAACAAGTTTAATCGGGGGACCAATGCGGGCTTGTCAAGAAGGTTCTGAAACCCTGGTGCTAGCCCTTATGTCCCCAGGAATAGGAAGGTTTTTGTTGTTTTTATTGTTGAGAATCCTAGCAACTGCCCACTCTGTATGTAGTTGCATCCTTGTTTACATTTTGTTTGCTTTTCTCCATGTAAAATTACCCTGAAAAACCATAGGACTGCCAGGGAAGACCTGGACATACTGACAGAATTGAACAAGGTGGCCAGATATGCTGGGCCAATTTCAGAATCTTGAAGATCACAGGAAAGGCCACGCTGAGTGGCCTTAGGCAGACAGAGTCAAAGAAGCAGGCTGTGGGCCTGGAGACCCTTCCTACCCAGGCTTTATCTCCACAGGGTCAAGGGCAAAATGTGAATCCTGTTACATAATTCTCACCTTTCCTCTATGGTGTTTATTCTCTGTGGCATTCCATAATTCAAATCAAGTTAGGATTTGTGGGCATTGGAGTCAGAGAAATCCAGATGTTGAACTTAGACCCCTTTGGATATTAGCAATCAGATTTCAAACATGGAAATCTGCACTGCAGTTTCCTCAACCTCTAAAATGCAGCCAAATTTAACACCTACCTTGCAAAGGTTACTGTGTGACTTAGAGGTAAACTTGTAAAAAGGCAAGCTCAGAGTATTGGAAACAAAGGATCTACATCTGGGCTGCCTTCTACATCTCATGTCAAGAGGCAACATTTGGCGGAGGACTTTTTAAGTGTCTTTGATCATCCATCATGACCAAGTGGGATTTATTCCAGGGGTGGAAGGATGGCACAATATTAAAAAATCCATCAACATCATGCATCACATCAACAAAAAGAAGGACAGAAATCAAATGATCATCTCAACAAATGCTAAAAAGCATTTGACAAAATTCAGCATCCATTGATGGTAAATACTCTCAACAAAATGGGTATAGAGGGCAAGTACCTCAACTAAATAAAGGCCATATAAAACAAACCCACAGCCAACATCATACTTAACAGCAAAAAGCTGAATGCTATCTCCCCAGGCAAGGGAAACAAAAGCAAAAATGAACAAGTTGGACTATATCAAGCTGAAAAGCCTCTGTACAGCAAAGGACACCGTCAGTAGAACAAAAAGACATCCTACAGTATGGGAGAATATATTCATAAATGACATATCCAATAAGGGGTTAACATCCAAAATATATAAAGAGCTCACGCACCTCATCAAACAAAAAGCAAATAATCCAATTAAAAAATGGGCAGAGGAGCTGAACAGACTCTTCTCCAAAGAAGAAATTCAGATGGCCAACAGGCACATGAAAAGATGCTCCACATCACTAATCATCAGAGAAATGCAGATTAAAACCACAATGAGATATCACCTCACACCAGTAAGGATGGCCAACATCCAAAACACAAACAACAACAAATGTTGGCTGAGGATATGGAGAAAAGGGAACCCTCCTACACTGCTGGTGGGAATGCAAACTAGTTCAACCATTGTGGAAAGCAGTATGGAGGTTCCTCAAAAAACTCAAAATAGAAATACCATTTGACCCAGGAATTCCACTCCTAGGAATTTACCCTAAGAATGCAGCAGCCCAATTTGAAAAAGACAGATGCACCCCTATGTTTATCTCAGCACTATTTACAATAGCCAAGAAATGGAAGGAACCTAAGTGTCCATCAGTAGATGAATGGATAAAGAAGATGTGGTACATATACACAGTGGAATATTATTCAGCCATAAGAAGAAAACAAATCCTACCATTTGCAACAACATGGATGGAGCTAGAGGGTATTATGCTCAGTGAAATAAGCCAAGCTGAAAAAGACAAGTATCAAATGATTTCACTCATATGTGGAATATAAGAACAAAGAAAAAAAACTGAAGGAACAAAACAGCAGCAGACTCACAGAACCCAAGAATGGACTAACAGTTACCAAAGGGAAAGGGACGGGGGAGGATGGGTGGGAAGGGAGGGACAAGGGGGAAAAAGGGGCATTACGATTAGCAGACATAATATGGGGGGGGCATGGGAGGGCTGAAAAACTTAGAGAAGACAAGTAGTGATTCTATAGCATCTCACTACACTGATGGACAGTGACTGTAATGGGGTATGTGGTGGGGACTTGATGATGTGGGGAGTCTAGTAACCATAATGTTGCACATGTAATTGTAGATTAATAAGGGGACTTGATGATGTGGGGAGTCTAGTAACCATAATGTTGCACATGTAATTGTAGATTAATAATACAAAAAAAAAGCTGAAAGCTTTTCCTCTAAGATAAGGAACATGACAAGGATGCCCACTCTCCCCCCTTTTAAACAACACAGTAATGGAGGTCCTCGCCACAGAAATCAGACTACACAAAGAAGGAAAAGGCATCCAGACTGGTAAGGAAGAAGTTAAACTGTCACTGTTTGCAGATGACATGATATTGTACATAACAAACCCTAAAGATACACCCCAAAAGTACTAGAACTAATATCTGAATTCAGCAAAGTTGCAGGATACAAAATTAATACACAGAAATCTGATGCATTCCTATATAGTAACAATGAATGAGCAGAAGGAGAAATCAGGAAAAAAATCTCCATTTACAATTACATTGAAAAGAATAAAATACCTAGAAATAATCCTAACCAAGGAAGGGAAAGACCAAACTCTGAAAACTACAAGACACTCATGAGAGAACTTAAAGAAGACACCAAGAAATGGAAATACATCCTGTCCTCATGGGTAGGAAGAATTAATATTGCCAAAATGGCCATCCTGCCTAAAGTAATCTATATATTCAATGCAATCCCTATCAAAATACCAACGTACAAAAACAAATAATTCTAAAATTGATATGGAACCACAAAAGACCAAGAAATAGCCAAAGCAATCCTGAGAAGGAAGAATAAAGTTGGGGGATTATGCTCCCTAATTTCAAGCTCTACTACAAAGCCACAGTAATCAAAACAATTTGGTACTGGCACAAGAACAGACCTACAGATCAATGGAACAGAATAGAGAGCCCAGATATAAACCCACACATATATGGCTAATTAATATACAATGAAGGAGCCATGGATATACAATGGAGAAATGACAGCCTCTTCAATAGCTGGTGTTGGCAAAACTGGACAGCTACACATAAGAGAATGAAACTGGATTACTGTGTAACTCCATACACAAAAGTAAACTTCAAATGGATCAAAGACCCGAATGTAAGTCATGAAAACATAAAACTCTTAGAAGAAAACATAGGCAAAAATCTCTTGAATATAAACATGAGCAACTTTTTCATTAACACATCTCCTCAGGAGAGGGAAACAAAAGCAAAAATGAACAAATGGGACTACATCAAACTAAAAACGTTCTGTATGGCAAAGGACACCATCAGCAGAACAAAAAGGCATCCTACAGTATGGGAGAACATATTCATAAAAAACTTATCTGATAAGGGGTTAACATCCAAAATATATAAAGAATTCACATGCCTTCAACAACCAAAAAACAAATAACTCAATTAAAAAATAGGTAGATGTTCTGAATAGACACTTCTCCAAAGAAGGAATTCAGATGGCCAACAGGCACATGAAAAGATGCTCCACATCTTACATCACATGCTAATCATCAGGGAAATGTAAATTAAAACTACAACAAGATATCACCTCACACCAGTTAGGATGACCAACATCGAACATATAAGGAGCAACAAATGCTGTCAAGGATGCAGAGAAAGGGGAACCCTCCTACACTGCTGTTGGGAATGTAAACTAGTTCAACCATTGTGGAAAGCAATAAGGAGGTTCCTCAAAAAACTAAAAAGAGAAATACTATTTGACCCACTAATTTCATTCCCAGGAATTTACCTGAAGAAAACAAGATCCCTAATTGAAAATGACATATGCACCCCTACGTTTATCACAGCACTATTTACAATAGCCAAGATATGGAAGCAACCTAAGTGTCCATCAATAGATTAATGGATAAAGAAGAAGTGGTACATACACACAGTGGAATAGTATTCAGCCATAAGAAGAAAATAAATCCTACCATTTGCAACAACATAGATGGAGCTAGAGGGTATTATGCTCAGTGAAATAAACCAGGTGGAGAAAGACAAGTACCAAATGATTTCCCTCATTTGTAGAGTATATCAACAAAGCAAAACTGAAGGAACAAAAGAGCAGCAGACTCACAGACTCCAAGAAGGGACTAATAGTTACCAAAGGGAAGGGGTTGCAAAGGATAGGCAGGGAGGGAGGGAGAAGGTGATTAAGGGGCATTATAATTAGCAATCACAATATAGGTAGGTCACAGGGAAAGCAGTACAGCACAGAGAAGACAAGTAATGACTCCATAGCATCTTATATGCTGACAGACAGTGACTGTAGTGGGGGGATGAGGTCTTGATAATATGGGTGAATGTTGAAACTATAATATTATTCATGTGAAACCTTCATATGATTGTATATTAATGATACTTTAATAAAAAAATGAAGTGGGACTTTTACCTTGCACCATATACAAAACAAAATCAATATGGAGCAAAAACAAAAACAAAAAAAGCTGAAACTATAAAACTTTTAGAAGAAAACATCGGGGCAAATCTTTATGATCTTGAATTTGGCAAGTGTCTCAGATATGACACCAAAAGCACAAGCAACAAAAGAAAAACAAATGCACTTAAAAAGATTAAAACTTTTATGCATCAAAGGACACACAGAGAGTAAAGGACACTCAAGAGAGTAAAAAGATAAACCATAGAATGGGAGAAAATATTTGCAAATATTACATCTTATAAGGATCTAATTTCCAGTATATAAGGAATTCTTACAACTTACCAACAAAAAGACAGACAACCCAATTTGAAAATGAGCAAAGGACTAGAGCAGGCATTTCTCTAAAGAAGATATGCAAATTGCCAACAAACATAAGAAAGAATGTTTAATGTTTTTAGTCACTAGGGAGATTCAAATCAAAGCACAGTGAGGTAACACTTCAGACCTACTAAAATGACTAGAATTTAAGAAAAACAAGGAAAATAACACGTATTGGTGATTATGTGAAGAAATATGATCCTCATATATTGTGATAGGAATGTAAAATGTGGGAAACATTTTTGATATTCCTCAATAAGTTAAACATAAAATTATGTGATCTAGCAATTCCACTTATAGGTATATACTCAAAATAAATGAAAAGTATTCAAACAAAAACTTGCACAAGAATTTCCATAGCAGCACTATTTACAATAGCCAAAAGGTGGAAACAGTCTTAATGTTCATGAACCAATGAACAGATAAACAAAATATGGCATATCTATTCAATAGAATGTTATTTAGCCATAAATAGGAATGAAGTACTAGTTTGTGCTATCACATAGATGGACCTTGGAAAGATCATGCTATGTGAAATAAGCCAGACACAAAACACCACCTATTGTATGATTCCATTTATATGAAATATCCAGAACAGATAAATCCATATGGACAGAAAGCAGATCAGTGGTTGCCAGGGACTAGGGATGGGGCGGGTGACTGCTTAATGAAGATGGGATTTTCTTTTGGGGTGATGAAAATGTTACAGAATTAAATAGTGGTGATGGTCGCACAATATTGCAAATGTACTAAGTGTCTGAATTGTACATTTTTAAATGGTGAGTTTTATAATATACTTATTTTACCACACAAAAAAATGAACCTTAGAAAAATGATTAAGAGTGAAGGACACAGGGAGGCTGAACAGGTAGTGGGGATGGAGATATGGGCAGAAGGGTGTTTCAGAGGGATAAGCTGAAGAAGGTTGTAAATCTCAGCACAAGAGGTAGACTACTGTAGCCTTCCTATGAGCCCACTGTTGGCGAGCCTGTGCTGATGCTGCCGCCTCTTTCATTCAAGGCCCTTCCCAGTCAAGCTCCCTGACACTTCCAGTTCCTGAGCTAGCTCCCACTTGCTCATCCTCCTTTCTGCAGAGAGTTGGCTGCTTTCTTCGTTGCCACAAGACTACACAGCAGACACTACACTTTCTCGCTTTCCTCAAAACAACAAGCCCTTCTTATTTCAAGATGTTGGTATCGCTTTCACCTCAAAGATGGGAGGGCACAAGAAGAACAGATACTGGAAGTTATAAGGGTTTAAGAAATTTCAACAAGTTCTCATAATAGTATTTGCTTTCTTAATTTTTTATATACTTTATATTTATATATTTATTAAGTACACACTGCATTTTATATTGTGAAAATAATCATATAGTACATGCTACTATGCAGATGAATTACTATAAACTTGTGGCTTACAAGCAGCACAGATTATTAGCTTATATTTCTGGACATCACAAGTCCAACACAGGTCTGAATGGGCTAAAATTAAGGTCACTGCAGGGCTGAGTTCCCTTCCAGAGTATCTAGGAGAGAATCTGTTTCTTAGCATTTTTCAGCTTTCATTACTTGCATAGGGGGTCCCTTACTCATTCTTCAAAGCCTGCAAACCACCTCTCTGACTCTTCTGTCTTCACCTCTCTGCTTTTAAGAATTCCTGTGTTTAGGCTGGGTCCACATGGATAATTAAGGATAATTTTCCCATCTCAAGGTCTGTTCCTCTAATCACATTTTGCCAAATCTGTTTTGCCACATAAGGTAATACAGTCACAGATCCCCCTGTGTGGACATCTTTCAGGAGCCAGTGTTCTACCCACCACATATATACACACAAACATCTGGTTATTTGCAGCGTAACCTGCCCTCTCCCCCAGCAAATTAGAGAAGTGCCTTGAATATAGAGCCCATACCTTATAACATTTTTGAATCCTGCTTACTATATAGCACATTTTTTATATATATTAAGTAACTATAATAGTTATTTTTGGTTTATAACTATACCTCGTTTCCTTAACACCAAATTCTAACAACAGATACACAGGTTAAAGGCTGGCTCTGGCTCTTGTGTATTTTTTTAAATCTTTATAGTTTGTTGCCTACACAGAGTAAACAATGAACTGCCCAAGTAACCTTACATGGACCGTAACTGCTTTGCCTACAGAGCATGGTAGCACAGCAAGGGTCTACGGAATCTTTTCTTCCCTCATTCTTTCTGCTTCATGGTTTCAGTTTCCATTCTATTTTATAATAACAAATGCTTTTCTGGCTACCCAGGTGATATAAATTAGTTTAGGTGTGCCATCTAGTGGCATTCTAAGAAAGCACTTTACCTGAGTAATAAGTTTACTGAGCAAAGCAATCAATTCAGCATCCTCAACAGAGGCTAGATAGACAAAGCAGTGGGAAACTGAAGTTCATCGATGATTTGAAAACATCATCATAACTAGTAGTATCAATCCCCTCCAGCTCAATTTGAATGAGAATTGTTAATAAAAAAGAAAACTCTGATTTGAGGCCTTTTATAAATTTTTATTAAACAGACTCCAGTGATTGACTTAATTTCATGATTAACTTACTTAATTGAAAACTTATTTGGTACCATCTCCAATATACTTTATATTAAATCACTGCCAATCACCAATTACAGTTATGATGTGCCATCACAGAAAAGAAAAGGGCACAGGTTCTCAATCTCGGCTGTGCACTACAGTCCCATGGAGTACTTAAAACAACATGCCCATGAAGAGATCTGATTGGTCTGGGGTGGGACCTAAATATCCAAAATCTCCTTAATGTACAGTGAATTTAATGTACAGTCAGATTTGAGAACCTGGCCACTGGTATAATATGCAGCAGAATCTCTAATTCTGGTACTGGGCCCTGAATGAAAAAAACATTAATATGGAATTACTGATTTATGACTTATCATTTTTTTAGCCAAAAAAAGAACTAAAAAAACCACTGGGAAAAGGATTCTAGTTATTAGGCTTTTCTTTAATAAAAGTTTTGCTTTATTTCTTCTATTTACCCTTTTTATTGAGATGCCATTAAATAGGAAAAGAACCAAACACATGCCACCACATGCTAAAGATATTAGTAGGCATGGTTTCAGTTGGGATTTTTTTAAATATTCCCTTTGAAGAACTTACAAATACCCATCATCTTCTATTCAGTGGCAGAGTCCACTTGCAAGTCCTGTGCATTCCAATGGACTCTGAGACATGAGGCCCAGCTTTAACTGTTTTGTGTTCATTCAGCATGTAGGGAGGAACCCCTCAAGGGTACTGTGATAACATAATTCTTCATTTTAATGATGGGTATAATTGGTGTTCATTTTATTATGTTTCAAAACATATTATAAATACATTCTCTTATATGTATCTAATATCCCATGATACTTTTTTCAAAAAAAAATAGCTCTAAACCCTAAGAATTATACTAGAAATTTAATTCCTTTAAAAGGGAACATTCAAGGACCAACCCAATCTTGCAGAACTCCTACAGATGAGTATGTTTCTCTCTAGGCTGCCCCACTTAGGATCAGAACTCAAGTGGCTTTAGGGTTAGAAAGCTGCTTCAACCGTGTTGATCTATTATTCTCTTTGTCATCCTTCCTTGAAATTAGGAGATAAATAATAAAGTATATCCTGATCAATGAGGAAAAACTAATCATCTTAACATATGTGTCAGGAGAATCAATCCATATGGGCCCTGAACATTCCTGTGCTTTCTTGCTGAGTAGGCCAAGGATACAAATCCCAACTGCTCTTTACTTGAGCGTTTTCTCAGGTTGTATTTTCAGTGAGTAACCCTGACAGATGAAGTAACATCTCCTTCCACTTGCTGACCACTCATGATAAAAACAGTAGATTCCACAGCTCACTATTCCTCAGCTGTGTCACAAACCCACTGCATCCATCTTCAGCATCCAAGAAGGCCCACCTGCATTCCTTCCATGGGACTTGCGGTGCACAGAAAACATGAGCATGCTCATGCTGCTAGCTGCACTGTAATAGTCTTCTGCCAGCAGCAGTGAAACAGAAATAAGCTAACTTGTTAACTTGCAAGGAGGGTAAAATCCCAGCCCCTTCACAGGGCCTCCCAGTTTTGGTGACAGGGATGAGATGCTAATGGAGACATGGTGTTCTGAAAGAGAAAGGACAAGGACCCTCATTGACTGGGTTATCAGAGAGGAGAAGACTCTGAGCTCTGGTAGGAAATGCTATCGCCTAGGTGTAAGTGAAGGAAGGAGTGTAAAGGTCCCTCACTGTCCAATGTGTTAAAAGAAGCTGAGCAACAAAAGGTAGGGTTCAAACAAACTGCAAGATGATTCTTTGGTTGTGGGACATTGTCCTTTGGGCGGGAAAAGGCAAGGATGTTATGACAACGGGCAGCAAGCCCTAAACCCCTGCCGAGAGGTATGCAATGGATGTGGTTGATGGGTCAAGTGGTCCCCAAAGCTGAAATAATGGTGTCAATAATGAGGACATAGAACTTTGGGTAGACTAAAAACATTCCAAATTTGTTTGTTGAGCCTAGTGGTGGGAGGGCCCTGAAACAAATAAATGCAAAGCCTTGCTTCCTGTCAACTGTGCTGCTCTCTCCCTCTGCCCCTTTCAACTTCCGCTGCTTTAGAGAAGTCTGGGTTTTCTAGGGAACTTTGAGGAGGGAAGAGGAGGGACTCAAATATTTATGGCTCTCTTGGAAGCAGATGCCCAGGTCTATCTGGTCCCATGCAGGGAGGGTGAGCTAAGCACCAGATGGCCCAAAGTGCTGAGGATGTGGGGCAGGGCAATGGCATCAGGAGAGGCTAAAAAACTGATGCCATGAATGCCAGTGCTCTCCAGAAGCAAGGGGTGCACAGGAGAGGAAGCAGCACCGATTCTGGGGTGAGGAGCCAAAGGGCAAAAAAGCGGTCCTTGCCTCCCCCAGCCTGGGAGACAGCATAACCTCCTGAAGCTAGTAAGACACCCCTGAAGTACCTAAGTTAAACTCTTTAGTCTGTGTTCCCATAGGGAAAAAAAGCACTAGAATTCAACCGACAGGGTTTGAGCAAAGTTTGCAGTGCAGAAGGGATATTAAAGTGACCTATGAGCTGATCAAGGTACTGCAGTTTTGTCTCCCACATACAAATGTATAATGAAATTTATGTGTTACTTCCTTATACTGTAAATATTCATAGTGACAAGGGGACACTCTCCCATTCAGGGATTTCCTGACCCCTTCCAGGTGGCCTAATAGAAACAATAAAGAATCCAAGGAGAAAAATTAAATCACATGTGCAATTCAGAGAGGCTGTTGCCCAGTAAAGCAGTGCCACCTGCCAAACACAGGCACCAAACAGATCCTGTATTAGCTTCCTGGGGCTGCCATAACAAAGCACACCATGCACTAGGTGACTTAAGCAACAGAAATTTATTGTCTCGGTTCTGAGCCTGGAAGCCCAAAATTAAGGTCAGCAGGGTTGGTTCATTGTGAAGGCTGTGAGGGGAGGATCCATTCCAAGCCTCTCTACATAGCTTATAAATCGCCAACTTCATATTCACATAGCATCTCCCTGTGGGCATGTCTCTTTGACCAATTTCCCCCATATTATAGTCATATTGCATTAGGGCTCACCCTAATAACTTCATTTAATTCAATTACCTCTGTAACAGCTCTCTCTCCAAATAAGGTCATGTTCTAACATAGTTGGGGTTAGGACTTTCACATATGAATTTGGAGGTAACACAATTCAACTCATAACATACACCTTTCAGAAAGGTGAGGTAGCCATTGGCCTACTTACTGAGCTTTTACTAAAAATGAACACCTGACCTGCAAAGGCTCTGTGACTCCCAGGCCTGACATCCTCATTTTGGGGTGTGTCAAAAGCGGCATGACAGATATAAGGAAAGGGCCCGTTTGTTGGTCAAATGAACGTATTTGAGAGTATGGCTGGTCTGCTGCCATAATGTCCTCTCAGTTTTGCATAAAGGCGCAGCAGCTACCCCTTTGGGAAACACTTGATCCCCTCACTCTGCCACCTGAAGCAAAGCTACTGGCTCAGTAGGGCCCTGGGATTCACAGAGATTCTCCTACTGCCTGGGCATGGTTCACCTTTGTTTCAGCTAAACTGAAAACTGATGGTGCCAATAAGTGCTCCTGACGGTTTGAACTCAGTGTCAGCTATCGTGGTCCCTGGGATCAGCGATGGAAGTCAAGGCTGTTCTCAAAACTCTGGTGAGTTGGCTGAGGGGCAGGTTGTGGGAGGGACAATCCTCCATGGGCCCTGAATATCCCTGCACATTCTTGCTAGGTAGGCTGAGAATGCAAGGCCGAGATTGTTTTTTTGTGGGGCCATTTCTCTGGATTGCATTTGCGGTGAACAACTTTGAAGAATGAGGTTCCCCTCAACTCCATCAGCTCACTGCTCACCATAAAAGCAGCAGATTCCCCAAGCCCAGTGTTGCTCAAACCCAATGAATGAACAGCACCCATTTGAGCCCATCTTGGCCACCTTTGTGAGACTTGAGGGAATTAACACCAGCCTCATGCTCACGCTACTTACTGTGCTGAGTATTGAAATCCTCTGTCTCTTATATAGGCGTCTCCTGTACTTTGCCAGCATCCATGAAATAGTAACAGGCTAATTTGTTAGTTTGCAAGTAGGATGAAATCCCAGACCCTTCAAAGACCCTGATTTCATGGGAACTGATATAAGCGTAAACGCTCTGTAGTTTCTAAAGGTCTTGGACAAAGACTCTCTGAGTATGTAACATTCCTGGCTAGTTTGTATGCCTGATGTTTGGTTTTCCCTAGGTCACTTAATTTTGTTATGTTAATTCAGTTCCCATTCTTTCAATGTTCCATTCCCCCAAAAGAAATCACTATGCTGCACAAGACACTCTTAATAGCAATAAAGACAGCAACAACTAATTCTTATAGAGTTCTAAAGACTTGAGGCTTTGTTCTACACACTACCATCTTTATTCCTCAAAACAAGCCTCTGAAGGGATACTATCACCTCCAGTTTATAGAGGCTTAGGAGACTGAGGCACAAGGCACACCGTTAGTCTGGGTTAGATATGGGATGCAAATCCAGGCAGTTGGCTTTAGTCCTCACTTTTAACCACTCACTCTACTGCCTCAACAGTAGAACCTTCCACTCCCAGGGCCATAATGAACCACAGAGGCCTAGGGATCTTTGAAACCTTAGGGAAATAACTTCAGTCCAACTTTCAACACTTGAATTTGATGTACAACATTTAAAAATACTTTTTGACAACTTAGATTAGGCAATTAGACAATCTTCTATTTTGCTTTGATCTTTTCTTTCTAGCCTATATATAAATCCAGTGTCAAGTTTTCATACTCTGTATTAATTACCTATTGCTGCTATAACAAATTTCAAGTTCAGTGGCTTAAAACAACACAAATTTATTATCTTACAGTTCTGGAGGTCAGTAGTCCAAAATGGGCTGGTGGGACTGTATTCCTTTTGGAAGCTCTCGGGGACAGTCCATATACTTGCCTTTTAGAGCCTCTAGAGGCTGACTGAATTCCTTTGCTCAAAGCCCTTTACTTCATCTTCAAAGCCAGCAGTTGTGGAATCTTCAAATCTCTCTCTATCTCTCTCTGACCCCTTTGCCTCCCTCCTTCCCTTACAAGGGCCCTGTCACTACATTGGGCCCATCCAGATAATCCAGGATCTTCCCTATCTCAAACTCCTTAACTTAATCGCCTTGCAAGGTCCCTTTTGCCATGTAAGGTAACATATTCACAGGGAATTAGGATGCCCCTGTCTTTGGTGGGGTGGGGGTATCATTCTACCTACCCTATGTTGTAAGCAGTTATCTCTTCCCACAGTATGGAAATTTTTATACAAGTTTCTGGATTGGAGATTTCAACAACCTCATTCATCAAATAATAATCCATTTCATCATAGCTTTAAGGATGGAGTCCCCGGAGCATTTGGGGTAAAAGAGAACATACTACTGGAGCACATGTGGTAGAAATGTTAACCACTATAACAACATAAAAGCTTAATTACTTGAAAATGTACCTGAAGTCGAGCATTCATAAGCATGAACTCCTGCTGCTTTTTCATGTTTTCATTCATAGGTTTTGAAAAGATAAACCCCATCCTGACCTAAAATGTAAAAAACCAAAAAGGCTTAAAATAGTGTATCCTATATACATCCTTATATGCTCTGCTTTAGGCTACCTTGAGCTTATGACAACACACAAAAAAATAAAATTTTCTGACCTGGGAAAACAGTATGTATTCCAGTCCTAGCTCCTAACTAGCGGTCTGATCTTGGGCAAACTTAACCAGTCTGGCCGTCATTTACTTACCTAAAATGAGCTGATTGAACTAGATAGTTTCCAAAATCTTCTCCTGCTCTATAGGTATATGGCTCCATGTTTCCTGATATTGCTTCCCACTATAAATCTTGAAGAACTGAATACTTAAGAACAAAAAACAAAACCCTTCTCTTTTTGTGAGGGACAGGGTGGATACCATCCTTCTTCTTACCTCCTGCAGTTGGATGACAGAACCTTTGCTTTTGAGGAGGGATGATTCAGAAGATGCATTGTGCACCTGGAAGGCAGATTTCTCTGTGCTCCTGGCATTTGTGTTTTAGGAAGTTTTAGGTGTCTCAAGGTCACTACATCAATACTCTTCCTGTAATCCCTATCTCTTTCCTACACATTCCCTATTGTCATTCCATCCACTGCTGATATCCCTAGGCCATCCTCCTCTAGCTTCACTTTTGTTCTCTTCAAGTAATGACAGAAGTTCTCAAAAGGGGAAAAACATAAAGCTACTTAAATTGTCCTGGGAAACACAATTTTTAAATGAATACATGGTATTATCTATCTTATTTATCTTACTTAAAAGTTCTTAAGTGGGCTGTCATTCTAGGTAGGCCAGAACCCTAATATTTTGTACTTAATCCAACTGGGTAGGTACCTAAGACCTTCATTTAGTTGTTGATTTTCTTTCAGAAGACAGCAAAATTCAGGGAAGTTACAACTGCTCTGCCCTTCTCAACAATATTTCTGATTTTCTTTGGTAGGCTATTGAGCAGGGTTATAGACCTCAGGTCAGAGTGGCCAGTTTCAGTGCTTTCTACACAGGGTTCATAGCATTCTGGAAGCCCAACAGAGGTCCTACTTTCCACGTTCTTATCAGAAAATCAGATTCTGGCTAACTCGGGAGAAGGTTGTCAGGGGGAGGGTGGCATTTCATGTGAGGTAGAATGGGTTATCCCTGCTAATGGTGTTCTCGGTGAGTGGGGACTGTAAGCCAAACGTCAGTAGTTTCCCTGTGTTCTGGCCACAGATGTACCCTGGGCCCTCCAAGCAAGAGTCAGCTTCAATTCTGGGCACAGGAGGCTGAACCATTCACCAGAGAGAAGAGACAGGGCAAGCCCTGGAGGTCATGAGGTTTTCCCTCTCACTCTGCCACTGCCCCACTCCATCCTGTGACCAGAATTAGGGGCCACCCACTGAGGGTGGTGAGATCCAGCAGAAGTTCTCTCCACTCTACAAACTTTGACCCCCCCAAGTCAATTGTCTCCAACAATAGACCAGGACTTTCCTGAAGGCAGGAATAATATATTATCCACCTTGGCAGTCCCTGTGGTGTCCCCTTCCCATAAATGTTTGCAGAAACCATCATTGATGCAAAAGAAACCTAGCTCAGTCAGTTGCCATTATTTATTTTTCTTCTGCACACAGGAATGGATGATTGAATATTTACATATGCTGCAAACATTTGTAAACAAAATAACTGTCCTCCAGTGACTGCAATGGGGTATGTGGTGGGGACTTGATGATGTGGGGAGTCTAGTAACCATAATGTTGCACATGTAATTGTAGATTAATGATACCAAAATAAAACAAAAAATTAAAAAAAAAAGATAAAGAGAGGGCTGTGCATCCCTTCCAAAAAAAATGCAGAAAAAGTTTTAAACCAGCCAATAAAATTAAGACAAATGTAAAAAAAAAACTGTCCTCTAAGCCCACTCCTACACACACACATACACACATTGTATGTCAGAAAGAACTAGTCTCTTACAGTGATCCTATTTATAAGGGGGTGGCATCTCTCCTTAAATGGAGGGACAGTCCTTATGTCAGCCATCTAGGGAAGGGAAACTATCTGGAAAGTTAGGACATAGGCTTACCTCTTTTTGAGCCTTGCTGTCTTGGGTCTGGATTGTAGTTTGGATGTAGTAGATAAGGCACACTCTCAAGGGTTAAAGGTCGAAGCAGAACAGGAAGAGCTACCCGTGGTTCTCAGGGAAAACCACACCTGAAAATAAGTGTGCCACACCTTGTAAACTGAGCCCTGGAGTTCAGTATTTTCAACCTTCCTCTTCTTTCCCATCATAACTAAGCCATTTTCCAAAGTCTGGAAAGTTCCCTATGGTGTCCAGAATACTTTCACCTTTTTTTCTCCCACTTACAAAATATGTATCAGAAATAAGCAGGAGTGATCCTGCAATGGGAATAACTTTGAATTCACTCAATTATATAAGGTGAGTCTCTCAAAAATCCCAGCACATTATCATTGGTAGCAAATATCTTGCTGCTTACAACGTAGACACCAGTGTTTCAGAGGGCTGAGAATGCTGACCTGGGTCTGCCTTCATTTTTCCTTTGATTACTTCTGAGACCCAAGAAAGGGCACTATAGTACTACAGCCCTGCCTCAGCTGTACTATAATTACAATGGCAAGGAATATTTCTGAGGAGTGTTGGAACTAAAAGTTCAAGGCAGCACTCCTTTGGTCGCCCGTGGAAACCTGGATTTCATTTTAACAATAAAAAAAGTAATTCCATGACCCATGACCTCTTGTCATCCAAATTTTTGCGCGGAGTCATTTCCTGATGAAATGATACATTGCCTACATTTCTGACTGGTTGAATTACTAAAATTATTTTCAGAAAGGCTTTGCATTCCATTCAAATTAGCTCGCTTCCCCTGCAAAATTCCAGCCCAGAACCCACAGCTTCCGGGAAGTTTTCCCTAATTTAACTCCACCCGCGCTCCCTGGATCCTATTACTGTAACTGGGTATTTCCTGCAGTGGTAAGGCTCTGCTACTTTCCCCAATCCCATTACAGCGATAGGGGAGAGGCCAGGAGTCCTTGCGGCGACAATGGGCTCCTCTTAAATGAAGCTGGGGATCAGAAACAAGGGCGAGCGCTTCCAGTAATAGCGCCCAGCGCGGCCTGGCAAGGCCGGCGTCCGGGGGCTCTGCGCCGGCGTACGCGGCCGCTCCGACCAGCCCTTCCCTCCGGCCCGGGCCGGCGTCACTCACTGGGCAACGGGCGGCGGTGGCACGGGGTCACGGTGACCGCAGCAGAGTCCTCCAGGCCCGGGATCCCCCAAACCCAGCCAGGCACAGGGTCTCGCCTGCGGAGCCTCGCAATTGGTTGGCAAGGCAGTAACCTCAGCTAATCAGCGTAGCCCTCCGCTTTCTTAAAGGGCCCGCGAGCCTGACCCTGGCCTGGTACATTCTTTCAGGCCAGGCGCCTGGGAAGGGCAGGTCAAAGAGAGAAATGCAAAATCTAAAAGGCTCAGCTGTCGGATTTTGAGAGGAGGCAGAAGAAGCAGAATGGAAATCTCAAAGACCTCAGTGAAGTTTGTCAGTTATACCCACGTATATGAGGAATCCATGCTGAAGTGCCAAGCTAAGCCTCCACTGAGTTTAAAAAGCCATCTCACTGTTACTTCCAGAAATGGTGTCAACCACCACTGTTGAACGCTGCGCCGATCTCCTAGGCTTGCCTTGATGCGCTCAGTACAGGCCATCAGTATTCTGAAGCTTGGGTCCCACATTCCAGACACTTGTTGAATGACTGGACGGGGAAATCTCACCAGCTTCCTGTTTCCAGTTGTGGCAGCAGGTGAGTTGCCCAGATGTTTCATGTGCCACAGGAGCCAACCCATGCGGAGCTTTGACCCTTTAAAGGAGGATGACAACTGATAAAAGAAGCAGGAGACAGCATATGAGTGCCCAGATTCTAGCATAAACACCCCTAGATTCAATGTCCAGCTCTCACTGCCACCCTATCCTCTCCAAACTTTAGTTTTGTCATCTCCGCAATAGGACTAAAGCCATCTAATTTATTGAATTGTGGGGACTAAATGACATAATACATTAAGGCAGCACAGTGTCTGGCACGTGATGAACATTCAAAAAACAGTAGTAACCAGCAACAGTAGGGAGCTATTACTAATTCTAGGTCAGTAGGGACCAGGAGGAGGAGCAGTTACTAAAGCCAACAAGAACCAGAGCTGTGGCTGTAGGAGAGGGCTACCAACAGAAGCTATGGCTCAGTAGAGCAAAGCAGTCAATTTGGCTTAGCAGGGTGAGATCCTGTAGTTGTAGCCACTTCTAGGACCTCAGCTCAAAGTGAAGACAGAGTAAACAAGAAAGACCCATCTCTCTGTCCTGATATCTGCTCTGATATCCTGGCCAGAGAACAAGGGAGCCATATAAATGCATTCTATAGAGGCCAGGCTTCTAGGCACAAAGATTGGAGAGACAAATGGAAAATATTCAGATATTGTTTGAAAGTCCTACTTCAAAAGAAAGGACTGCTTCCACTAGAGGACCCAGCCATAATTCTATTGAATTGGAAGGTGAAACGGCCCCGTGATATTTTGGTTCTTCATAGTGATAGAACTGGGGTAACTAATCCCAATTTACTAAGGGGAGATTGGGTTGCAGCTATACAATGAAGGCAAGGAGAATTGTGCATGATGCCCAGAGATTCACAGGGCATTACTCCTATGTATAATAATAATGGTCATTAGATAACTGCAGTAACCTGATAAACTCGGGACCACTTAAATTTCAGCCCATTCAGAAATTAGTGTTGTATCACCACATGAGGTAAAAAACCCTAATCTACCAAAGCACTGCATTGGGCATGGGAAGTGGAAATGAGGAAGTAGGAAGCTATGATTATCGATTTCAACATTGCAACAAGCCACAGAGGCAGGGACTATCATAGCTCTGCATATAAAATGTTAGCCATTTCTTCCCTGCCCATTTTTCCTTGTTACCTTGTAATAAGAGTACCAGTGGAGACAAATATTACTAGTTTCTATGTCAGAATATACTCAAATGCACATCACCTCTAAATAATACTGTGGTTGATGAGACTCGATGATTCTCATGTGTAGGGGATGAGTTTCTCTTCATCTGAGTAAAGGGAAAGAATAAATGCTGAGTGGTGAAACAGGTAGACTATCTGGATTTTGTTTGCCTTCCCTCATATCCACACTTCTCCCTACCCTGCCCTGTTCTATACCCCTACAAGCTGACCTCTTTGGAAAACATCACCTGGGCTTTCCTCATCTGATTTCCATTTGTATTTGGACAGTGGGAGGCATCTGCAGAAGACTAGAGGCAGGAAGAAAGAAAGGTAGGGCATGTTTTCTGCATTCTTTCTCTCTTTAGGTCTGAGGCCTCCCACAACTGCAGCCCCTGACCAGTGGCCTTTCCTTCATGGCTTCAGCTCACAGAGCTCTGGAAATGCTTTCCTCCCTTGCTTGTTAGCCTAGAGATGGTATGTGCTTCCCACTGTTGCTAGACTCTCCGCTTTATGGTTCTCTTAAACCTCCTTGCTATGCCTTTGCTAAATGGTTCTCTTAATTCCACCCACAGCCCTTTAAATAGTGTATTCATTCTATGTCTTTAGTTAAAGCAACTGAGTAGAATTCTTATTCCTGATGGAAACCAAATGTATACTCTTTAAACTGTACACATACATTATAAATACTCTTGTATGTATGATATTGTTCATGATTTTAAAATATAATTGAAAAAAGTAACCATGAGACTATATATCCTGGGAATTGAGAGAAAACTTGATATAAATATTAAACACATTTTGTAGAATGTAGAGTAAGGGATTAAAGGAAGTGTATTGCAATATCAAATGACATATAACTTTAACTGGTATGTGCATTATTTCTAACTGTATGAATTTGTTGAATGTATATGTGCATGTTTTTATATATAAATACAAATAGGTGCTTTTTATTATTTTACATTGTAGTATAAGGATTTTCATGTTGTTACATAGCATTCATATATACTATTTTTAACAGGTATCTGATTTTCCACAAGTATGTGTACAATTCCCATTCTTGGATATCTCTGTTTTTTTTTTTTTTTGCTAATGTCAATAACATTGTGATGACCAACTTCATGCATATAGCTTTGTAATATGTTGATTGGAAATACTGGGTTAAATAGTATAAATTTTTTAGAAAGAACTGTTGTAAAATCCTCAATTCATTGGAAGTCCCCTCCCCAGACAGTAAAATTACTCAATATTTCCCTGTATAGAATAAAGGAGGTTTTTTTTTTCAGTTTTTGAAAGTTCAAGTTGTGCTTAGTAGTATTTCCTTTTAAAAGAGAGGCTGTCACAAGGAGTGTGAATTTCTCCATTCATCTGGGAACCAGGTCTAGCCAAGAACCTCAGTCTGTGAAGGAGGACAAGCAGTTGCACACTGTGAGGCTGAGCTAGAAGCTCTTTAATATCAAGCTGTTCTGGAATGACGTTGCCCATGCTCTGGGGAACACAGTCTGAATTTTAACCTTACACTTTAGTCATGAGGCATGCCTATAGCTTGGGCCCTATTTGAACCAGCAGAGAATCACTAAGTTTTACACAGCCTAGTTTGGACTTTGTTCATCAAGGCAGTGTAACATAATGGCAGCAATAGTCTCCGATCCTGTTCTCTCCCTACCTAGGGATTTTTCAATTGAGGTATAATTCATATACCATAAAACCTACCACTTTACACAGTTTGGTTTCTTTTAGTATATGCAAAAAGTTGTACAACTATCACCACTATCTAGATTTCTATAACATTTCGTCACCCCAACAAGGAATTCTGTACCCATTAAGAATCACTCCAAACTCTTCTATTTCCCCCAGCCCCTGGTAACCCCTGGTGTGCTTTCTGCCTCAATAGATTTGCTTATTCTAGACATTTCATATACATGGAGTCATACAATACATAGTCTTTTGGGTCTGGCTTCTTTCACTTAGAGTGAGGTTTTCAGGGTTCATCTGAGTTAAAGCAAGTATCAGTACTTCATTCCCTTTTATGACTAAATAATATCCAAATGTATGGATATACCATATCGTGTTTGTTCAAAATTGATAAACATTTGTATTTTTCCACTTTTTTGCTATTGTGAGTAATGCCGTTATGAACATTTGTGTACAAGTTTTTGTACATTTGTTTTCAGTTCTCTTGGAGATATATGTAGGAATGGAATTACTGGGTCATGTGGTAATTCTGTGTTTGTTTTTGAGGTTGAGCAAACACACAGTGCCACCAGCAATGGGCAAGGACACTAATCTCACTGCACACGTGTAATGGTTAGGGGCATAGACACTGAAGCCAGAATGCCTGGGTTTGAACATTGGCAGTGCCACTTCTAACTGTATAACCTTAGACAACTTACTTAATTAAGCTCTTTGCCTTAGGATTCACATCTCTAAAATAGGGGCAATAATAGTACCTTCTTTGTAGGATTATTGTGAAATTTAAATGAGCTAATATATGTAAATTGCTAAGATACAGTGTCTGGCATATAAAAATGCTGTATGTTTTACTGTTACTGCTATATTTAATCTTTACTTATAATCAGTGCATTTTGTTTTGTTAATTTGATGATATAGTTTATTCAGATTTACCATTGAAATGGAGTAATCCGAGATGACGGTAAATTAAGAGGGCAGCAAAGTCAAGGAGAGCTTTACTGAGCAGGGGGCAATTTTATTTCAGAGTGTAACCTGAATAAAACTGAGGCTTCACATGGTTTAGTCCAAGCATATAATATCATTCTAAGACAATATAAACTGACTGCTGAAACACTGAAGAAAAATACGTAAGCTTTTTTAAAGAGTCCCTGCAAATGCTCTGCACAGCCTACTGAAGAGACTCCCAAACTCTTCTCTAGATATTTCTCTTTCTAATTTTTTTCCATTCACAGTAGCTGCTTATATTTCTCCTCCTTCTCAACAATGAGGTCTCTATACCATTAGACTAACCTTCTGTTAACTTCTTCCTCCCATAGCAACTCACATGACCCTTTTGCACCCTGTGAAATTCAGTCTGGTCTCCTACCTTGAACACCTCTTTTTTTTTTTTAATTGAGAACAATCCCTGAACTCTGACAAATAAAATGATCTATGTTATTATATATCCCCTTCTCTTTGCAGCTCTTCACAAGAGGGACACAGCATCTGTCTGTGCTACCAGGGAAACAAAAAAAACATACTTAAACCTCAGTGTTCATTCTTTTTCTTCTTCTAAGACACAAATCTCTGGAAGCGCTGCCCCCACCCCCCTGGTCTGGCAGAGTGCATCAGATTTCTTCTAAGCAAACTTGGAAATAAGCATGTTAATTAGAATTTGCTCTTCCCCATCCCAACTCCCCATCTTTTTCTTGCCCTCTGAGAACATATGAAAAAGGGTTAAATTTTTTGTTCTTACAGCAGGCATTAATTATCCCCTTTACCAAAACCAAACAAATGAGAGTTATCTCCATAACTATTGGAGTCTGTGAAATACAGGGTGATGGATACCCAGTGATTTTGCTAGAGACTAACCCTAATACACAAAAAGCAAACTAGGACTACCTTTTCCAGCCCAAACCCAGGCCAGCCCCATTAGATTTGGGGAAAATGTTTATCTCCCCCACCCCCAATGCCCAGGGCCTTGCTTCAAGAAAGTTGGATTTCAAGGGGTAGAAGTATGCCTACATTGCTTCTGACTTCCCAAAGTCTACCTCAGAGTTTCAAGCCAGAGTGTCACTATCCTATCTCACTCTTAAAATGCTGCTATGTTCTTCTCTTTTGCCTTGTCAGCTCTGATTGGCGCAAAATCAGCAAGACTTTTGAGTCAGAGACTCTCACTTGGGGCTATAAGATGTTTATATTTCTAGGCTGTAATTCACCTGTTTCTCCTTGGCTATTCATGCACAAGTATGCATGAATCCTATGCTTTCCACTTACTCTCCACTCTGCCAAATCTGTAAGGAAGTAAAACAGTTTATCCCCAAGCAGAGTTCACATACACAAATCTCAATGCTGGTGCCTTAGCTGATGGCATTTCTCAGCTTCTGGGTCTTTCCCTCCACATACTTTATCAAGTGAATGCTCTAACTATAACTCAGAGCCTTTTGCTCTCATGCCTGGCACAGTGCACCCTGCAAATTTCTTCAGCTTCTCATAAAAAGTGACCTGGGCCCATCATTTCACAGTCTGATTTAATAGCAAATCCCAGGAACAGGACCAATGCCTTGGACTGCTTCCCACATACTGCCACCAACTTTCCATTGCCAAAAAGGATTGTGATTTCTTAAGAAATTATGAGTCTCTTGACTGGTTAAAATCCATTCCCAGAGTTTTTGCTTCATTTAGAAGTCCTTAATTTATGGAATTCATAAATGTGAAAGCCTAAAACTCTGCCTATAGTATTCTACTCTGGATATTATAATGAACATATCATTATGGATTCCTATTTCTCCCTTACTATTAATATCCATCAACGAGTTCTATTAGTTCAAGTATATTCTGAATATGGTCCACAGAAACAGTTCCTGAAGGTCTTCTGGCTTCCATGCTGGCCCCACTACACTCCATTTTTAAGACAACAGCTAGAGTGATGTTTTTAAAACATCTGCCAGGCATTCTAAAAATAATTCCTCTGCTTTAAGTCATCCAGTGGCTTCCCATTGCAGTTAGAATCCAAACCTTCTTCCCTGAGTCCTCAGGCCCTTCATGATCTGATCTGATCCATCACCCCTCTCTTCACCATACACTTCAGCCACAATGACCTTATTTCCATCCTTACAAACTGCCAATTTTGTTCCCTTCTTATGAGAACATACCTTTGTACCTATTGACCACTCTACCAAGAATGCTTTTCCTGCAGATTTTTTCATGGTTGTCTCCATATTTATTTCTTAAGTATCACTTCTTAGTTGAGCCTTCCCTGGCCAAAATAACTAAAGGAGCTTCACGTCCAGGTATTACTGTATTGTCGCACCTTTTTTTCTTTTTCTTTTTAAGTAGGACTTTTCAGTATTTGAAATTTCTGTTTATTAGTTTATATTTGGAATATCTTTCAGAATGTCTTTTACCTTTCAGTAAAAGGTGGGGAAAAGGAAAAACTACTTCTCATTCTTTTATAATGAGTCTACAATCACAAATGACAGATTAATTAGGTTCTCAATCCAGTAGCTGTGATGTTAGTATAATTGGTGTTTGAATAACCACTTACTCATACTAAAAAAAAAAAATCAGTTGTTTTCTTCAAAGTGGAGGTGTTGAAGACTTAGAACTAATATTATTCTTGGTTTAAAAAACCAAGTGCAAGTATAAAATAATACTTCTGGAGACAATTCCACAAGAGACATTCAAACTAAATCATGTCCTTAAATGAAGTGAAATAACTCACAAGGGAATTGTTTCCTTTGTATAATATTCACTTAGGTTATTTACTTCTAGGATATTTAATCAACAAAAGATTTCTTCCCAGTATCCTCTGAAAGGATATCTCGCAATTGTAAATTCTATTTTTAGTGGCCTTCAGTTCATTTATTGAGATTCCTTGGAGTTAAATTATTTACTATACAGTGTTCCCAAATCCCCATAGCATTTATCTGAGTCATAATTATTTGTCTGTTTTTGTGAATGCCTCAGGACAAGAAATACTGTTAGAGGCCTCATCTTTGTTTTAAAGTTCTGACAGCATGGCAGCTGCCCCTTGAAGGCAAGAGCTCTTTACCTGGCCAGCTCTTCCCCAACTCAAAACAGGAAGAAAGGAAGCAAATAACAGTGTAAGAGAAGCATCTGAGTGTGGTATCGGGTGATGACAGCTGCTAGCCCCTGGCCATCCACACATGTTCATTACTCCCCTATTTTAAACAGTTGTATGGTATAACCAAGGCAAAGTGTTCTGCTCCATGAAGTCTTTTAGCACCAATATATGGGGTATGATAGATGGCAAAGGTGAAGAGAACAGACCGTGGGAATTGGTGGATGGGAGCAGAGAGAAATGGGCATAACATAGAGCAGATTTACAATCTTACCCAATCAAAAATAGAACATGGGGACAAATCTGGATATTACAATAATAAAATGCATTTTTAAATCAATGCAAACAAGGCAGTTTGTCAATATTTTTTGCTTTAAGTATCTATTATATCCTGTTTTTGATGATCAAGGACATTTACTGAAAAATGTTCCTTCCCCAGGAAATTGCTTGCATCACTTCAGGCCCAGTTGTAAGACCTTGGAATCTATCCTCCTTCTAAGATCAGGACAAACAAAAATCATCTCTCTTGTTTTAGGGGCAAAAGTGGAAGTGGAATGTGTAGAGGTAGAGCAAAGGGTAATATTGATACTAATTAACCAAATTAGATGGAGGAAGGGATGTTATAATTGCACTTGCAAGGAACTGATTCAGTTTTTTCCTTAAAGATATTATCAGTTTTCAAAACTTCAGTGTGCACACAAATCACCTGGGGATGGTGTTGAAATGCAGAATCCAGGACCACCCCTAAGAGAACTGGATTCTTCAGGTCTGTGATAGGGCCCTGGAATCTGTATTTAAACATCTACCCAAATCAACTGTGATGCAAATGTCCCTCCGAAACACTGAGAAACAGCACATTGGCAATGATGAGTTTTGACTCTAAAATGAACAAAATAACAGGAGCATGAATGGGAAATGGGTGGTACTAGAGATGATCAGTACGTTGAGTTCTTCAGCTCTGGCTTCCCCCTGCTGTTCTCCTATCTCAGCACTTCTCCGTCCACATTGCCCAAATCATAAAAACTGCAAAAGGTCTCAGGACTAACGACCACCCCACCACCCACCCAGCTGCTTTGATTTTTATATATACATTTTTTGAAAGCAATATAATCTTTTTTTTTCTAAACACAACCTGTTTTTCTATTTCTGAAGATATCAAAAACTTCATTAAGCTTGATAAAGTGTATAGGAAGACCAGTGCCTGAAGGGTGGAAACAAGTGGGTGAGATGAGCAAAACCACAAATCCTCAGATTACTAATATGTAAATCACTAAGCAGCAAGCTGAGTAAATACCTTCCATTCCCATCAACAACTTCAAAGGACAGCAAATTCCATTCATCTCCTGCCTTCCCTATCATTATGTAAACCCTGAACAATGCTTTCATCAAACAAAAAAACTAAATACCCACCCTACCCAGTTTTAAAAATAATTCATAGATCATAGAGGCCATCTAAGAGCATATTACTTAATCCTGGTGTCTTGCAAATGAGTTTCAGCCCCAGGCAAGTTCGCTATAGATCCACTGTGACGAAAGAAATTTACAGCAAAGGGTTCTTGGGGTGAAAAGGTCATACCCAACTTTATTTCCAGGTGGCAGGTCAGTCACTAAAATCCCGTTCACTCAGAGCGAGTCTGTTTTATCACTGCTGCTTCAGATGCAGCAAGCCGGTCTCTACCTCCGGGCCTGTCTGCACAGCCGTCCCGCACAGCCGTCCTCTGGGCCTCTCTGCACAGCCATCCTCCGGGCCTCTGTCCTCGGCGTTGCCACCACTCCAGCCTCTGCTCTGCTCTCCTACAGCCTTGCAGCCCCGCCACCCAGTCTCCGGCAGAGCACTGGGCGGAACTCCTTATATTAACACAATAATGGCTTATTGTAATGGCTTATTGCCTAAAGGTATGGAAGCGGTAGCGTAGCAACAGGCCAGTTTCATTTAAGTTCAATGAGGATCCTGGCCATAGGAACCCCACTTTATCCACACCTGGCTACTCAGTAAATTGTTTACCCAAGAACTCAGCTAGTTAGTGGTAGGTGACTCTACAGCCATTTTTTTCTGGCTCCATAAACATGACAGCACTAGTTGATCTTGAAATCTAGGTCCTGGGTCTTGACTGTCACTTTTAAAATGAAGCAGATTAAATAGAAAGTATCAGAAGGACTACAAAGTTAGGAAAACACTGCTCCCACTATGTGGCCTTAAGAAGAGATCTGAAAGAGGTATCTTCTAAGCTGAATCTCCAAGTCTATTACAATTTGAGGCTAAAGAGAATTTCACACCCCCCACCAAATTTTTAAGGCAGTATTATCCTCAGTATTTTTCCAGTTAAAAAATTAAAATGTGTGATAATTTTGAGAATGTGAAAATTCTTACCTGGGAAGCAAATGCCATAAACAAGCCAATGGACACCTCAATATTCATTCATTATGCAGTATCTTAAATTGCAGTTGAAATGAATAAGCAGGCAGGCAAACAATGAAGAGTTCAATTTATTTAAAATTACAACAAAGTAAAGAAGAAAGAAAAAAAAGAAGACAGGCAGGAGGGAGGAAGACAGAAACCTAGAAGTCCAAAAGTGGAGAATGCTTAAGTAAATTATGCCACCACCCACTGTGTGAGTGACACTAGAAACTGAACTGGTAAATTTCACTTTGGATTTTCTTTATATATAGTTATTCCAAGAATGGAATAGCTATTCCATTTGGTAATCTACTAGTTTACCAAATTAAAAGCCTGAGTTATTCTATTGATCAGGAGTTACCAGAAGGGTTTTCTTAAACCCTCACCTAGAATCTGCTGCCCCAGCCTTCATCCAAACATGGCAAGATAGCAGAAATCCAGAGCGCTCTTAAACAGATGTAACTCGTGATGGGAAGTTCTAGTAATGACAAAGCAGTTGAAGTTTCATTATGTCAAGAAACTTTGAGGAAGTCACAAATCCATGTTTTAAAAAGATATCTATTATACACACACATCTACTTTCTACAATAAAAACCAAAGCCATATGGGCCTGTCATTTTAATTTCCTATGGGTTGTAGAATTTTATCAAGTTAACAAGATGTTCCCTCATCTTGTAGAAGCTTTCATTAGAAAAGGAGGAAACCTGATGGCAGAATTCAAGATGCCTGATTCTGAAGATAAAACCAACATCTAAAATCTTTGTAGTGAATGATTCCAGACGTTGGTGTGTTTAAAACATGTGAGCTGGAGCTGTTGATTTAATACTTGATGTTTCTTTTTTAAAAGCTGATTTCCAAGAAACAGCACTAGTGAATTTTCACTTTTGATTTCATTTTTACATAGTTACTCCAACAATGCAGAATCTGTTTTTTCCAAATTAAAAGCCTTTAGCGTCAGAGAAAGAAAACTTGATCTCCCACCCTCCCACTCTCTGGTCCCAGGGGCGGGCCTTCCTGACAGGGGTGGGCGGGGACCTCACCCCTCCGCCCCCGGGCTCATTGGCGTGCGGACGCGCCGCGGATGGTCTCTCAGTGCCGGGAGCAGCGCCTAGAATCTCCGCGTCCGCCGCCGACAGTTCCTCCGCCCGCAGGTAGGGAGCGTTCCCCTCCCCAGAGTGGCCTGCTGGTCTAGTCGTCGGCGCCTTAAAAAACGGACGGTCTACAGACCCTTTTTCGCGTTGGAGAGAGTTGGAGGCAAAGGGAAAGCGCAATGATTTGGGGGGTAGTAAGACCAATTATTGCCAAAATTAATAGGAACATGTAATACGTTTGCACTTCTGCCAGGCGAGATCCAGTCATGCTTCATGTCAACCTTTTAAATATTTGTTTCCACGCATTTATGACTATGGTCCTGAGGTGGTAGCCCTGTCTAGGGGGAAATTGCTAAATTGGAGGTCTGGGCACCTGGAACCTAATCCACCCTCAGCTGCCCACTAGCAGTATGCCCTGGAGTAATTCATCACCCCTGCAGCATCTCCTAAGGTCCCTACCTGGTGTAAGATTCAGAATACCCAAACCCGAGTTCTTTGCTCTATCTACTCTGAGCGCCTAAAGGAGTCCTGAAGGAGAGAAGCGTCTCAGGGGAAAAAAATGTTAAAATATTTCTTTGACATAGTGACAGTCGGCTTATGTCACAGTTCAGCTTGAGTTTGTTTTTATAATACAGGCTACTCCAAGTATCATTGTTCCACCTTTTTTTTTCCACTGAGAAAAAAATATTCTGTGGATTAAATAGCCTTCTAAAAAACTATGATTTTTTTTTTTAATGGCTGCATTCCATGGTGCTGGATAGCCAAGCAAACTTAATCCCCTATTCTGGACATAAAGATTATTTACAGTGATTTGCTGTCTTAGCCATTTGCTGAACATCATTGAATCAACGTCTCTGGGACTTTGCTAATTATTTCCTTCAGATAAACTCTTACAAGTGTAACGGTTTAGTTAGAGTCTAAATGTTTTAAAGGCCATTTGATGCAAAGTGAAAATCGCCTTCTAGAAGGGTTGTGCCAGTTAACATTGACAGTTGCCAGCAGTTTTTAAGAACTCTGATGCTCTGAAGAAAAAAAAAAGGCCTTTTTTAGGGGGAAAGACTAGGCAGAGGTTACAGGACAGCACTTAGAATGTGATCTTAAAGGAAGCCACAGGAATATTTTGGGGAATTTAAGTCACACCTGGGAAATGTGCAAGAGTGTCTCAGGTTGACTGAGGGGAAGGAGTTTGGACACAGAGTTTAGTTCAGTTTAATAGCGCTTGATAGTTTAGCATAAGTTTAATAGATAGCTCTTTCGACCTATTACTGGGGTAGGTTTTCAGCTCACACAGAAACACATTGTCAAACTCTAGTAAATTTTTTAAAAATCAAATTACAATGCATATACATCAGGTAAAAGTCAAAGGAAAATTTAAATCCACAGACACCAAAACACTCCTTGCTCTTATTTTTGAGAAAGGAAGCTTGAATTCTTTCCCCTGTCATTTCCTCCCATCCTCCCCACCCCTGAGAAAGAGAAATAGTATTAGTTCTACAGTGTTATACTGGGTTCCCAGGGATAAACCTGCTTCTCTATCCTGAATGAACATTACTTCTTCCCTAGTTCATATTTACTTGCTCTTTGAATGTTCTTGTCTGGGAATTCAGATTCGCTGTCAGACTTTCTTACCTAAAGAGGGAGATGTGACTGTTCTCTTAAACCAACTGCCATGATGTGGGGTTTAGAGATCAAACACCATGTTTATTTACACAGACTCTATCATTCCCTTATGTTTCCCACTAATGATAGCTGCACTCTATGGGAATGAAGCCTTGGAAAAGGAGGTATAATGAGGAATTAGGTAAATGGTAGATCTAATCCATCTCATTCCAGTAAATTTTTATTACCCTTAAAATTTTCAACCAAATTCATTAAAGGGTAGGAACTCCACCAGAGTACACCTGGAGGCATACTGATGGGCAAAATTAGTTATAATCCATGAGTGGATTTAATCTCCCTCTGTTTTATTCAGCATTGTTCTTTGCTTGGAGTTAGGAGTGTCTTAAATTTTTTCTGCCCAGTAAGTGTGTTCATGTTTATAATAACATTATAATTGTGGTGTAATCAACTCTGGCCCAAGGAAAGGACAGCCAGATAGCTGCTATAGTCTCATGCCAACAGCCCTTGTGTTCTCACAGAGCTAGATGCCGTGCCCAGCACACAGAAAGGAGAGAAAGAGGAATTATGCACCTAACACTTGCAAGAGGATGATGACTTGTTCTATTTTGCCCTTTTTTTTATATGTATTTGAATGTAAAGGATTCATACACGTTGATAAGAAACCAGTAAGATAAACAGGCCAAAATATGATTGGGTAATTCACAAAAGAACCAAAGCAATCAACAAACCCATGAATAATTCAAATTAGAAAAAAAATATTTTTAAAACAATACCCAGTCCAGGGTGAAGATACATTGTAACAGATACCAACTATGCACATGCATCAAGAACCTGGAAAATGTTCTTTCTCCTTGGTCAACAATTCCACTTGGGGAAATCTATCCTCAGGGCCTCCTAGCCTAGGGCCTGGCACACAATAGGCACTTAACAAATATTTGCTGAATACACAAATACTTATGATATTTTTTAAATTGAAAATAATTTTACATTTAATAATAGGGGAACTAAGCATTATGGAACCACTAAGACATTTATCAGTATCATGGGTAAAATGGAAAATATGTCATAATAAATGAAAAGATGGGTGTTACGTGCATGAAAACGTTACTGTTTTTGAAAAGATTTGTAGGGGAAAAGACTAGAAGAAAAATATTAGTGAAATGTTCAGAGTGGTTGCAAGGTTTCTGAACCTTTTGGCACTATTGACATTTTGGGCTAGATATATCTTTGCTGCAGGGACATTGTAGGATGTTATTACGTTGTATGAATACACCACAATATATTTAACCATTTAGGCTATATAGGGTATTCCCAGTTTGGGGCTAGTATTACCAATGCCATCCCTTTACATGTATTGTTATATGTATGTGTTTTTATTTTTGTAATATACATTTCTAAGAGAGGAAGTGAAAATTTGTATATCCTGTATGTTTAAAATTTTAATAGAGATTACCAAACTGCCCTCGAAAAAGTGTTATACAACTTCACATTCCTTCCATTAGTGGGTGAGAAAACCATTTGTTCATATCCTCACAAACACTAAATATTAAGAATCTTTATAATTTTGGTCAAGCTAATAAGTGAAAAATAGTATCTTATGTCTTAAACTAATACTTTTTTTGTGTGAGGTTGAGCATACTTTCCTCTGTTTAGCTGTCATTTGCTTTTCTTATTTTCTGAACTGCATGTTAGAACCTTTTGCTCATTTTCCCATTGAGTTGTGTGTAGTTTTCCTACTGATTTTTTAGGAGCTATTTATATATTAGGAGCATAAATCTTCTGCTTTATATATGTACAGCATTGATTAATTGATAAATTGTGAGTTTTCTTTGTATACAGAGGTCAGAGAGACCCTGAGGGAAAACTGACTTTCTTCTCAAAGTGTGTAAATATATGTATAACCCAAGAGAGAGACTATGTTAATAAATAGGTTGAAATGCAGTACAAATCTTTTTTGAGTAAGACAATTATTGAGTAAAGCAAGTTTTCTTTTTGTATTTTCCATAATTAGGTCATTCCAGAAAGATGAGGATGTTTAGTGTCTTTATATTCATGGCCTACTGTTATTTGCTGAAAGGTAAGGTACCAGACTCTTTCATTAAGTTGTGTGTTTTAAATATTTTAAACAAGTTAAAAACTAAAACCATAATTGAAAATGCATGTAATTTTTTATAGAGAGGACATTCTATTTTTCCTTCTATTTCATAAACCCATTTCAGTAGACAAAGATACAGGGCAAAGATATGGACAAACTGAAAGAAACAAAATTGACCCATTACCCAATTACCTATTATCCATTATCCATTTTCCAGGGATTAATTACTGAAAATACCTGGGGAAATGGCCTATGTTTATATTTTTATTTATTTGTTTTAAACAAGGGCAAGATTCTCCTATCCACCTTGCTTTGTGACCTGCTTTTTCAAATGAGTGTATTCTAAGGAAGAATTATACTGTACATGAAAATTGTCAGTGTAACACAGTATTAGCCTCATCCTAAGACCCTCCCTAAATCTCTGTACTGTAGTAAGTATCTCTGGCCAGACAACTGACCAAGAGTCTAGGGCAGTGAGAAGAGAGGACTATTGGAATTCATCCTTCAGACTGTGTAGAAGACAAATGGGTGTCCACTCAAAGGACATTCTTAGGATATCCACATGAAACAAAGTCTCCCTAGTTGTAAGTTCCATCATTATATAATATCTCTACAGTAATATATGTTTATGAATCTTGGGACAACAACTTGTTTAGCTAATTTTATTAATCTAACTCAAGAATGAGATATAGTATCCCAAAACATGTTTCAAGCCCACTGGATGAAATATTTTTTTTAGGGAAGTAAGTCCTTAAATGTAATTATCACATAAGTGACCAGATCAAGTGTTTATAAACCCTGCACTCATTCTGTAAATTTTTTGAGGAATTTTCAGTCTTCTGAAGATCAGTCATCTTTCTTTTCAGCATTTACTATCACAGTCACCAAGGGCCTATATGTGGTAGAATATGGCAGCAATGTGACACTGGAATGCAAATTCCCAGTAGGAAAACAATTAGACTTGGTTGCATTAATTGTCTACTGGAAAATGGAAGATAAGAAAATCATTCAATTTGTGAATGGAAAGGAAGACCTGAAGGTCCAGCACAGTAGCTACAACCAGAGGGCGCAGCTGTTGAAGGACCAGCTCTTCTTGGGAAAGGCTGCCCTTGAGATCACAGATGTGAAACTGCAGGATGCAGGGGTTTACTGCTGCTTGATCAGCTATGGTGGTGCCGACTACAAGAGGATTACTTTGAAAGTCAATGGTAAGAATTATTATAGAGAAAGAGGCACAACATTTGTTAAAACCATACCCCACTGTTGAGAACTTTTCATTCTTGGAAATCTAACCTACTTTCCACAGTGGCAATCTGCTCATTCATTCACATACTCACCCCACGAGCATTTCTTAAGCACCTCCTATTTGATAGTCCACGGAGAACCAGAGCCAAACATGACATAGCCATGTTCCACAGTGTGTTCAGTTCTCCTAAAAATAAATCCCTAGTCTTTACTTTTTTTTACTTATAAAAGTAATACATACACTTGCAAATAATTCAGATAATGATGGAAGTGAATAAAATGAATTATAGAAATGTCCCTTCTCCCTTCACCACCATCTTCCATGGCATGCAAAGATAGTAACTACTATTTATGTGACTCTCCAGGAATTTTTTTAATTTAACTGATTTTCTTTTTTTTTATTAGACCTGCCAGCATTTCCTTCCTTGGAACCTCTCTTTGTCAAACTCAAGTATATTAAAAACAACCCCATTGCAAAGTTCACAATGAAAAAGACTTGAAGTTAATCTAAGAAGGCAAAAAATAACCATATCAACTATAGAAGAAACTATTCTTCCTTAGAGACAGTATAAACTATGCTCACTGGGCATGCATTATTTGAACATCTATACCAATGTTGTCTTGGAGTGTTGAAGAGGAACTGTGAGTGTCAAATTCCTGGGTACTGACCCACAAATATGTCATCAGGTCACCTTGGTTCAAAGTTTTAAGTTGCCACTAGCTAAGGGAAACACCTTAGCTGACCACCTCTGCTTTCATGGTTAAGATTCATGGAATTGAGAGCTGAAAGGATGATCCCAGGCAAGAGCAGCTAATCCAAACTCACAAAGGACAGAAATCCACCCAAAGGATCACTTGTTGTGAAATAGATCTAATTTTCATTATATTTTACCATATGCTTCTCCAGAAAGGTGATATTCATGAAAGCAAGCTGGTAGGATCCCAAGTTGGGATTTTCAACTTCAGTCCATCAGAAAATATCAGACACCTACTATATTTCAAGACATTTAAGAAATTATCAAAACTTAGCCCCATGATCAACTGGCATTGCTGGATCTGGGATGGGGAAGAAGAACATAGCCCGGCAGTCAGGTAGAAGTAAGGAAAGAGTGTCAGTTTCTGCTTCCAGAAAAGAAGGTCTCTCATCAGACTCTAGGGAGCATGCAGAGTGGGGCCGCTCTGCCTATAGTGAGGAAGGGTGTTCTTCCAGGTCACTGAGGCTCTAATGTCCCTTGTGGACTTGCAGTGTCCTTTGCTGTGGTTCAACACAATAGGAAATCATCTGGTACTGAGGAGGGGTCCCTGTGGAGCAAAGCAGATGACCAGCCAGATCTGAGGATCTGATTTGCTTGACCATTCCACTTTGAATTATAAATTACTAAATTGTCATACTAGTCCCAACCCATGTTGTCATTTGTGATATTGGGCTTAAGTTGAGCTGCACTGAGAGCAAGCCAGCCACCAAGCTTCAGTTACACTGAGACTGTCACCAGTGGACGTTTGGAGGCTGGCTTGCAGAGCTTTTCAAGTCATGGAAGTAGAACTCCTGAGTCACCTCCATATGCAAATGATTTCACAGTAATGCTGTCAGGCTCCTCTTCCCATCAAACTGCAAATATGTGGTCACACAGCTTCCCCACAGGGAGTTTACTCACCATGGGATTTCAAAAGTGAAGCATTTCAAAACTGAAATTTGAAAGAGTTTAGTTTTGGATTAACTCAATTATTATTATCGCTTTAAATATTATTATTCCTTTCATGTTTGTTAAATACCAGACTCTCAGGCATCTGAATTTCAGTTGAAAATGTTGTTTCTCCTTACTCATGGAATTGAAAAGAAAGTGTTCATTTGCCCTTTTAAGACCTTAAATGGGGTTAGGCAACAGAAAAGACAAAGTATTACATAGTTACCCTGATAAAGCTAATTTGTTCACATAGACCAAGGATTAACTGCTATTATTCCCTCAAACCCATCTTTCCTCCAAATTCACCAACTAGCTCTGTTTAGGTTTCTCTATAGCATTTATTCCCATCTAATATATTCAGTAATGTATCATATAAATGTCCCTATCTATTTTGTATATTGTCTCCCTCTTTCTAGAATATATCCTCCACAAAGGCAGGGATTTTGGTCTGTCTTATCCATTGCTGTATCCCTAGGACTTGGCATAAAGAGTAGTAGTGTGACAGTAAATATTTTTTGAATGACTAATGAATATTTCCTCAAATAGAATAAGCCTAAAAATTTTGAAACGTGAACAGGTTTGGATATGTGAAGATTTATTTCCAGACTGTTCAGGACTTTCTAAACAATTCCACTTGAGTGCACTTAAGTGGAGTAGTAAGAAGAGGAGAAGGAGCTCTAGTAGTAATAGCACTAGTAATTAACTCTTTGTAATACTGTGTATCAGGCCCTATCCTAAGCATTTTGCCTATATTAACTCATTTCATTCTCAAACAACTCTATGGAGTAGGGGCTTCATCATGTCTAAGATGTATGTTTTTGCTTTCTCTGAAATCTAAGGGTGTCTTTCAATAGATGGCATCTTAGATTCAATGATATATGGTGGTATTCTCATTCTATGGATGAGGAAATTGAGAATCAAAATTAAGTAATTTGCCCATGTTCACTCAACTATTAAGTAGTGAAGACAGCCTCTAAACTCCTGCTATCTGACTCTGAAGTGTCCGCCCTTAACAACCAGGTTTTACTGACTGTATTTGTACATCCAGAGTGCGTAGCCAGCTGTATGTTGACTTCAAAACTACCAAGCGCGTTTCTTGGTCTTGATATGACCACTGACTGCATCAGCACATGCATGCTCTCTATCTAGTTTTCTTAAAATTTTTTAATTAGTAGTTCATTTTGTAAGCGGTTCAGTTTAGTTAAAATTAGGTAAAAGAATCTGAAAATCTATAAACCCAAATGAGTCACTGTCCTCCCTTTGGTGTTACAAAACTCCCCTCTTCCTGTAAGACCCTCATGGGGCATATAGAGTGCTCTGTATCTACAACTCTGCAAATATTTTTGATCACCTACCCCATCAGTAAAGCATGTTAAGCTAGTGTGTGTGGGTGTGTGTGTGTAGTTGCAAAGAATAATCTTGTGCAAATACATAGATTATATCATGAACTGATATTTTTAAAAGGAAAAATAAGTCGAGCATCACCAGTCTCATATGGTTCAACCTAATACATTGTACATTCTATAAATGTACAAAACAGAAATTTTACAAAGATGAAAAATGTAATATTTCAATGTCTTGCTAATTATCGTTCACTATCACTAGCTAATACTTCAAGGCATTATATACTTTTGGTGAAATTCATTGTTAACAAAGGTAGGTGGTCTTGAAAATCTTGAAGTTTTTTAACCAATACTTGGTCAAGTGCAGTAGGGTACTGATGGCTTTGACTTCATAAAGTCATGGGAAAAAATGTCAGTCTTGCCATTTCCTTTTTTAGTTTGTGTTTTAAATATTAATATTATCTTCAGTCCTCAGTTTCTTTGTGGGAAACTTTTTAATTAGCTGTTCTTTTTGTGAGCAGGTTTGTTTAGTTAAAATTAGGTAAAAGAATCTGAAAATCTGTAAGCCCATATGAGTCGCTGTCCTCCCTTTGCTGTTATAAAACTCCCTCTTCCTGTAAGAGGCATACAAATTGAGGTCAATGTCAACCAGTTAACCTTATTAAGGTTAGATTATTTGTTAATTGTTGTGATAAAAATACATGTAAATGGAAGTTCTAATATATTGTGCCTATACCCCAGCACATGTTCTCCACTTTAGAGACTAGTGTTGTCGATATTTAATCAATGAGTAGAATGAACCCATTTATTGGGCTCTTAGAGGTGTATCACATTTATATATACACTTAGGTATGAAACAATGTTTTCCTTTATTCTTATTTCACTAAAAGTGGTAATAGAGAGAAAAAAAAAACCTTCTTAAACCTTACCACTTTACCATTAATGGTGATTTTAGGCTTGAAATTTGAATTGCCTAGAAATCAAGCTGTGTGATATGTGAGATAGATTCTGTTTCAGTGTATAATTTCATAAAATATATTTGATGGATTCATTTTTTTTTAAGTCTTCTTAAACATTATAGATGCAAGGCTAAGGAGTCAAGTACTAACAGGAACCATTATTTCTGTTTTGAAATTGTAATTATGTTGATTTCTAATGTTTTCTTTGGTGGTTTCATAGATTTAAGAAGACAAAAACATCACATTGTTATTTCAGTTTTGTTTGTTCCTGACTGTTTTGTATTAAATTTCTGTGAATATATCATATCACAAATCCATCATTATGTCTTTGGCAAAGAAATGAAGAGTTACAGGTATAAGTGAACCACTAAGGTTTACACTAAAGTATTAGGAGTAAAATAAAGATTATACCAACAGAGTAATAACATGCTAACATATTGTAATGAATAAACATGAATGAAGATCTTAGGTGATGGGAATGCATGAAATCGTCTACTAGAAGAGTCAGTACACTCGATATCTTAATTCTAAAAGAGTCCCAAACCAATGATCTAAAATTTAATCAAACTTTCTTCCTAGAGTATGGTAATTGTTTAAATGATTTATTAAAATAGCACAAAAAAGTTTAAAAAATAAGTATTATAATATGCTATTCTCGATGATATCCTAGAACATGAAAAGGACATTAGGGAAAAACTAGTAAAATGGAGCTAAGTGTAAAGTTTAGTTAATAAAGAACTAACATTGGTTCCTTAGTTGTGACAAATGTACCATGGTAAGGTAAGATATTAATAATAGGGAGAATTGGGTGAGGTGTATGTAGAAACTCTGTACTGCTTTGATATTTTTCTGTAACTCTAAGTGTTTTTAAACAAAAAAATAGACTTTAAGGAGTATCATCCAGGAACATGTATCAGTTTTTACAAAGACATCATACTGTTGTTTTCATACGTAATTTCTGATCATTGACCTAATGTTGGAAACATGAATGGCATGTGAAAATCAGATTTTCTGTTTACTGAGTAAAGTCTAAGAAAATAGTGCTGGCCAGCTGAAGAAGTTAATGTTTATGAAGACAGCTTTACAACAACAAAAATATCTAGGAAAAAAATTTTCAGAAGAAATGGGTTAGCCTTATGTAAAAAATATAAAACTTTATTGAGAAACATGCCAAGACTCAAGTAGATGGACAGACATATTTTATACTTGGATAGAACGACTCCTGGAAAAGATAAATCTCTGTAATCTATTCATTTACTTTAAGTCTAATAAAAATAGCAATATGTTTTCATAGTAAGATAGTTATTCCTTTAAGCTCAAACTTGGCCCAAGTATGAGTAGAAGAATCAAGGTAGAACTCACAGGGGTTCCCTACTGCTGAGACACTGAACATTAAGCTTATTTCTCTGAGAACCAGCCTGGATTGCTACTTTCTAATGTAGACAGCACCAAGCCACATGCCTAGTTCTGTACTAAGTAAAAGCACTGACCTCTTTCTGCTTATGACCTAGCCCCATACCGCAAAATCAACCAAAGAATTTCTGTGGATCCAGTCACCTCTGAACACGAACTAATGTGTCAGGCTGAGGGTTATCCTGAGGCTGAAGTCACCTGGACAAGCAGTGACCAGCAAGTCCTGAGTGGCAAAACTACCATCACCAATTCCAAAAGGGAAGAGAAGCTTCTCAATGTGACCAGCACACTGAGAATCAACACAACAGCTAATGAGATTTTCTACTGCACTTTTCGACGATCAGGTCTTGAGGAAAACAGTACAGCTGAGTTGGTCATCCCAGGTAATTTTCTGAATGTATCAGTTAAAATGTGTCCCTTGATCTAGTTCTGTCCCTTGGCACCTAGCATGATGCCTGCTCGTTGTGGGCATTCATTGTTTGTTGAATAAATGAATGCATGAATGACACTCTATTTACAAAATACATCCTGCTTCCTCACCCTCCTTTATCCAACTCATACTGCTATTTAATAAGCAGTCAGGAAATATTTATTGAATATGCCCTTTGTGCCAGGCATTGGAGGCTCATAAAATGAGACACAGTTCACACTCTTTATGAAACAGATAAGAAAACAGGCAATTCCAGTCCATATAGCAAATGCTCTTGTGGCTGTGAGAGCTGAGGAAGCATCTGTGAGGAAGACGTAACTCAGGCCATGTTTCAGGAGTCCAAATCTAAGCACATCAGGGCTGCTCCTTTCCAGGGTTTCTGTGGCAGGAAGCAGTTGGAATGCACTTTTCTATCTTACTTCAAATGGGAGAGAGCTTCCTCCCCATCTGCCTCTCCCAAGGAAGTCTATGACATTTCAACTCAAGGCAGTCTGCTTGTTGCACAGGACGTGAGGCTCCGTGCCCCCGGTCATGCTACTCGGCTTCTACATGCTTCACTTTCCCTATATGTCCAATAGTTATAACCTATTGGACATGGTTTTCATAGGGATAAATGAGCTGCAGTGGGTGAATAATGATTTGAAACTCTCACCTGCACAGATTCAACTTTTTATTTGTGTATTTCACTACACTACAGAAGTGGGTAAGGTGGGATACAGAGTCTGATGAGAGGCTCAACCCTTTAGCCAAGGTAAGGAGGGGGAGGATGATGATAATATAAACCCAGGAGTGTTCTGAAAAGCTCTTCTCTCAGCCTTTCCCCCACTAGATATTGCCAGTAAAGCTTTAGATACATCAGAGAAAACAACTAAAAAATTGGGTAGAAAAAGCAATCCAGGATGGCCCTATGTACTTAAAGAGCAAAAACTTTTCAGAAAATTAAAGCGATGCTCTTGCTGTGGTATGAATCACTTTGGTAAGAGCTACATTAGTGGGTTCCTGCCATTTAAAAGCTATTTTAGACAGCTTTTCTGTGGGAAGACCTAGGGTAACTCATCTAAGTGCATGGAGTCTGTTTCCTCATCTGTAACCTGGGGATTTTTTTTTTTAATACCTGGCACTCCTAACTCATAAAGTTATTCCTGGGGATTTTTAAAGATTCCTAGCACACCTAACTCATACAGTTATTTTGAAACTCAATTAAAATAAATATGAGAGGCTTTGTAAACTATAAGCTACTAGAGAAAGACTGATGGCTGTCATGGCTTTAAAATATGAACTAGGTAGTCACGGATTATAACTAATGGTGGGGGGAAGGAGCTGGGAGCTAGCAGTCTGAGCATCATATACCATGGGACCCTTTTCTTTTGGTATAAATAGGAACCACAGACATAGAGATTGGTTAGAGGTGCCAATTACTAGATGTTTTGAGAGGTTCAAACTGGAGAAAGAAAAGATAGCAATGGTCCCCAATCATGCCCACAAATAAGGGGAGGTAAAGGCTCTGTGGCAGTGCCATGTACAGTAGGCTGTACTATATTACTGTACTAGCTTCGGTATTAAAGAATGCTCTGAAAATAAAATGATCAAGGCTGCCATTTAGAATTGAGCACCCCTCCCTATGGCACTTTACAAACATAAGCCTCACAGTAAATTTATTGTTCCCATTTTGTAGACCGGTTAAAGGATTCTCCAGAGATCTCAAAGCTAGTGAGTGGCAGCAGAATTTAACCCTAGGTCCATCTGTCCAAAGCGTGGGCTTCGTCTACTTTCCCACGCTGCTCCCATTTTTCATATCAGAAGTATCTCAACATTGCAGCCACTCACTGTCCAGAAACTTTTGGTATTTAGGTGCTAACCTAAAGGTGATCTAAATTAGCCTTCAAGGGTGATTTTTCTCTTGACCCCTTCCCATCAAAATTTTATCTTCAGTCAGTTTCTTTTTATTTTGTTTTGTTTTTCAGAACCACTTCTGGTTCCAGGAAATAAGAGGATTCACTTGGTGATTCTGGGAGCTGTCTTTTTGTTCCTTGGTGTAGCCCTGACAGTCATCATCTACCTAAAAAAAGATGGTATTTCCTTTATTGCAACAGTTTCCCCTGCGGATATGGGTAGATGTATGGGGGTGTTATTGTTGTCACTATGTACTTAGTAGACAAAGCCAGGAATCCTAAATCTCCTGTAATGTGCGAGACAGTCCCATATAACAGGAAACTGTCCTACCCAAAATGCTAGAGGTACCCCACTAGGAAACACCAGTTTATAAAACGCTGCCTTTCTATTGTCTTTCCCTCTCAGGGCCAACTTTCAATTATGCAAAGTAGATTTTAACTATGTCACCATGTGAATCTGTGCAACATCTCTTCCTCCAGCCTTCTCATTTTGCTGTTCCACAGCACCATCTACATTGGAGGGCAGCAGTGAATGCTTGTAGCATTTCCAAGGGGTTGAGGGCTGGATCATGACTGCAGAGAAACTTGACTTGCATTTGCAATGTGGCACAAAGACATTCCACTGTTTAATAGGAATTATAGTGAAGCTGAGCAGGATTTCTGGATGTAAGTCATGTGTACAGGGGTGAGAGGTGAGGAATAGAAGAATGGGTATGTGTGAAGGTTGAAGAAAGCCAAGCATCAGACTGTTTTTTTCCATCATGCAAAAACCACAGACTTAAAGTAGGAGGGCAAAAGCTAAAAATGCCTGTTGATTTCAGTTGAATTTGAGTCTTACACTAGTTGCACTGTTATACTGAACTGGTTTCTGAGCACCCTAAGTAATAAGAATAGTTCCCTCTGTAGAACTATGATACTTTTACCACAGAGCATTGCACAAGATTTCTGGCAGATGGTGTTACATAGTTTTCAAAATAATTTCCATGTGTTTATCTATTTACCTTTGGGCACAATTAAAATCCAGGAAAATGAGTTTATTCAAATAATTTCCTCACATTTTAAGACGATTCAGAGTAAACATTTCGCCAATACTTTGAAAACTATACCAAAGGATTCAGTGTCTATCTGCATGTAGAGTATCTGATGTCAAATAGGGAAGTGGAAAATGGAAGGGAATTCCAGCAATCGTTGAGAAATTCCCCACACCCCTTAAGAGGGTGGGTGAATCTGGGAAAGCGGTGTAATTGGGGGATTGAAGGTCAGCTCTGTCTAAAGAATAAGTACTTAACAGAACTGAGAGAGCCAGCCATAAACAAGTTTCAGTGATAGGAAGATCCTGAGATAGAGTTGGTTTGCCAAAGAAGTGACTGTTGCCAACTTGCATTTTGAATATTTCCCTGTGAAAAATAATTCATTGGCATTACGAATGACTCAAAAAACTAATGTGTAGAGATACCCAATGACTTCCTAAGACTCAGGAATGAGTCATCCTCTGCCAAGCAAGGAATGGCGGTCATGCCTGAAGAAACAATGTTCAGGCATATTGCTGGCAGGAGCAATTAGCACAACATATAGCTCTGTGAAAAAGTCCAGTGACAGAGTGCCATGACTTCTGACAAAGGTCCTTCAGCTGGAGATGCCACCTTGAGGAGAAGAATTCAATCCTGGGAATCTGAAGACTTCTTTGACCCCAGAGAATGTAAAGAGACCTGTCTACTCTATGAAATCAAGTGGAGCAGGAGCCCTAAGATCTGGTGAAACTCCAACAAAAATACCCCCAAGCATGTTGAACTCAATTTTATAGAAAAACTTATTTCAGAAAGACTTTTTTTGCCCACCCATCATCTGCTCCTTGTCCTGGGGTTCCCATTAGGAATGTGCCAAGGCCATGAGAGAATTTTTGCATCAACACCCTGGTGTGACTTTGGTTATCTATGTAACTTGGTTTTTCAGCACATGGCAAGGATGCAGAGACCTCATTAATAGTGGTGTGACTATCCAGATTATGAGACCCTCAGAATATGACTACTGCTGGAGGAATTTTATCAACTACCCACCTGGGCAAGAAGCTCACTAGCCAAGAAATTCCCCCTGTATGGATGAAGCTATATGCACTGGAACTCCACTGCATAATTCTAAGTCTCCCTCTGTGTTTAAAGATTTCAAACAAGATGTCAGAATCATCTTACATTGTTCATAATTAATCTTCAAAATTGCCATTACCAAATGATTCCACCCCATATCCTTTTAGTTACAGGGTTGATACAACTTCCTGTGACATGGAGGTGAATAGAATGATTCTTTATGTATGCTGTTTCAAGAATAGGCAATGATGACCCACTAAAGAGTGAATGTCATTACAATACAGAAATTTTCAGCTTGTGTTTCTATAAACTAACAATAAATTAGTTGAGAAAAAAAATAATCCCATTTACAATAGCATTAAAAACAATAAAATAGGTAGGAATAAATGTGACCAAGGAGATGAAAGATCTGTACATGGAAAACTGTAACACACTGATAAAATAAATTGAAGATGCAAATAAATAAAAATATATCCCATGTTCATGGATTGGAAGAATTAATATTAAAATGTTCATACTCCTGAAAATCACCTATAGATTCAATGCATTTCCTATCAAGATTCCAATGGCATTTTTTTCATAAATAGAAAATCAATCCTAAATCTCAAATGGAACCATAAAAGATCCTGAGAAGTAATCCTGAGAAAGAAGAACAAAGCTGGAGCACTGTGCTTCCTGATTTCAAACTACATTACAAAGCTATGGTAATCAAAACAGTATGATACTGGCATAAAAACAGACATATAGACCAATGGAACAGAATCAAGAGCCTAGATATAAACCCATGCATATATGTTCAACTAATATTTGGCAAGGAAACCAAGAATGCTCAATGGGAACAAGATATTCTCTTCAATAAATGGTGCTAGAAGAACTGATATTCACCTGCAAAAGAATGAAACAGGACCCTTATCTTACACCATTCAAAGAAATTAATTCAAAATGGGTTACTTTAATATAAGACCTGAAGCCATAAAACTCTGAGAAGAAAGCATGGGGAAAAGCTCTTTGACATTAGTCTTGTCAATGACTATAGATATGACAGCAAAAGCACAAGAAACAAAACCAAAAATAAATCTGTGGGACCACATTAAATTAAAAAGCTTCTGTATAGTAAAAGAAACAATCAACAAAATGAGATGGCAACCTTTGGAAAGGGAGAACATATCTGCAAACTATATATCTATACATATCCAAAATGTATAGTGAACTTCTACAACTCAGTAGCAAAAAAACAAATGATCCGATTTAAAAATGAGCAAAGGACCTAAACATTTTTCTAAAGATGATATTCAGATGGTCAACAGTTACATGAAAAGTTGCTCAACATCACTAATTATCAGGAAAACACAAATCAAAACCACAATGAGCTATCACCTCACATTTGTTAGAATTCCTATTATCAAAAACACTAGATAACAAGTGTTGGTGAGGATGTGGAGAAAAGGGAATCCTTATACACTGTTGGTGGGAATGTAAATTGGTGCAGTCACTATGGAAAGCAGTATGGAGATTCCTCAAAAAACTAAAACTAGAACTGCCATGTGATTCAGCAGTTTTACTCTTGGATACATAGCTGAAGGAAGTGAAATCACTGTCACAAAGAGATAGCTTCAGCCCCATGTTCACTGCAGCATTATTTACAGCAGCCAAGATGTGAAAACAACCTAAGTCTCCATCAACAGATGAATGACTAAAGATGTGGTATATATAAATACACACAATGGAATATTACATAGCCATAAAAAGAAGAAATCCTGCCATTTGCAACATCATGGGTGAAGTTTGAGGGCATTATGCTGTTTGAAATAGATCCAATAAAGACAAATACTATATGTTCTTGCTGATATGTGGAATCTAAAAAAACCATAGAAACAGCTGATTAGAGGTTGACAAGGAAGGGCAGGGATGAAGGTTGTCAAAGAGTACAATTTTCAGTTTTAAGATGAATAAGTTCTGGTGATGTTAACAGTACTATACTGTTTATTTGAAGTTTGCTAAGAGAGGAGATCTTATTGTTCTCACCACCAAAAAAAAAAGTATGTGAGGTGATAAATGTGTTAACTCATCTTATTGTGGTATTCATTTTGTGATACATAATGTATATCAGATCATTAAGTTGTGTACCTTAAACTTACAATGTTATGTGCCAATTATGTCTCAGAGCTGGAGGAGAAAAGAGATTAAAAAAGAATCAAGAAATTTCACACACACACACACAAAATCTAATGTATAATAAAGGACCTCAGAATATGGTCCATCCCTGAGGGAAAGATGTTTTAAATAATACCTAGAAGCAAAAAACATGTGCTAAAACATTGAATTAACCATGGAAGTTAGAACCCATGGAATAAGGAAGTCTATCACATTTCCTAGGGGATTAAAAATGTTTCATAGGAATGTGGAATTTAAACTTGAGTCACTGTGTGGAATGTAGAGTTGTGTTATGTGGAAATAAAAATGAGTTTTTTTTTTTCAAGTGAGACTGATGGATGTGGAGAAAGGTGGCACCCAAGATACAAACTCAAGGAAACAAAATGGTAAGAATATTAGTACGGATCAAGAAGGTGAAGGAAAAGGAAATAAAAAGTTAAAGCAATAACAAAGAAAAAGCTATTAGCTATCATCTTCCCTCATTTTAAGAATGTGGCTCTTGGAACTGCTGGCTCCTCTTTGCCTCACAACTCTGATATAAGAACACCTCCCATAGTCTGAGGAAATTTAGGGATGGCTCAGGAGAATGGAGTGGTGAACAGCTTTCTCTGCTGTTTCTATTGCTCTGCCTCCTAACATCTCCCTGCAGCCGGGGACCAAGTTAACTTGTGGATGGGTGATGGCTGGTTGAATGGATGGATGGGTGGGGTGGATGGATGGATGAATAGACAGACAGACAGACAGACAGATAAAACTTGTGTATCAGGCACTGTGTTAACCACTTCATGTTCCTCATTTAATTCCCCCACACTCAGAATCAGAGATAAACACCAGGCATATCCCCATTTTATACTAGAGAAAACAGAAGGTAAAGATGATGATGTAAATTGCCCAAGAACACACCTGACACAAATCAGGGCTTGGGGCCTACTGGCCCAACCATAGCACTTATCCTTAACCTATACACTTAAATCCATTTTGCCACAAATTTCTACATTTATAAAAAGACCTCACCCAGCTGATTGAATTAAGAAGAAAGTTAGTATGGGACTCAGTTTTAAAACCAGGACAGTCCTGGACAGACCAGGATGGCTGGTCACCCTTTATCATGTAAAAGTAAATGGATATAAATATAATCTGCCTCTTTCTTTTATTGCAGATTTATTATTTCATCTAGCAAATATAAGTTATGTTTTTCATTATCACTCTCCAGATACACAATTTGAGGAGACATAACCCAGTACTGAAACTTCTGACCTTAAAGCAGGGATTCTCAGCCTGTGGTTTGAGCTTGCCAGGGCTAAGCATGACCAGAGCATTGCAGTGGGCCAGTGAGGTACAACTTAAGAGGCCCAAGCACTGAAAATGGAAGTTGGAAAAGAAGAGGAGAGCAAAGCAAGAACAAAGGGCATCCTGGAAGGAAACCTCAGGTACTTCAGAATGACTGGGAGATTCACTGGCGCACATGAAAGGGAGAGAGGACACTTCTGAATGATGAGCGTCCATGCAAATTGTCCATTGCTCATCCTAGGAAAGCAAGTTGAGATTCCCTGATTTAATGGTCAGTTCCTGCAGAAGTGCCCTTTGTCTTCACTCAGTGTCTTAATTTCTCTTCTGTGTGATTGAGAGTCTCAGAGTTGCAGCAGTATTTAAGTATGTTTTTACTATTTATTTTGAGTCTGGGGTCTTGTCATGTGAGTGTGATTTTGAAAGGTTTCTTTTGAAGATATAGTAGAAGTTAAAATTTTGTCTTAAAACTAAACTTAGTGACTTGTATGCATCCTGTAAAATGTATAGTATTTGTAGTGTGCTTGGTATCCTCTATGGCTGTCAGAACATAGGAAGTATAGAGAACATGCCATTGGTTTGCATAGAATATTACTTTATTTAATCCATCAGTACTTTGGTTGACTTGAGTAATCTTATCCTTAGACCTTAATTGTCTCAATAATCTTATTCTCAGACCTCAAGGTAAGATATGTTACCACAGTTTCTGTTCCATTTAAATATCAGCTTTGCAACTCTGGTATCCTACACATATAATCTCATTTAATCTCTAACAACTGCGTTGTGGTAAGCACTATTACACCCATTTCACAGTTGAGGGAGTAGAGAGATAAAGTAACCTGCCCACACCAGTAAACAGCGGACCTCAGATTTCCAGGACTGTCACCTGTTTACCTTTTAGAATACAACTTACAGCTATGTTTTACTTTAAGCCATTCATTAATTCAGCAAACATATAGGTAGTGCCCTTGCATGTCCATCCCTTTGCCAGCCAGTGAGTCTACATAAGTGAGCAAGACAAGGTACCTCCCTTCAAAGAGCTCATAGTATAAGGGGAGATTGATAAGAAAATTTATTATTAAAATTTAGTGCAGTGTCATAGCATAAGGTGTTGGAGGAGAATGATAGTGCGAGGAGGAAAGTCTGGAAATGCTGCCAAAAGGAAGGGCAGTGTGGGTGGCCAGTTAATGTGTTTCTGGACAGTTGAAAATACTTAAACATTTTAATAAAGCTATTTCATTTATGAAGAGAAGTATTTTTAAAAACTGTGGAAAACAATTCTTGAATTCCTTTTCCATGGTATTTACCCCTGATTTATTTGCCTTTGCCATGTAATCTGATGCTTATTTACATAGTGTCTGGTACTGGTTTGTAGTTCTTTCTTTTTAAATGAATTTTGAATCCATCCCTCTCCATTACTCAAAATTCAGAAGGTCTAGTAGGAGACATTAAAAAGTCTCCATTCCATCCTCATACCCATCTGGTTTCTCTTTCCAAAAACAACCACTCTTGCCTTTTGTTTGTATAGTCTTCTAAAGATACTCTATGAATATATGAAGAAATACTTGTAAAAAGTATTTTTTATTTGTCCTTATTCACTCAAGTGGTAACATTATGCACCTGCTGTGCATGTCACTATTTTTATTTAACCTATTATTTCTTATGTAGCAGTGGAAACAAATTAGAAAGTTCCCAGAAGTCAGGCACTGTCTTGTTTCTAGTTCATCCTTTCTATAGCCTCTTAGTATCTTCCGTAAGACTTACTATATGCTAAAAATCTACTTCATCTACATTTAGACAGCTGTTTGGATTTGGTTGATTTTGTGTTTTTCAGAGTGACACCCATGGCTTCTCCAGGGCATGCTAGGTAAACTTAGTGCTAAAGAGTGACTTTATTACTAACCTCTGTATGACAGAATTATGTCTAGAAACTTTTTTTCTGTTTTCTGAGTTTACAAACTTAACTTTGATGTTGCACTCGCAAAATTACATGTTCTTTTTGAAAATACCAGTAGAGTACTTGACCCTAAACCCTCATCTGTGCCAAAAAAGACTCATGAGCTGTGTCTGAACCTCAAGTCCCACCAGTTCTCACCACTACACAGGCCTTCTAAGAGGTTGTCTTCCAAAAAGGCTTTGAGGTTCAGTAGCCTCTCAGGAAGCCCCAGAGTACTCCTTCATTCTTGGTCATTTACTGGATCGATGACAAGGAAAACCGTCTTTGCTATGCCACATGTCAAGGCTGAAGAAACAGAATCTCCAACCAGAACTCCTTCTGTTATCTTTTGTCCATGTTCATTTGCACAATACCCCTTGTTTGTGTGACAATATCCTTTGTGTGACTTACAAGTGAGGATTCTGGCTGAGCAAGACATACAGTCTATTCACTTCAATCTTAAATCTTAATGCCTTCTTACGGTGTTGGATTTGTAAGGCACTTTATCCTTTTGTCTTGTGTTTCACTGTGAATGACATAGGCAGAGATGATTGTCTGCATTTGATTGTCACTATTTACACCTGCATTAATTTAATAAAATATTTATTATGTTCCACCAGCACATCCATTATCTGCAGCCACCTTTCTAGTTCTTTTTTTCATCTCTTCTATGTTTACACTGCATGCTCTTGAATCCTCTGTGATGAAAGATCAAAAGAACTATTTTTTTTAAAGAATGTATTGAATATTTTCATTTTCTCTCACTTGCTAGCATCTTTTAGGACAATATGAAGAAAAGAGTCAAAATGGTGTCATACAAACTGAAGATCTGAGGGTGGGAGAGAAGGAGGTGTCCTCAGGAGAACTATAGGGAAACAAGGGGGCTTTCCTTTACATGAGTACTCTTCTCAGATCAGTGAACATGTATATGCAAGCCAGTACTATAAAGCTGGATGTATTTCAGTCTTCAGGTTCAGAAAAGGAAGTGAGAAACCTAGAACGAAGCCAAGTTGAAGATTAAGACCTGGCATAGTGCAGGACTATGAGACTTGTAGTTTTGAAACAAACATGACAAAACATCATTCAAGGAAATGTAGGAATTTTGATGTTCATCTAACTTAGTCATCAAACTCACTTTAAAGAGACTTGTGATCATTTGTCTGAATCACACACTCTCAAAAGATGATAATGACTATTTCTAAGAATATGTGTCAGATCCTAAATATTTTAAGTATCAGTATCTTTGTAGAAATGATAGTATTTATGCCAGCTGCTGGGCAACGAAAGCAATAAAAATGGGTGCTGGGCTTGAGGATATCATCCTTCCGACCAGTCTTCCTGGTGGCTGTGGTGGTCATTGTTCTGGCTGGAGTTTTGTGACATTGGAGGCACTTTATCCTTTTGGATTTGGTTGATTTTGTGTTTTTCAGAGTGACACCCATGGCTTCTCCAGGGCATGCTAGGTAAACTTCCCAGGGGTCTGTATTACAGGAAAGTTAGCCTTACAATTGACCATAAGCTTTCATTAAACTTTTACTCCTGTCCCTTGTACAAGCACATCACTTACCTGCCACAAGTGGGCCAAATACATTTCTATGTAAGTATTTTAGAAAACATGTAGATTACTACTATTTTAAAGTCAGAATTCAAAATTTTGCACTATTGATATCCAACCAAATTTTTGAAGACAGATACATTCCATTTTTATCATTTTTCCCCTCTCCAAGCCCCCAAAGTTTCAAGGAAATTGATACAATAAACCAACTTACTCCTATTAGAATTTAAATATTTCCAGAATTATTTACGTTTTAAAAAGTTGAAGTTTGACTGAACTGAGTAGTAGTGGGGCTTTTTCATTAATAATCATGGTAATTACCATTTACTGAGCATATACTCTGTGCCAGGCACTGGGATTACATACATTATCTCCATAGGCTGGTGATGGGGTGTACCAAATAAGGGCACCACGTCTACCTGGAGGGCTGCCAGATCAGGAAAGGTAAGGAAAATTGGAGCATTGAAAAAGCAAAAGTAAATAAGACTGTATAATTCCAATGATAGTACAGGGAAGTTTTTTTTTTTAATTTTTTGTTGTAATTCTTGCTGATTATTTATTTACATCTTTTCCCTCAACAGAAAGATACAAAATATCCATTTAGAAGTAATAATATGGGTAAGACTATGACATTAATCTTGAATGAAGAGTAAGTGACCAAACATTGGCTTAAACACCTCTCAATTTTTTACTTGTTTTGATGCTAACATATTTTGGCTTTGTTTCTCACCAGTTTATAATCTGATTGCATACTCTGTAGCAGAAAAATACAATTGGATGGACTAGTAGTTCAGAATAGCCATTTCCATTCAAAGAAACATCAGTAAACACAGTTTCCCCAACCTCCTCCTTCCAGTCAGTTGACCTCTAGGAGATCTCTTTCTACAGAAGTGAGAGTGGTGAATCCTGTCACCACAAGGAAAAAGAGCCTAGGGAAATAGGCAGCAGTCTGTAGCGTGGAGTGAAATTTCACCCATGGCCCCAGAATTCAGTCCCTTATCAGAGCCTTTCAGGCCAGGCGGCAAACCAGGGATGACCCAGAGGGAGAGAGAAGGTCAGAAATGTTAAGACCCTATGCCCTGCAGAAGGGACACCACTGCAAGGATAGGCCTGAGAAAATAGCAGCATCCTGGTTAAAGAGGAGGTAAGGGGAAGTGAAGGTCTATCCAATCTCTAAACTTCTATAATTCTAGGCTGGAGACTAGCTGAAGGATCGCACACTCTCATAGTCAATGCTTTGAGACCCCTGGGGATGACCTCCATGGTAGTAAAATTGAGTTAGAACAGTGTTCTGGTGCCTACATTTTTGGAGAGGAAAATTCTCAAGAATTAAATGGGTTTACCAGAAGTCTTTGTGGCATATCTCAACATATTAATCTAATTTTTCTCTGTGTATTCCCCTCTACTTCTGCTTTCCATCTTTGTAGCCTGAGGGTTGGTTTCTCTCAGGCAGCCAGTGGCAAAGCTGAGACACAGAAGGTACCATTTTAATACCTGAAATTCTACTCACATTTCCCACAGTTCGATTATAAACATCTCAGTGGGTCACAGTTACTCATTGGACATCTGCCTCAGGGTATTGGGAAGGCATGAAAGATACTAAATATGGCTCAAGCTTTCATGGAGCTTACAGTCTGAGAATATAGCACATAAATTCAGAAAGAAGTAATAATTCAAGTGTTGGAGAATATGAGACTTTAAGAAAATGCCTCAAGAGTGGGAGAAGATAGGACAGCAAATGCTGTGAAGTAGAGGAAGAAAGAAGTCTTAGTTGCTGAGAGGTTTTCACCAAAGAAGCCAGATTCAACTTGGACCCTGGAGAATGGAGAAAATGCCTACCTCTGACAGCGTGTGTCTTAGTCTATTTGGGTGGCTGTAACAAAATGCCACAGATTGGGTGGCTTATAAACAAGAGAAATGTATTGCTCACCTTCCCAGAGGCTGGGAAGTCCAAGGTCAGGGTACCAGCATGGTTGTGTTCTGGTCAGAACTCTCTTCCTGGCTCATAGCTTGTACCTCTTGCTTTGCCCTCACATGGTGGAAATGACAAGGGATCTCAGTGGAGTCTCTTTCAGAGAACATTAATCCTATTCATGAGAGCTCCACTCTCTTAACCTAAGCACCACCCAAGGTTCCGTCATCCTAATACCATTGTCTTTGGGGTTTAGGATTTCAAGATGTAAATTGAGGGGGACATAAACATTCAGACCATAGGAATGTGGAAAGAAAATTATTTTCTTTTCATACAGGATAAATTTAATGACCAAAGAAAATCTGTGATCCCTTACATTTAAGTGGGAATTTGCAGTACAGCCTCTGAAAAGGATAATTTGGCAATATCTATCAAAATTATAAATGATCCTGAAATTCCACATAAAGAAATTTACACACTATACTCCCTTTTGTGAAAAATAACCTAATGTACAAAGATATTCATTGCAGCTTTATTTATAAAACAAAACACTGGAAACAACCCAAATGTCCATCAATAGGGAACTGGTTAAATAAGTGTAGTGGTATATGCAAACAATAGAATACTATATTAGACAGCCACATAAACAAATAAGGAAGTTCTTTTTGTACTGGATATGAAACAAATCTCTAAGATATATTTATTGTTAAATAAAAAAGGTATAGAAGAGAGTACAGTATGCTTATTTCAAACATTATATTATGTATACAACATATATACTTATGAACACTTTGTACACTAAGTAGTATGTATACTATGTACATTTTATTTGTATATTATGTAAACTGTGTATCCTTCCAGATATAAATTTTGCATTTTTTGAAAGGTAAAAAATGTAGATATGTATTTGCTTGCATATGCAAAAAATATGTATCTGAAAGGATGTGTAAGAAATTGGTAAAACTGATTGCCTTTGGGGTGGCATATTAGATTCCTAGTGGGAGAATTTTACTGCTATAACCTTTTGACTTTTGAATTATGTGAACATATTACCTATTCCAAATAAATAAATTATATATATTTTTAAGTCTGAGCCCAATTATTTGCCTTCTAGGGATTTGATGCACTTTTAAGGAAATGATAACTCTCATTAATGTATAAGACCAAATACAAACATCAAAGGTGAGGGAATTTGAACAAAGAAATTCAACCACAACTGGACTTCAATCTGGACTTGAATCCAACTGGATTATTTTCTTTCATTTCACCTGTTTTTCATTGTTCTCACTCCCAGCACAGCCTCTAGTATGTGCCAGCATGATCAGTTCATTTATGCGTTCTCATTAACCTGCTGTGGGTTTGGATCTGCATCCAAATGATGATAAATGATATGGTAATAAAAGAACAAATAAACCAGATCGACCCATTGTATATGATACCAAAAACATGAAATAGCGCTTCATAGATATGAAATAACTAAAACACTTGGACCTTGAGAAAGCTTACAAGAGTGATCCTAACTTACATTTAACTGGTCTGAGAAGTGAGTTAAACACAAATGAAGTTTTTGCATAACTGGGTGGTGAAACTTTTGGTCAGCATTTTGGGGGTTACTGGTAACTATCAAAATCCCCCAACCTTAGGCTTCCCCTTTCACCATCTTGGCTTCTCCATGGGAAACTGGTTTTCTTCCCTAAGATCAAGCATTGACAACACACAGGTAGCTGTTTTTTGCCTCAATACTCTGCAGTGGTGAAAAACAAAAAGAAAAAGATCATGGAGAAGTTACTGAATAGACAACAAGATTTGCATAACTGAAACTGATTAGAAGAATTTTTTGTGAGAATTAAATTGCCATGTCAGGCTTGAATAATGCAAAAATTAACAGCAACAAAAAATGATTGAAAATGTCTCAACCATGGCTCTTTCTTTCTGGACACAGATGGCTTAGCAATCTTGGGTTAAGTTGTGAATGCTAACCCATATGAGATCAAGTAAAATGGCCTTTTTTTAAGGACACTAACAGTGTGCAGGAACTTTAAAACTTACTTCATTCCAAGTGACTATGAACGGGAAAAAAATCTAGCTGTATTGAGAAATGTGCATATATTTTGGGAAGATTTTAAAGACCTGGAGTCGCTCAAACCTAAGTTCCAGTCTTACTCTATCGATTTGGCTAGGTAATGTAACTTCACTGAGCCCATTTCCTTACGGGGAAAATGGAGTGAGGACTGAATGAGGCAACATAGAGTGCTTAGAGCTGTCTGGTGCAATGAATCTGCTTATTGATATTGAAATGGTTTATTATCTTAAGGTCCAAAAACTATGGATCTAGCCATACTGTTACTATTATGGATGACTTAAAAACTATATTTCAATCAAAAGTAATTTTGTATTTGTTATAAAGTTTTTTTTATTAAAAAAATTTAGTTTAAATCATTTAATTTTTCTGTCTTTAAAGTTAAAATAACTGAATTAAAGTTGTCCTGGGTTGATGGTCTAAGTTGATAGTCTCATTATTTTGTAATTTGTCAGTGTTAAAATCAAGAATTTCTTTTCTTTTTCAGTTTGCACAAGTATTATTTTGTAATTTGTCATAGTGTTAAATCAAGAATTTCTTTTCTTTTTCAGTTTGCACATTTAAAATTCTTGCGTCAATTCTATTTTGATTCATCTGGGTCCTTCATGTCAGTAAATGTTGAGCTACTGTAAAGCAGAAGTTACTTACATAGGACGTCATAACTTATTTAGAGGCAACTTAGTAAATGTTTATTAGGATAAACCTTGCTTTGTTTTTAAAGAAAGATGCTTCATCCTTTGCTAATCTCAGAACAAACAGCTTTCTAGTGGAAAGCAATTCCTCTTTTTAGACCTCAAGTTAAATATTTCTGTCTATTCTTCAGTCAAATTGAAAACAAAACATTAACATTGACCTTGCTTGGTTTCTAACTACACAGAAATAAGCACACCATAAATGAGAACTTAGCCTCTTTATCTGAACAAATATTTGTTGAGCACCTACTGTACCCATTAGGCATTATGGGGAATACAGAAATGACCCAGACACCCATGCTGCCTTTAAAAAACAAAGACTGAAATATACTATCATTAGTTGTGGGTATAGATTCTCCTCCCAAAACAAAAGACACAAATGACAGTATGTGTCAGTAATACAGACACAAACCACTGAATCGCCAGAAAATAATTAATGCAGTTTGAACTCAACCTTTACTGCTTGAGTTACATTTTATCAAACCTTTGCAAGTTAATTAATGTATTTTGGTGCCTCATTGATTCTAATCTAAATATGGTATTTTTGTAGTTCCATCTGTTCTAGTGCCATATCACAGCATTAGAACGTAAGGAGGAGATTTAATAAACAGTATTCAATTTTTTTTTATTTACTGCATGCTAGGCAATGTTCTGAGTGCTTTATCATCTGAGTGTGTTAATTCATTTTTAGTCTTCCTAAAAACTCCATGAGCAAAGTATTGTTGTTATCATCTCCTCTTAACAGATACAGAAATGGAGGAACAGAAAGTTCAGGTAACTTGACAAAGTCATGTATCTAGTAAGCTATGGCCCCAACATGCAAACACAGTTTGGCTTCAGAGACCATGCTTTTAAACTCTATATTATACTATGCCTGAATAATTGATTGTGTCATGTTAATTAAGAGGTTTCAAAGTTTAACCCTGTTGGGGCAGTATACTGATACCTACCTGAACTGGACAACTCCAAAAGCAATCTGATGTTTGTCTACATGCATATTTTTGTTTTTCCAGGCAATGGGGGCTAATCTGACTAGTGCTGCTTTAAATATTCCAGTGTGTGCCTTTAGTGAATTTTTGCACTCATTTCTGTTCACTATATACCTGACAATTCAACTGCTGAGTCACTGGAATAAGTAAGTTCATTGAAATGCACATTAGGAGTAGAATTTCTGGGGCATAATGTGGAATTGCTGGAAAATGTACTAGTTTGCATTCCCAGCATCAGTGTATGGAAATCCCAGTTTCTCCACATTCTCACTAACATTTTGTTATTTTGTTTCCTTTCGGCCATTCTGGTGGATCTGCAGTGGTATCATATGATGGTTTTCATTTGCATTATCCTGATGACAATTGGAGTTGAACAGCTTTTCATATGTTTATCAGCCACTTGGCAGTAAACTTTCAAGTGTCTCGTCAAATGTTTTTCAATTTTTCTGTTAGGTTGTCTATCGTTGATTTTGTAGAAATTCTTAACAGATTCTAGATGTAAGTTCCTTTGTTAGATACATGAATTGAAAATACCTTCTCCCACTCTGTGGGTTGTCTGTTCCTCTCAATGGGGTCTTTTGATGAACAAAAGTTCTTAATTTTACAAAGTGCAAATTACCAATTTTTTCCTTTTCTGGCTAGTGCCATATTGTGTCCCACTTAAGTAAACTTTATCTACTCCAAGTCATGAAGATCACTTTCATGATTTTTCTAAAATTTCTATTTTTTTATTTTCACGTTTAAATCTGGAATCCTTCTATAATTAATTTTTTTCATATCATGTGAGATGGGGGGCGAAATACATTTTTCTTCATATAGGTAACCAGTTGTCCCTATATGATTTATTGAAAAGACCATGATTTCCCTCACTGTACTGCAGTGTCACTCTAATCATAAACCTGGCTATATCTGTATCTATTCTGGACTCTGTTCTATTACATTGATCATTTTTTCTTTTTTTTAGAAAATTTTGTTAAAGCAGTATTAATGAGTATGAAATTTGCTCCTGGGGCTAGGAAAACACTTGAGGTTGGGATCTTTCATCTGCAGTGTTAGCCATGCCATGATACCCACTGAGACTTCTATCATGTGGTATTTAGATAGACTTCTATCATGTGGCAATGCAAGATCTCTTTTTCGCAATTTGACCCCAATTCTTTACTCAATCTTTTTCTCTCTGAATGTGTTTGTCTCTCCAAAAGTATAAAAACATACTCATCATTTCTTTTATTTATTGGATGAATAGCTTATCTTTCTTGTGCATTATTTTAAAAGCAGATGAATAGAGCACTTAGTCCATAAATATTTTTTTATAATTTATTTTGGTATCATTAATCTACAATTACATGTGCAATATTATGGTTATTAAACTACCCCCTTCATCAGGTCCCCCCCACCAACCCCATTACAGTCACTGTCCATCAGTATAGTAAGATGCTATAGAATCACTACTTGTCTTCTCTGAGTTGTACAGCCCTCCCCGTGCCCCCCTAACATTACATCTGCTAATCATGATGTCACTTTTTCCCCCTTGTCCCTCCCTTCCCACCCATCCTCCCCAGCCCCTTTCCCTTTGGTAACTATTAGTCGGTTCTTGGGTTCTGTGAGTCTGCTGCTGTTTTTTGTTCCTTCAGGTTTTTTTCTTTGTTCTTATACTCCACATATGGGTGAAATCATTGGGTACTTGTCTTTCTCTGCCTGGCTTATTTCGCTAAGCATAATACCCTCTAGCTCCATCCATGTTGTTGCAAATGGAAGGATTTGTTTTCTTCTTATGGCTGAATAATATTCCATTGTGTATATGTACCACCTCTTCTTTATTTATTCATCTACTGATGGACACTTAGGTTGCTTCCATTTCTTGGCTATTGTAAATAGTACTGCGATAAACATAGAGGTGCATATGTCTTTTTGAAACTGGGCTGCTGCATTCTTAGGGTAAATTCTTAGGAGTGGAATTCCTGGGTCAAATGGTATTTCTATTTTGAGTTTTTGAGGAACCTCCATACTGCTTTCCACAATGGTTGAACTAATTTGCATTCCCACCAGCAATGTAGGAGGGTTCCCTTTTCTCCACATCCTCGCCAACATTTGTTGTTCTTTGTGTTTTGGATGTTGGCCATCCTCATTGATGTGAGGTGATATCTCATTGTGGTTTTAATCTGCATTTCTCTGATGATTAGCGATGCGGAGCATGTTTTCATGTGCCTGTTGGCCATGGGAATTTCTTCTTTGGAAAAGTGTCTATTCATGTCCTCTGCCCATTTCTGAATTGGATTATTTGCTTTTTGTTTGTTGAGGTGAGTGAGTTCTTTATATATTTGGTATGTCAACCCCTTATCGGATACGTCATTTATGAATATATTCTCCCATACTGTAGGATGTCTTTTTGTTCTACTGATGGTGTCCTTTGCTGTACAGAAGCTTTTCAGCTTCATATAGTCCCACTTGTTCATTTTTGCTTTTCTTTCCCTTGCCCGGGGAGATATGTACATGAAGAAGTCGTTCATGTTTATGTCCAAGAGATTCTTGCCTATGTTTTTTTCTAAGAGTTTTATGGTTTCATGACTTACATTCAGGTCTTTGATCCACCTTGAGTTTACCTTTGTGTATGTGATTAGACAGTAGTCCAGTTTCATTCTCTTACCTGTAGCTGCCCAGTTTTGCCAACACCAGCTGCTGAAGAGGTCATCATCTCCCCACTGTATATACAAGGCTCCTTTATCAAATATTAATTGACTGCATATGTTTGGGTTAATGTTTGGATTTTCTTTTCTGTTCCACTGGTCTGTGGGTCTGTTTTTGTGCCAATACCAAGTTGTCTTGATTACTGTGGCTTTGTAGTGGAGCTTGAAGTCAGGGAGCATAATTCCCTGTTTTATTCCTCCTTCTCAGGATTGCTTTGGCTATTTGGGGTCTTTTGTGGTTCCATATGAATTTTAGAGTTATTTGTTCCACTTCATTGAAGAAAGCTGTTGGTATTTTGATAGGGAATGCATTGAATCTGTAGATTGCTTTAGGTAGTATAGCCATTTTGACAATATTTATTCTTCCTAGCCAAGAGCATGGGATGCATTTCCATTTGTTAGTGTCCTCTTTACTTTCTCTTAGGAGTGTCTTGTAGTTTTCAGAGTACAGGTCTTTCACTTCCTTCGTTAGGTTTATTCCTAGGTATTTTATTCTTTTTGATGCAATTGTGAATGGAATTGTTTTTCTGATTTTCTTTCTGTTAGTTCATCATTAGTGTATAGGAAAGCAACAGATTTCTGTGTGTTAATTTTGTATCCTGCAACTTTGCTGAATTCAGATATTAGTTCTAGTAGTTTTGGAATGGAGTCTTTAGGGTTTTTTATGTACAGTATCATGTCATCTGCAAATAGTGACAATTTGACTTCTTCTTTACCAATCTGGATGCCTTGTATGTCTTTGTTTTGTCTGATTGCTGTGGCTAGGACCTCCAGTACTATGTTGAATAACAGTGGAGAGAGTGGGCATCCTGTCTTGTTCCCGATCTTAGATGAAAAGCTTTCAGCTTCTCGCTGTTAAGTATGATGTTAGCTGTGGGTTTGTCATATATGGCCTTTATGATGTTGAGGTATTTGCCCTCTATACCCATTTTGTTGAGAGTTTTAATCATGAATGGATGCTGAATTTTGTCAAATGCTTTTTCAGTATCTATGGAGATGGTCAGGTGGTTTTTGTTCTTTTTGTTGATGTGGTGGATGATGTTGATGGATTTTTGAATGTTGTACCATCCTTGCATCCCTTGGATGAATTCCACTTGATCATGGTGTATGATCCTCTTGATGTATTTTTGAATTCGGTTTGCTAATATTTGTTGAGTATTTTTGCATCAACATTCATCAGGGATATTGGTCTGTAATTTTCTTTTTTGCTGGGGTCTTTGCCCGGTTTTGGTATTAGAGTGATGCTGGCTTCATAGAATGAGTTTGGAAGTATTCCCTCCTCTTCTATTTTTTGGAAAACTTTAAGGAGAATGGCTGTTATTTCTTCTCTATATGTCTGGTAGAATTCAGAGGTGAATCCATCTGGTCCGGGGGGTTTGTTCTTGGGTAGTTTTTTGATTACCGATACAATTTCGTTGCTGGTGATTGGTCTGTTTAGTTTTTCTGTTTCTTGCTTGGTCAGTCTTGGAAGGTTGTATTTTTCTAAGAAGTTGCCAATTTCTTCTAGGTTTTCTAGCTTGTTAGCATATAGATTCTCATAATATTCTCTTATAATTCTTTGTACTTCTGTGGTGTCCATCGTGATTTTTCCTTTCTCATTTCTGATTCTGTTTATGTGTGTAGATTCTCTTTTTCTCTTAATGAGTCTGGCTAACGGTTTATCTATTTTGTTTATTTTTTCAAAGAACCAGCTCTTGTTTTCATTGATTTTTTTCTATTGTTTTATTCTTCTCAATTTTATTTATTTCTTCTCTGATCTTTATTATGTCCCTCCTTCTGGTGACTTTGGGCCTCATTTGTTCTTCTTTTTCCAATTTCAGTAATTGTGTCTTTAGACTATTCATTTGGGAATGTTCTTCCTTCTTATATAGGTCTGGATTGCAATATACTTTCCTCTTAGAACTGCCTTTGCTGCATCCCACAGAAGTTGTGGCTTTGTGTTGTTGTTGTCATTATTTTCCATATATTCTTTGATTTCTGTTTTGATTTGGTCGTTAACCCACTGATTAATTAGGAGAGTGTTGTTAAGTCTCCATGTATTTGTGAGCCTTTTTGGTTTCTTTCTAAAATTTATCTCTAGTTCTATACCTTTGTGATCTGAGAAGTTGGTTGGTAGTATTTCAATATTTTTGAATTTACTGAAGTTCTTTTTGTGGCCTAGTATGTGGTCTATTCTGGAAAATGTTCCATGTGCGCTTGAGAAGAATGTGTATCCTGTTGCTTTTGGGTGTAGAGTTCTGTAAATGTCTGTTAGGTCCATCTGTTCTAGTGTGTTGTTCAGTGCCTCTGTGTCTTTACTTATTTTCTGTCTGGTTGATGTGTCCTTTGGAGTGAGTGGTGTGTTGAAGTCTCCTAAAATGACTTCATTGCTGTCTATTTCCTCCTTTAATTCTATTAGTATTTGCTTCACATATGCTGGCGCTCCTGTGTTGGGTGCATATATATTTATAATGGTTATGTCTTCTTGTTGGACTGACTCCTTTATCATTATGTAATGTCCTTCTTTATCTCTTGCTACTTTCTTCGTTTTGAAGTCTATTTTATCCGATACAAGTACTGCAACACCTGCTTTTTTCTCTTTGTTGTTTGCATGAAATATCTTTTTCTATCCCTTCACTTTTAGTCTGTGTATTTCTTTGGGTTTGAGGTGAGTCTCTTGTAAGCAGCATATAGATGGGTCTTGCTTTTTATCCATTCTATTACTCTGTGTCTTTTGATTGGTGCATTCAGTCCATTTACATTTAGGGTGATTATCGATAGATATGTACTTATTGCCATTGCTGGCTTTAGATTCGTGGTTACCAAAGGTTCAAGGGTTGCTTCTTTACTATCTGACAATCTAACTTAATTTTCTCATTAAGTTATTGTAAACACAGTCTGATGTTTCTTTATTTTTCTCCCTTCTTATTCTTCCTCCTCCATTCTTTATATACTAGGTGTTTTATTTTTTGTCTTTAGTTATTATTTGGATGGTCTGCTTTCTTTGCTATGCTTTTATTTTCTCTGGTGACATCTTTTTAGCCTTATTGGTGCTTCCCTCTAGAGCAGTTCATTTAAGATATCCTGTAGTGGTGGTTTATGAGAGGCAAACTCTCTCAACTTTCATTTGTCTGGAAATTGTTTAATCCCTGCCTCATATTTAAATGATAATCGTGCTGGATACAATATTCTTGGTTCGAGGTCCTTCTGTTTCATTACGTTAAATATATCATGCCATTCTCTTCTGGCCTGTAAGGTTTCTGTTGAGAAGTCTGATGATAGTCTGATGGGTTTTCCTTTGTAAGTGATCTTTTTTCTCTCTCTAGCTGCCTTTAATATTCTCTCTTTATCTTTGATCTTTGCCATTTTAATTATTATGTGTCTTGGTGTTGTCTTCCTTGGGTCCCTTGTGTTGGGAGGTCTGTGGCCTCCCGTGGACTGCGAGACTATTTCCTTCCCCAGCATGGGCAAGTTTTCAGCAATTATTTCTTCAAAGACACTCTCTATCCCTTTTTCTCTGTCTTCTTCCTCTGATACTCCTATAATGCTAATATTGTTCCGTTTGGATTGGTCACACAGTTCTCTTAATATTCTTTCATTCCTAGAGATCCTTTTATCTCTCTCTGCCTCAGCTTCTCTGTATTCCTGTTCTCTGATTTCTATTCCATTAACAGTCTCTTGCATCTCGTCCAGTCTGCTGCTAAGCCCGTCGGTTGCTTGTCTGATTTCTGCATTGTCTTTCCTGACTTCCCTCACTTCCTCCCTCAGCTCTTGCATATTTCTCTGTAGATCCATCACTATGGTTATGACTTCTGTTCTGAATTCTTTTTCAGGAAGGTTGTGCATTTCCATCCCTTCACGTTCCCTCTCTGGTGTTGTCTGGGTCCGGGTATGTTTTGTTTGTACCATATTCCTCTGTCTTTTCATGGCGATAGAAGTGGTCTCTGGTAGGTGCCACGTATGTCAGCTGGGCTCTTTAAGACTTTTAATAAAGAAAAAAAAGAAAAAAAAAAGAAAGAAAAGAGAAGAAAAAAAGAAAAGATAAAAAAAAATGCCCGCCAGGAGTAGATTCTGTGGGGATGCTGTAGGTGGCGCTGTTGCTCCAGTATGCTGCAGCCATAGCAGTGCCACTCCGCAGGGCCCTTTGTAGCTCTGGCTGGGGCAGGAACTAATGGAAGGCTGTTGATCTCTGTGGGAAGTGTCAGTACGGCAACTTTTCCCAGTTGCCAGCCAAGGGGTTCAAAATTCCCCAGGACTCCCAGCCAGCTGGGCTGAGTGTGCTCGGACGATCCTGCTCCTCCGTTGGGCCCCTGGCACTTTAAGACCGCTAAAAAAAAAGTGTGTGCTTTTCTTTTGTCCTGGGGAGCCGGCTGCGAGGACCCAGTGCGTTCCCAGGCTCAGATCCTGCACCCTCTGTCTCTCCAATCTCCGATACACCGCGCAATGTGTGTTAGTGCTCCCAGCGCAGATCACCAGGGCTGGTTATTTCGCAGGCCTGTACTTCCACTCCCTCCCGGCTCTGAATCCTCTCCTCCTGCAGATGCGCTGGGGTTGGGGATTGCTCAGGTCCCGCTGGGTCGCAGCTCCGTATCTTACCCGCCTCACGGGGTGCCGAGTCCTCTCATGTGTAGCTGCAGGCTGGGTACCATCCTATATCTTCTGGTCTCTCTTTTAGGAATAGTTGTACTTGTTATATGGTTTTGGGAGGAGATTTCCGCTGCCCTGCTCATGCCGCCATCTTCCCCAAGACCCCACAGTTAGTATATTTTTAAAGAAAAAAATTTATACTTATCTATGTAGCCTTTAATGAATTTTTCTACTATAAATTCAGTGGCTTCTGGTTTTAGAAAAATATCTACTACTCTCACCCTAAAGCAACATGGGTATTTGAATTCTACAAGGAAGTGATTTTATTCCAATCTACAAACCACTATAAAACAATATGTCCTTTTTATTATAATTTAAGAATCTATAAAAAAATATTGTGCTTAACTGTGCCTTCCTAGAATGTTTGCCCCCAGCTACAATAAACTCCATCTCATATTCACATGTTTGAAGTAGGGTCACGTAGCAATATGCAAAGCAGATCCCCTGTTGGGATGTCTTTTGGCCTCACTGGCTCACTTACTGCATAATAACTTGACTAAAACAGAGACTATGGGCTATGCTTATCATTTCTCCATTTCTGTTAATAGTTTATTAAATTCCTAGTCACCAGAGGTAAAACCGCAGGACCATCTTTTACTCTTCCCTCTTCCCCCTGGCTCATCTTCAATATTGACCTAATCCCTTTTCACAGAATCTCTTATTCCAATTACTTATTTTATTAATTCACTGTTACTGTCCTTTCTCAGCCTTTTAGCAGGATGTTCATATTGGCTTAAATAATAAGGAAGATCATTATGTCATGTAACAATATACCAGGTAGAATGATTCCATCTCTGCTTCTCTGTAATCCTTTTGGCCCCAATCTACTGGGAGTGGTTGACTCTTTACCCAAACTTATAGCAAGACAACTGTAGTAATTATGGGTTCCACACCCAGCAAACAAAACCTCAAGTCTCATTGACCAGAACTAGATCACATGCCCACTCCCCAAAGCAGTTGTTGGCAAGGATTTACCTGGGGGGGCAGGACTGAGATCATCGTCCTCTGGGTGGCATGAGGAAAGATACCTGAACAAAATCAGGGCTTTGTCACCATGAAAGATGGGGGTTTGGATGCTGGTAGATAACCAACAGTGTTTGCTCCCAACTCTGCCTCAGTTTGAATAATTGCAGCCTTCTCCTAACCGTGCTCCCTGGCTTTTGTTTTTAGCCCCTATTTTCTCAATGTTTATAAGAAGCCAGCCAGTACAATTCTCCTTAAACATACTTCTGTCCTCATAGCACTTTCTTAGTGCTATGGCAGCTCCACTCTGAGTGAAGGATAAAGTCCAAACACCTTGGCTTCCCCTTTCAACATCCCTACAGTCCCCAACCAATCTCTTTATCCTTCCTTCTCCCTAGTTCCTTATAACAGGATGCACACTCTTTCTCTATAAAGGGCAGATAGTAAATATATCTGGGCCATGTGGTTTCTGTTGCAACTACTCAGCTTTGCTCTTATAATTCAAAAGCAGCCGTATATAATCTGTAGACAGATTAGTGTGGCTGTGCACCAATAAAACTTCATTTACAAAAATGTGGTAGATCAGATTTAGCCCATGGGCCACACTTTGACAATATCTGCCATTTAAGAACTCTCTTAACTTTACTGGACCCTAAATTGGTATAAGCAGCATCTCATTAGAGCCACAAAAATGACAAGGTAGTGGTTTGGGACAATGCTATATATGCAGGATATCTGGCAGGATACAGTTAAAATTTACCATCTTAACCATTTTTAAGTGTACAGTTCAGTGGGATTAAGTACATTCATAATGTTTTGCAATCATCACCACCGTCCATCTCTATAGCTCTTTTCATCTTGTAAACAGAAACTCTATACCCATTAAATAATAATTCCTCATTCCCCCTTACCCTGACCCCTAGCAACCACCATTCTACTTTCTGTTTCTATGGTTTTGCCTACTCTAAATACTTCATACATGTGGAAATATAAAGTATTTGTCTTTTTATGACTGGTTTATTTAGCAAAATGTCCTCAAGGTTCATCCATGTTCTAGCATGTGTCAGAATTTCTTTCCTTTTTAAGGCTGAATAATACTCCATTGAATGTATATACAATGTTTTACTTGCCTACTTATCTGTCAATGGACACAGGTTATTTCCAAGTTTTAGTTACTGTGACTAATGTTATGAACATGGTTGTACAAATATCTCTTTGAGACCCTATTTTCAATTATTTTTTTGGCATATATAGAATTGGAATTGCTATATCATATGGTAATTCTATTTTTAATTTTTTGAGGAATTGCCACATTGTTTTCCACAACAGCTATACCATTTTGCATTTCTCCCAACAGTGCACAAGGGGTCTGATTTCCACACATCCTCACCAAAACTTGTTATTTTCTGTTTTTGTTTTTGATAGTAGATATTCTAATGGCTGTGAAGTGGTTTCTCATAGTTTTTATTTGCATTTCCCTAATAATTACTGATGTTGAGCATCTTTTCATGTGCTTACTGGCTGTTTGTTTATCTTCTTTGTAGAAATGTCTATTCAAGTCCTTTGCCCAATTTTTAATCAGGTTTTATTGTCATTGAGTTTTAGGAGTTCTGTATATTAATCCCTTATCAGATGTATGATTCACAAATATTTTTCTCTCATTCTGTGAGTTGCCTTGTTACTATGTTGACATTGTCTTTTGATATAAAAATTTTTTTAATTTTCATGAAGTCCAGTTTATATTTTCTTTTGTAGCCTGTGCCTTTGGTGTCATATTCAAGAAATCATTGCCAAATCCAATGTCATGAAGCTCTTGTCCTAGGTTTTCTTCTAAGAGACTTCGAGTTTAGCCCTTACATTTAAATCTTTGATCTATTTTGAGTTAATTTTTATATAACAGTGTTAGGTAAGTGGCCAAATTTGTTCTTTGCATGTGGATATCCAGATTTCCAAACACCATTTGTTGGAAAGACTGTTCTTTACTCATTGAATGGTCTTGGCAAGCTTGTCAAAAATCATTTAACCATATGTGAGGACTTGTTTCTGAACTCTCTGTTCTATCCCATTAGCCTATACGTCTGTCTTTATGCCAGTACCGTACCATACTGTTTTGATTACTGTAGCTTTGTAGCAGGTATTGAATTCAGAAGTGTGAGTCCTCCAACTTTATTATTCTCCAAGATTTCTCTGGGGCCTCTTGAGTTTCCATAGGAATTTTAGGATGGAATTTTTATTTCTGCAAAAAATATCATTGGAATTTTTATAGAGATTACATAGACTTGTAGATAGCCTTGGGTAGTATTGACATCTTATCAATATTAAGACTTCCAGTCCATGAACGTGGGATGTGTTTCCATTTATTTATGTGTTCTCTAATTTCTTCAGCAATGTTTTGTAATTTTCATTGTATAAGTCCTTTACCTCCCTTAACTCCTAAGTATTTTATTCTTTTTGATGTTATCAAAAATAGGATTTTAAGAAATAATTTCCTTTTAAGATAATGCAGTTTAGTATATAGAAGTGCAACTGATTTTTGTGTGTGTTGACTTTGTATCCTGCTACTTTACTGAGTTAATTTATTAGTTCTAATAGTGTTTTGTAGATTCTTTAGGGTTTTCTGTATATAACATCATATCATCTATGAACAAAGATAATTTTGCTTCTTCTTTTCTAGTTTGGACACTTTTTATTTCTTTTGCTTGCCTAATTAATATGGCTAGAACTTCCAGTACCATGTTGAATAGAAGCGGTGAAAGCAGAAATCATGCCTCATTCCTGATGTTGGATGTAAAGCTTTCAGTCTTTTACCACTCTATGATGTTTGCTGTAGGTTTTTAATATATGACTTTATTATGCTGAGATAGTTTCCTGATATTCCTAGTTTGTTGAGATTTTAATCATGAAATGGTGTTGAATTTTGTCACATCGTTTTTCTCTATTGAGATGATCATATATTGCTTTTTTTTCCTTTGAATCTGTTAATGTGGTGTTACTGAATTTCCTATGTTGAATCATTCTTGCATTCCAGTAATAAATTCCACTTGTTCACGGTGTATAATCCTTTTAATATGTTGCTTAATTCAGTTGCAGGTTTGTTGAGAATTTTTGCATCAGTGTTCATAATAGATATTGGTCTGTATTCTTTTCTTGTAGGGTCTTTGGCTTTGATATAAGAATACACTAGCCTCATAGAACAAGCTGGAATTGTTCCCTCCTCTTTAATCTTTTAAAAAATCTTAGAATTGGAATTAGTTCTTCAGATGTGTGGTAGACAGTGGAACAGAATAGAGAGTCCAGATATTAACCCAAGCATATATGGTCAATTAGTATACAATAAAGGAGCCATGGATACACAATAGGGAAATGATAGCCTCTTCAACAGTTGGTGTTGGCAAAACTGGACAGCTACATGTAAGAGAATGAAACTGGATTACTGCCTAACTCCATACACAAAAGTAAACTAGAAATGGATCAAAGACCTGAATGTAAGTCATGAAACTATAAAACTCTTAAAAGAAAACATAGGCAAAACTCTCTTGGACATAAGCATGAGCAATTTCTTCATGAACATATCTCCCCTGGCAAGGGAAACAAAAGCAAAAATGAATAAGTGGGACTATATCAAACTAAAAAGCTTCTGTACAGCAAAGGACACCATCACTAGAACAAAAAGGCATCCTACACTATGGGAGAATATATTCATAAATGACATATCAGATAACGGGTTGCATCCAAAATATATAAAGAGCTCACACACCTCAACAAACAAAATGCAAATAATCCAATTAAAAAATGGGCAGAGGAGCTGAACAGACACTTCTCCAAAGAAGAAATTCAGATGGCCAACAGGCACATGAAAAGATGCTCCACATCGCTAATCATCAGAGAAATGCAAATTAAAACCACAATGAGATATCACCTCACACCAGTAAGGATGGCCACCATCCAAAATACAAACAACAACAAGTGTTGCCGAGGATATGGAGAAAGGGGGACCCTCCTACACTGCTGGTGGGAATGCAAACTAGTTCAACCATTGTGGAAAGCAGTATGGAGGTTCCTCAAAAAACTCAAAATAGAAATACCATTTGACCCAGGAATTCCACTCCTAGGAATTTACCCTAAGAATGCAGCAGCCCAATTTGAAAAGGACAGATGCACCCCTATGTTTATTGCAGCACTATTTACAATAGCCAAGAAATGGAAGCAACCTAAGTGTCCATCAGTAGATGAATGGATAAAGAAGATGTGGTACATATACACAGTGGAATATTATTCAGCCATAAGAAGAAAACAAATCCTACCATTTGCAACAACATGGATGGAGCTAGAGGGTATTATGCTCAGTGAAATAAGCCAGGTGGACAAACACAAATATCAAATGATTTCACTCATCTGTGGAGTATAAGAACAAAGAAAAAAATTAAAGGAACAAAACAGCAGCAGACTCACAGAACCCAAGAATGGACTGACTAACAGTTACCAAAGGGAAAGGGACTGGGGAGGATGGGTGGGAAGGGAGGGACAAGGGGGGAAAAGGGGCATTACGATTAGCAGACATAATGTAGGGGGTGGCATGGGTAAGGCTGTACAACTTAGAGAAGACAAATAGTAATTATATAGCATCTTACTATGTTGATGGACACTGAAAGTAATGGGGTATGTGGTGGGGTCTTGATGATGTGGGGAGTCTAGTAACCATAATGTTGCACATGTAATTGTAGATTAATGATACCAAAATTTAAAAAAAGGAAAAAAAAACAATAATGGCCACCCACCCTGTTTGCATCTCTGTGATCAGAAGTAGTAATCAGTAATCAGAACACATATCCTTAATATTTAGAGGACAGGGTAGTTTTTGCCCGCCCTGGCTCCCACAAACTGTGTGCAGGCTACTCCAGGAACATGTGCATAGCTTCCTGACACAAGACTGGGAGTGGGAGATGGGAAGCTGCTACTGCTATGAACTGATACTGATCAAAATTAACTGCAATTAACCACGCCTCTCCCTGAAAGATGTAAACCTTCAGTAGACTCCAAGGTTCCTGCAATTGTTGTCCAAATGGGGAGATAGATTTCTGGTGCTTTCTGCCTCACCACCTCCCTCCAACTCATGCAGTCTTAGCATTGCCTCCATCTCCCTGTAAAAAACTGAAGAAACAAAGGGATAAAATCCAGAGGTAGTGATATATCCAAGATTACAGTTTTAGACCTATATCAACCAGACACTAGTTGAGAGATAATCTTTTAGTGACCCAAAATAATTCCTGTCAAGTGTCAGAGCACTTCAAATGGCCGTAGGAATCACAGACATTCAGAAAAGACTAAAGTTTGGTTTATTTATTCAGTTAGCTTGCACCTGTATCAACAGTTTAACAAAACTCCATTAGAGAAATAGAAGAGTAGAGTGATTGAGAGCAGGGACTCTAAAATTAGTCTGTTTGGATTTTAATTCTGGCAATGCTGCTTCTTATTTCACCTTAAGTTACTTAGCTTCTCTGTTTTTTCATCTGAATAATGGAGCTAATGGCAGTACCTGAGTCAAGGGAGTTGTTAGGATAATTACATGAGTAATACATGTAAAAAACTTAAAACAGGCTCTAGCACATTGGAAATGGTGACTATGAGTTGGTAGAAGAATATATATGTATATTCTGTCCTAAGCATGGAGTAAAATTCATGTACACAACGGGACAAATTTAATATCCACTTAGGCCGGCTGTGTGCTCTACATAGTCATTCAAGGACTCAGATAGACAGTGGCTCTACTATATTCAACATATAGTTTTCAAAGTTTCCTTGGGGGTCTCCAAATAGATTATTAAAATAGGAGAGCATAAAGGAGCTCAGTGGAAGGTTTTTATGAGCCAGGTTTGGAAACAGTGCACATAAAATTTCCTCTCCCATTCCATAGTTTAGAATTCAGTTTCCTAATCATACCTAATTGCAAGGGAGGCTGGGATGAAGAGGAGTATATGATTTTGGGAGAAGAGCTATCATTGTTGGCTACAGATGAGCATCTAGACAACACCACATTGGTATTGATATCCTAACAAGAAAAGAATACATTGAATTGCAGTATCTATAATGTATCAGCCTGTATCAAGATTATTTTAATAAAACAACTTTTTGAAACTTTTCATTGAGTATAGTTTTCACTTTCATTACATGAGCACTTTCTTCACTTCATTACATAGTGTGCTTTTTAAGGGACTCTAGGAAAAATTTTCCTTTGATCTTAATGCCAAAATAGTCATATTTCCTCAAGTGAGAAGTTGCTTTCCTTTACCCCCAACCTTGTGAATATTATTAATTATTTCATTGTCCATTGTTGGCTTAGGAAACTTAGAGCCAATTTTATTCTCTCATTCACTGATATTTACTGACAATTTACTAAATGTCAAGCTTTGAGCTAGATACTGAAGATGTAAGAGAGAACAAAACAGAAGGTTTTGTGGAGTCACACATTTATTATGAAGTCACTCATAATAAAAGAGTGACTAAATAAATGCAACAATACCAATAAATAAGAAACCAAGGTAAATTTTAAAACAGTCAGTGACTGACTTTAAATAGGATAGGTATGACTAGGGCATCTCTGAAAAGGCAACATTTAAACTGAGCCACACAAAAGGTGGTGTGCCTTCAGCAGGAGGCACAAAATGCACAAAAGCTTTTAAATGGGATTAAGCTCGGCATGATCAAGGGATAGAAAGGAAGCCAGGGTGACTGAAAAATAGCAAGTGATAGGGAGAGGGACACAAGATGAGATTGGAAAGCTAGCCATGCAGGACCCTAGTGCCTGGTAGAGTTTGGATTCCATTCTAAACGCAGTGGAATGTGGGAGGTTTTAAGTAGGGGGGATGACTGATCCAGTTTGTTTCATGAGATCACTTTTGCTCCAGTGTGGAAGAAACATTAAAGGGGCGTGGAAGCAAGGAGAACAGTTAGGTGATAGGTGTCATATGCCCGGAAAGGAGCTGATGATGGCTCAGCCATGGCAAGCCTGCATGCTCTGACAGGGAGCATGTGTTCCTGGCTTGTGCCCAGGGAGAAGAGACTCTGTGAGTTGGGCTTTATCCTTATATCCCTCCCCTTTCTTGGCCCACTTTTCATTTGTGCTCTTTTGTCATATAGTATAGACTCCTGTGAACAGCCTAAAATCCTTTCTGGATATCCTGGTTAGTCCTAGAATCCCAGATATAGACCCCTCTTTGTTTCAAAAATGATTTCAATATGTTGCTTAGATGTTTCTAAAAATGGTTGGTGTTTCTGAGTAGATTAAGTAAGGATTAAGTTGTGAAGACAGTTGGGGCTTTGAGAGAAAGTAGATACAGAAAGCCCAAATTGCTACAAAAAGCTATTATGAATATAGGCCATACAGCTTGAAAAGAAGTTTCTCTTTGATATTTCTCTTGGATTATGTGAAAGGCACACATTAGGATTTTCTGTGGACAGTTTGGCTTTTCAAGTTTGGCCATGAAAAGCGGAGTTACAATTAAGGAACTAAGGGGTGAATGTGGAGTAAGACCAGAGACTACTTCCTCAAAATCAGAATAATTATGAGAATGCTCTGGTTTGAACTTCAAGAGGTTACTGGAAATTAATAATTTCATATACACACATGCACACACACACACATAGATCAAAAAGAAGATATAGCAAATATCTTTTGTAGGTTAACTTGTGGCAAATTAAAGTACCATGATTATTCTTAAAATCCCCTGCCTAGTGTGGGCATATGGACAGGGAGTGAATGTTCTGGGTGCTGCCGGTCATCACTACTACATAATGCAAATGTACTGCATTCAGTACATTCCTTGAGGCCAGCTTCCCAGCAAGCCCAGTATCCTTCCTTCCCATACACTGCACGGTATTCTGTTGACTGTGTCCACTCTTTGGTCACTTACCCCAGCATTTCTGTCTCTTTATTCTTAGTATCACATCATGGCCAGCCTCTGACTGGGCCTCTGGCAGTCCTTGATACCTTATTTGATCCAACTCTTTTCCTGTTTTCTTGAGCAGTGAGGTCATGATTACATGACCTTGGACATACAATATATGTATGGGGTAAAATATTTATTAAATCTGATTACTTAATAACTTTTTTTTTTTTTACAGAATTTTTAGAGCAATAGGGCTCCTGGTAAAAAAGGAATACCAGTCATTAACATCTCAGGATGGGAGCTAAAGTCTAAAAAAATATGAATATGGATAAGATTCTTAATAAAAATTATCTGTAAATAAGGATAACTATTAAGGCCTCATAGCCAACAAATGGAATAACAGAAATCCTGTTTACTTCATTTCCAAAGCTTATGCTTTTATCACTTATGATGGCAAATTTTATGTGTCAACTTAACTGGGCCATGGAGTGTCCAGATATTTGGTTAAACATTATTTCTTGGGGTGTCTCTGAGGGCATCTAAATGAGATGAACATTTGAATAGGTAGATTGAGTAAAGCAGATTGCCCTTTCTAATGTGAGTGGGCCTCATGCTGTCCACTAAAGGCTTGAATAGAAGAAAAATGCCAAGTAAAGGAGAATCCCCCCTTTCTGCCTGAATGCCTTTGAGCTGGAACACTGGTCTCCTGCCTCCACACTAACACTCAGACTGTAACTTATACCATCAGCTCTCTATCTCCTGGGTCTCCAGCTTGCTGACTGCAGATCCTGGGACATTTTATTCAGTCTCTCTCTGTCTGCCTCTCTCTCTCTGTCCATATATGTATATATTCATCCTATTGTTTATGTTTCCTGATGAACTGTCATACATATATCACTACTCAATATGGAAATCTTAATTTAAAACAACAGTAGTATTTTGAGGAGCAGTTTAAATGATTCTGAAGCTCATCTCTATGCATAAGTAGAAGAGTTAGAAAAGAGTGGTGATCTGTATTGAATATCTATTGCCCCCAAATTTAGCCATGTAAAACAAATATTTATCATCTCATAATTTCTGTGGTTTAGGAATTTGGGGATGGCTTATGTTGGTAGTTTTGGTTCAAGGCCATTCATGACATTGTAGGAAAAATCCAACCAGGATTATCAGAATATTGGAGGATAATGTATGTTTTGTTAATGTCCTAAAACTGGTGATTACTTAGTAACATATTTAGGAAATTAACAATTTTTGGAGACAAATTGTATATGTATGAAATATATGTTTATATATCATAGATGGATGATGTAGATATAGATATACACACACAGAATGTACATGCAAAGAGACTAATATTGTGTATGTCTACTGGATACAAAACAGTTGCAGCCTATGAAGAAGGGACAGAAGAAACAGAGAGGGGAGAGTAAAGGTACTAGGGCTGACAGAGTAAAAGCAAAGATGCCCACCATTCTTACTGTTAATGCAAAGTATGTCACTATCAGAGAACATCACAGACCCCCAGCTAGAATCCCCATGGTTCTGGGCCTGGGGATGTTGCTCTCTTTCCCAATCCCAGGCCAGGAGGGGTCCGTTCAATCCTCTTTTATTATCAGCTTTTGATCACTCTTAGAGGTTTCACTTTGACCGACCAGCTCAAGAACTACTATTAGCGTATCTATGGTTATCCCTAATATATTTATATATTTTTTATGATTATTTCAGGAATGTCTGGTTGAATATAGAATCACACATGCTCACTATTTCAAACGTGAAGAGAAGCATTAGTAAATAAAAGAACCCCAGAACTAGACTATGGGGATTAAATCTCAGTTCTCCCATTTATTCACTCTGTGACCTTCAGCAAATTATCTACCCTCTCTATGACTCAGTTTCCATATTTATAAAATGGGACCAATAAGCACACCTGCCTCCCAAGGTTGTTGTGGGAGTTAAACAGATCAATACACATACAGCATTTGAAACAGCCCCAGCAATATCTAGACCTCTGTGAATGCTAGCCGGTGTTACTGCTTACTTCTTCAGCTAGGAATTACTAAAAATGGGGGTAGACTGCACATTCCACTAATCCCTCCTGGTCTCGCCTCTCCCACATCAAGCCTGTGTGGTGGGACGTGCCACCCTAGAACAGCCTCTGAGGTGGTCAGGAAGGAAGGCTGGAGTGAAGTACGTCAAGTGGCTGACTTGTAGTTTAGGGTGGGGGAGCCAGGCATTTCCTCACCTTCCTCCACCTATGAGCCAGTCTGAACTGGCCAACCCTCTATGCATTTCAGCTTGTGTCCATTTCCTTTTCACCCTCTATTCATCTGTCATTACTCTCTAGCCTGTAGAAGGTGCTGAGTCTCACAGTCAGCATTCATATTTGTTGCCTAACATCCCAGCTTTATTTGCTAAGGAAACTGTTCAGGATCACTGGCCAGCTGCTAAGGAAAGGTTGGGGCTAGGAAAAAATCTTTCCCAAGCCTGACTGGAACAAAATACCCTCAGACATTATGCCATCAGATGGTTCCTCAAAAATGAAGTGACATTTTCAGCCAATTGAACTTCCCTAACCTGATTTCCTAGAAAAGCCAGATATTCAAAGAAATTGTATGGCCCTGGTAGCCTAACAAGGTCAGTAAATTCTTCCACAGAGTCCCTTCTCAGGCCTGAAAAATTACCCGCGAGCAGAGGAAAATGTTCAAAACTTGTGGGCAAGGACTGCCTCCAAATATTTGCCCTCCTACATAGTGACCATCAGCCTAGTTGCCCTCGCCCAGCTAGGTCCTGAGTTGCTGCAAAAGCCACATTCATGTAAGTCCTCTCAGGCCAGCCAGTCCCTTCCTACAATATGAGTTACTCTACTGAGATGTGTGTCTTCAGGAATATACCCTTTGATCCAGAGATTCCACTTAGAGCAAATTTTCCCAGAAAATAATCAGACAAGCCCAGACTATGGGAGGGTCATTCAGGGTGCCACTGTATTGTAATATCAACAATATTGGAAATAACTTAAGTGGCCGTCAGAGGATGGCTTAAATAAATTATGATGTAGCATATAATGAAATTTATCAGTCTTTTACGGATAATGAAACAGGCACCAAAAGAGAAAGTCATGTGTTCAAGGTCTCGAGACTTGTACCCGGTGAAACAGAGATGTGGACAGAAGTCTCTGATCATGACCCCTGTGCTCCTCTGCATATATTTCACCTGCTCCTTATCTGCATGAAGGAGCAGAAAGTGCTAAGGTCTAAGGAGTGAGTGAGTGATGAAGCGTATCTTCTTTCCTAGGCTCTTCTTGAAGGCTCTTCAGCCTTCCACTGGCCACCTGTTTAGTTAACCCCTCTAAGCTTCAATTTCCTCTTCTGTAAAACAACGAAGCCTTCTTAGGCCAACTTAGAATTAATTAGTCCTCTCTCTGTCCATATACGGACCTCAAAGCTACTTCTGTTGCGGTACTTATACTAATCTCTACCATCACCACCAAGGCTGAGAGCCAGACCCCAGCATTCCCCAGTGGGAAAGTTGTCAGAGTAGCCTGGCAGACAGCTGGGCATTCTCTATGCCTGCATTTAACACCCTCTGTGATAATGCTGTTCATTTGCATTTCTTCTCACTGGACCTGAGCCCCTCAAGGCAGAGGCAATGCCTTGTGCACCTCTGCGTCCCCAGTGCCGGGACATAGTGCTGTTCAGTTGATGAACATACTATATAGAGTCAATATAGGACATTTTGATTTCAAAGTAAGTTAGAGTAAGCAATGCTTATATAATAATTTTTTATCTTTTGTTTTCCGTTTTCTACCTCATCTAGCACCAAGTTCAGAGTAAGAAGGATCATTAAATAAATTTTTAACATGCCACTTAAGCAAAAGGAACCAGCAGGCCCTATTTTATATCAATTACCTAATTCAAGAAATTCTAGGCATGCTTTATAAATTATAAATTATCATTTACAAAACTCCTCTTAGTTTAGGCGCTTTACCACCAACACTCAGAGCAGTGAGTGGTACACAGCCAGTAAGGAATAGAAACTGATTCAGCTTCTCTGCCCTCTATGTCAACTGCACTCTCAACTTTTCACACAGTGCCTCCTCTAACCAGTCACCATGGTTTCCAAAAGCCATACCACTGACTCTGCCATCTCAGGAGAGCTCAGCTCATTTCTGAGCGCTTTCATTTGTTCCCCCATTGGTAAACTGAGAATCACGATGCCAGCTCTTCTTAGTGAAAGAAAATCGAAGCCTGGCTGAATATATGCCACATGTTGAAATGGCCGCTATTTGGGTTCTCACCTTCCTTTTCTCCTTTTTACTCACTTTCTTCATAAGGATAGTTGTGACCAATGTCATTAAACCATAGGATTCCCTAATATGCTGAGCCACCAACTGGAGAAGGCTGGTTACTTCAGGACCACCTGCTCAAAGTTTAAAAAATGCAGATTTCTAGGCCTCACCCCTGCAGACTGGATCAGGAGGTCTGAGGTAGTGGCCAGGCCTCTCTATGTTTTTAAAGTTCCCTAGGAGATTCTGATGTGCTGCCAAGTTTGGGAATGACAGATCCGACCCCAAAACATGAGTCAGCTGTCTCCTCCCACCCCTGACTGCATTCAAAGAGATGAATCATCATTTCACAGTTTTTTTCAACTGGGTTGAAACCAAAGAGTCATTGTGAGAGCCTCTGATTTCCTTTACCTGAGATTGAATTCAGATGTCCACTCCTCGTGGTCCAAACACTGCATCTGCTTCCCCAGGCCTTAAGGCCAACTGGTGTTGGTGCAGACTTCAGGAGATAGATACCCTCTTCCATTTAGTCCTGGGAGCATGTCATTAGCCTAATCAGCCCTGGTTACCTATGCCTTCGGCTTCCCTTCCTGTGTTGCTTGAAGCCACAGTAACTGTTGGAGTCTTTGGTGATCACTGAGGACTTAGGGGCATGGGATGAGGGGTGCCCCCATTTTCTCCATCCCAGAATACAACCCTATAGCCCTTCACAAGTCTAGGCATGGGATACTGTAGTGAACCTCCCACATTCAGAAACTCCAGACTAGAAGCAGATATTCATCTCTATGTAAGGGCACTCTCAAACTTCAGGATGTGTGTCCAGCATCCTATTCTTCTCCCCAAAATGAGAGGGGAAGAGGACAGTATACATTCCCTCCTGGCCCCCAGAACCTCCTCCTTGTCTCTCAAATCTCTCACTTCTATTTTTCAATGTTAAAGGCCAGTAGACCAGTTTGACCTCTCACACCCCCATCTCTTCTCATTTCCTGCCCCACCCCTGCACCTGGGAGACTCACCTGAAGAATTAGGGCCCCCTGAAATTTGATTTTTGTGGCTTCCCTAACTTTTTTCTCAGCAAGGAGCCATCTTCCCAGTATTTATTTCCTATTAAGTAATATGGTAGCAACCGGCACAGGAAAAATCCATTTAACCAGTAGCTCCTATCAGCCCATTAAATTTATAATAAACATCCCTTTTATCTCAGCTCCTTTCAGAGAAAGAACTAAACCTGGATCTCCTTGCTTTTAAAAACAACCAACCACCTCTGTTGCTCTGGCCAGAACATCCATTCACACCTTCCCTCCCTCACTCTGAGGTCAGGACTTCCTTAGCAGGCAGAGATCAGCTGGGATTCCAAGCCAATCATGTGACTTCTAGTGTGATGACAAGGGACCAGCATTTAGCCCCCTGGGCTGACCATGACTCAGTGAAGGCCAGTTTTGGGGGTGGCCCCCATGTAGACTCCTCTCTCTTCTCTCTGCCCCAGCTGCCTATGACTTTCTCCATTTGCAAAACAAGAGGTTAGCTATGATTCCCTTTTATCACACCCCACATAAACTCATATCAAAGCCCTGCTTCCTGACGTTGGGAAGGTTGCTAAGGCTGCTGTAGATAAACTGCTGGCTCCTTGCAGTTCCCACCCTTGCTGAGCTCTTGCTCTTTGCCTATTATCCCCAAACCCTGGGTGCATTTCTTTGTCCTTCTTAGGTTGGGTTCTTTTGTTTTCTCTATAAGGCCAAGATTGGGAAAAAATTACTTATTTTTTGGATCTGAAATAGTTTACACTGACTTCACACCTGCTGTATGGCAAGCAGTGTTCGAGGTGCTTTAGGAGAGCATTTACATCACATTACATGATATGACACGCATTGCATTACATTGTATTGCATTACATTCGGTGGAAAATATTTTGCGAAGAAAGGACAGAAATAAACTCACAAGATGAAGCTGATTAAGCTGTGTAGTCTCTCTCTTTGTCTCAACTTTCCCTCCTGTAAAATGAAAGGGGCCTCATAGACTGGTTGTGTTCACTGATGAGATTATTATTGTGCTTATTATGGTGCAATATTTATGACCTAAATTCTAATTTTCCATTACCAAGCATCAATGCAACATTGAGGGGGTCTGCACACACACACACACACACACACACACACACACACACACACACACACAATTTAGCTAAGTTTTTCAGGAATCTTCTGTTATAAAAGGAACCATAAAATTTCTATAAATTTAAATTAAATTAAATAGAAATAAACACAAGCCCTTTGCCAAGTTCTTAAAATGTTTTCCTATTGCTATTGTTTAGAAATTTATCTATATTCTCCATTACCAATTTTTTTTAAGTATTTCTGTGTCTTTACAAGAGTAATTTGTGCTCATGGCAAGTTATTTAGGAAACAAAATATAAGCAAAAAGAAGAACTAAAACATCACCTGCAAGTCTTCCACCCAGAAATACCTTTATTAACATTTTGGTATCTACCCTTCCAATATTTTTTTGAGGAATACAGGTTTATGAGGCAGAAAAATACACTGAGATATTAGTTCAAGCTTTATTTTGGGCCCTCTTGTGAAAACACCTAGGCCTTCTCTTGCTCTGAGATAAGTCTGTTTTCTCAAACCAAGGTGTGTGGAGAAAGAGCCCACAGGAAAGGGTGGAGAGGGGATCACCCCAGTCATAGTGGCAGGGGAAGGAAGGTCAGGTGAGAGCTAGCGATTCACTTTGAAACTGCATCTTGGAGCTGTGGATGGAGAAGCAAGTCCCTAGAGGAAGGATGGCTTCATACAGACACAGCCCCATTTTGGGGGTCTAGGAGCCATACCCCTTTGTAGCTACAAGTTTCATTCCTCTTGTTTGAGGAATGGAGTAAAAAGAACAAGAAGGAGAAAAGGAGAAGACGGCTTTTTCAGAAGAAAAACAATTAGGCACGGGACACAGAGGAAGGCACGGGGCAAGGGCAAGAAGATAAAGAAATGTGTCTAAGAAAACATCCTTGTCTGAGCATCAGAGAGCCCTGTCTCTGCTGATCTCACCCTTAGGAGAAAAGGGTGGTAGAATGGGATTGGTCATCCCGGCCTGCATTTAAGTTGGCCTTTTCTTACCACCTGGTTTTAGTGTTGCCACTGAAATGCCTAACAGTGTAGTGGGAGCACAGAGGCCTGAGTTCAAATTCAGCCACGCAACTGAGGAAGTTTGCTTAATCTTGACTGTTTCTTCATTTATAAAACGGGTCTAACAGTATCTAGACAGCAAGTTGTGCCAAGAATAAAATGAAGTACTGTCGTGGGTTAAATAGTGTTCCCCCCAAATTCATGTCCTTCTGGAGCCTCAGAATATGACCATATTTGGAAGTAGGTATTTGCAAATGTAGTAAATTAAGGTCAGATCATACTGGATTAGGGTGGACAATAATCCATTGACAGGTGTTCTTATAAGAGGAGAGGACCCACAGAGATGCACACAGAGAGACGGTCAGGATCAAGACAGAGATTGGAGTGATGCAGCTGTAAACCAAGAAGAATGTCAAAGCTTGCTGGGAGCCACAGAAGCTCAGAAGAGGCAAGGAAGCATTCTTCCCTGGATCCTTCAGAAAGAGGGTGGCCCTGTGACACGATTTCAGAATTCTAGCCCCCAGAACTGTGAGAGAACTATGACTACAATGTCTACTGTTTCAAGCCACCGGTTTGTGGCAATTTGTGACGGCAGCCCCAGGAAACTGATAAGGGTGCCTGTGTAAAGTTCCTGACGCAGAGCTAGAACACGCTGGTATTCTTTGCCTCCCCTTCACCTACTTAGTTTGCACCAGCTTCCCCAGGCACACAGCTCAAGGGTATCTGCACGCAAAGAAGCAATGCTGAAAGCAAAACCAAAAGTTCTCTGTAGGCTGGGCTTTGGTCCCTTCCTCAGAACAGTTTCTGGTTTGAATTACCCTTCTGTTACCAGGAAGCCTGAGCTGGATGGAGATGACAGCATCTTTTCTTCTCTTCCTTAATGTACCTTATCTGATGGCTTTTTTGTTACACATCTTCATATGTCCCTCTGCCAGCTAGAGGCAGTCTTGGCTTGGAGCTTCTGCTTGTTGCAGTGGTCTAGGTAGCAATCTAGCGTTTTTTGTTTTGTTTTGACTGTGGGTTTAGTTGGCTTCTGTGAGGCAGTCTGCCGCAAAGAGAAACTGGTTGTTTTATTTTCTTTTGCATCTTTGCCTGAGGAGCGCTGCTACATCCTGATGTGAGTATTAAGTGGGTTGAGATTTTCTCGTACATGGAGTTGGTGCAGACAACGCTGAGGTGCTGTGGTGGGGTAGCTGTAGGCACATGTTCTCTCCACGTCATTAGAGGTAAGAGAAACTCTGCCTCAGCCATTGTGCTCAGGGACACAAACTAATTTTCTCCTGTCCCCCAAATAGTAGGGGCTTGCTTGTTCCTCCATTTATTATTCTTGTTGGGCAGTTTTATGAGGTAAGATTTTTTTTTTCTGCAGAATACGTATGTGCCCTGAAAAAAACTATTTTTGTGATTATGCCTCAGTGTTTACAGTGTGAAAGGAACTTAAAATTTTGTTTTCCTGAATCTGACATCTTTTTGTGATTATCCTTTTGGCAGGCAGTCAATATGCCAGGTTGGCAGGCAATCAGTATTCTAGGCTAGCCTGTGTTTATAAGCTATACTCTAAGAATAAGCTGTTTAAAATTTTTAAGAATTATAATTGTATTGACTTCTAAGATAGGCAGCTATTATTTAACAGAAGCACGATTTGGGACCTACCAGAAGGCTTATTTTTCTATATAAAATGATGAGAGAAATGTTAGCAGAATGAAAAAAATTGCAACTATTGCTATTACTGCTCACGACCTGCATGAACATTGAAAAGAAATGACAATGGATTCATGTGAGAGAGGGTTAAAGTGAGGAGGTGAAGCTTGAGTGAAATTGCCTACTAATAACATCTTCTAACCCTAAAATTCTATGATTCTATGAAAGTAGAGGAGACATACACTGACAAAATGCACAGGAAAAATATTTAGTGTGAGTGGTTGTCAGACAGTCGTATCAGGAGTCAAATGCCAGTTGATCTGGATATTCCCCAAGCTCCCTTCCAAGCCCAAGATACTACAAATGCATAAACCATATCAATCTTGCCACTCAAAACTGGTCTATTCACCTTCATTTCCTGAACTCTCACTATCAGCAGGTTCTTCCTTGCCTACTGTTTCAGGGTGTCTTCTCAGATTTCCCCTGTCTGCAAACCTTTCCATTAAACTGGAGCTCTTCATAGACAAGAAACACACGTTTTAGGTTCCCTGAATCCCAAGTGCCTGGCACAGTACCTCATAACATGCATAGGTGCTTATTGGGTGCTTTTTGAGCTGTTGAATTAATTGATTTGATGAAATGACAGGTGAATCACCAGATGTGCAATATTTGTGCAACATACAGAGGGCAGCTTGGGGGTGATTTGAGGAGTTGTTGCAGATGTCCTCAGAGACAGTGTTATATATAGGTCGTGCTTCAGAGTCAGCTCACTGTACAATGTATGGGATAGTGATAGATTGTTGTGTGTCATTTTTATTCAAATGGTAATGTTGAAACACACCATATGCCTTAACCATGTCATACTTGGGTTACCCTATAAATGCTACTGCCGCTTGACATCCTCATGTCACACTCTGCACTCTGCTCTTCCTGAAGCAGGTATGCCTCAGGTTATATTTCCTAATCTTCAAATCATCTCAGAATTCCAGGATAGATAAAGGAACCTGAGGGTTTATTCAGCCCCAATCACCTTGGTGCCTTACAGCACTCTCTGACACCCCGAGGGGCTGATTCCCAGTTCTGATCTCTCAACCTCTCTGTTATCTGTTTCTTGGGATTTTCCTCCCTTAACTATGAGATACTGCAATGCGGAAGCTTTTTTTATTCTTAGGGCCATTTCTTCTCTGCCTTCTCTGATCTCCTATCCTGCTTTCCAAATTTTGGGGCATTCCTCAAAGTTCAGATATTTTTTTCTAATCTTTCTTTTTATACTCTCCCCCCTCCCCAGAGAATTAATTCATTCCCCAATGTAAACTAACATTTCCATATTGCAAATAACTTCTTTATCTCTAGCCCTGAACTGTGTCCCAAACTTTAGACCTACCTTGTTTCTTGAATGCCTTGCATTACCTTGTGACTCAAACCCAACTCACAGTATGTCCTCTAAAAATTAGCTCTTAATCTTATATTTTCTTCCCCCACCCCCTTAATGGTACCAATATTGTTTTGATAGTCTGGCCTCAAAACCACAGTCAACTTGCTGTTTCTCTTTCTTTCCTGTGTGGATGATCACTTGTCAATTGTTTTGTCAAGTCCTGTCAACTGTCTTACAGTAAGTTTCTCCTTCCTCTCCCTTTCTTCCCTTGACTCTAAAGCAGAGGCGTCACCAAACATTTGGCTGAATTCCATGACCTCCTAATTGAGTGTCTGGCTTTTAGTTCCACTCTCCCTCCTCCATACTGGAAAAAAGAAACACACACAGATTTAATCTATTTCAACCACTCCTATGGGACCATCACTCAGTTTTTGAGTGACTGTCATTGTATCGTATCAGCAGCTCTCTGGGTATTAAGCCCTTGATATTCTCATCTCATCCTGTATTTCCAGCCAAGTTAGGCTGTTCATTGTCAACAACAAGCCCTGTGTGTTTGTACCTCTGAGACTTTGCTTCTAGGCCACCTGCAGTGCCCTCGAAAGGAGCTCCAACTCTCTAAATCCTACCAGTGCTTCAAAGACTCAATTCAAATCCCACCTACCTGGGAAGTCTCCCTCCTTCTAGTCAATTTTCAGAGTTTTTGCATTTTTATGCAAAACCTTTTAAATCACTTCTTACTATTTTTCATGTGTATATAACTTTAGCCTTCTTACTATTTTATAATGCCTTTAAGGGCAGGGACCCTTTCTTACGTGAATCCTTCTATTGATTCTCCATAGTCTAATTCAAAGACTTGCAAAAAGTAGGAGTACAGTGCTTAAGGGCCTAAAAAAAATTGAGAATGCAATTTAAATTTGAGCTTAATTTAAATTGACTGGGGTCTCCTGATGCCTTGCTCAGAGCTTTTCCACTGCGCCGTCAAGAGGAGCAGCTTCCATAGGGACCTGGAGAGCAAAGGCGGGGCAGCAATCCGAGCAGGACTTTGTACAAATCTAAAACAAGTAGCTTTTACTTCTCACTGTCAAGCCTGAGTATCTCTTGACCAAGAGGCCCTTTTTGACTTCTACTGCAGCCACTGGAAAGTGTTCTCAAATTTGATATCTTACATTGTTCTGCTCCATTTCATATCACCACTTGACCTCACCACTATGTCATGTAAACTGATCATTTGATTAAAAACTACTTTTTCTATTTCTGTTCCAGTGTACTCACTAGAGGCCATCTTCCCTGATAAAATTAGCTACACCAAGCACCCTATGCTTGATGGAAAGTCTAGCAAAAACAAACACATACACAGGAATGTACGATTAATATGAAAAGGAACAGCCATGCAGGCATGGACAGTTAGATATTTATATCCAAAACAAAGGTGAATTTGAAAAGAGGAGCACAAGTGGTGGGAGGGGGGGTATGGTGGTTTGAACACATTCATTTCATCTTCTGGAGAAGAGTCCTCACGATGCTCATTGGGCCAAAGGGGAGTCCCTTGCACAGGGATGCACTGAGTTCATTGATTTTGGCAGTACACTCCATAGGTGCTCTAAATAAACTCTTCCAGCCCTTGCCTGCCTGAGTATAAAAGATTTCATGCTTCCCTAACACTAAAGTTCCAAGAACATTCTCTTTCAGAAAATATGGCTCTCCTAAGGAACCCAGAGGACAGGGTAATTATCCAGATTAACTAATATTTTAAGAGAGGTTGCTGAGGGGTTTGATATACCTGTGGAAACATTCTTTTGTATGTTTATAATCTTGTTAAATAATCTTACTGTTAAAAAGAGATCACCTCCTACCTCTTATGGAAACTTGCTTCAAATTCACCCTTTGCTTGTTCCAGGGTTGATGACATCCCCACCCCATTAGCAGCCCATTCCATTGCAAGTGGCTCTCATCAATGGAAACTTCTTTCTTATTGGGTCCAAAATAAACAACCTAATCAAGTTTCCTGTTTCTCCAATAAAGGAAGGAGCCAACTGGGGGTCAGTAATCTCAGATTCCTGGGTAGGATGCTAAATTGTTATGCACGGAGCACTCATTCATGTGTCCATTCAGCAATCATAAGGACCTAATAAAGTACAGAAAGTTCTTGTTCTAACAGGGAAGCCAGAAGTATAACAATTCACATACCAGTAATAAGTTAACTGGTAGAGGTAAGTAGCAGATACAATTTAGGCAGAAAAAAACAGCTTAAGGCAGGAAAAGCTTATCCACTTGTGTCAAATATGTAAGGATGTAAGGTTGCTTGAGATATTTATGATGCCACACAAATTTTTTAAGCTCATAAAAAAAATGAGATAGAGGAAAACTAAGATCAGAAAAAATAAGAAGAGATCAGATGTGAGAGATTAAATTCTCAAAGCACCTGTGAGAATCCTAGTCACAGAAAGTGTATGTATTTCTCTGTGGCTAAGACAGGAAGGGCTGGGTCAGGGGAACTTTACCTTGTAAGTAATGGAAGTTATTGAAGTCTTTTAAGTAGAAGTGACATGGTCAGATTTGATTACTCAGTATTCAGGAGGTTGTTCTGCCTGCTAGGTAAAGGGATAATTCATTCAACAAATAATAATCAAGTGCCTACTTACTGCCAGACACTGTTCTAGGGTTTGAAGGCATAGTAGCAAGCAAAACAAAGATCCTTCTCTTTTTAGTAATTATATTCTTCTGGAAGATGGCAGGCAATGATGTAATAGATGAGCATATTGTATGGAATGATAGATGCTAATGAATCTTTGTAAAAGGGATGCTGGAGGGATGAAACTGTTGCAATTTTACATAAGGTAGCCTCACCAGAAAGAGCAAAGAAAGTCTCTGGATGTAGGGATATGCACACTGGCATCAGAGTCTGCCCTTGGGGAGATGAATCTAGAGAAGCCTTATAGGCCTGGAAGCAGGCATAGGGCCATTTGGGCAGGTGCAGCATCCCAAGAAGCCAGATTGTTATGGGTAGTGGGGAGACATCATGGGCTCCAGATGACACCTCTCAGCTCTACAAATCCCTCACGGTGCAGAGACGGGTGTGGCCACTGTTGGGTCCTCGACAGCATGAGGCCATCTCAGTGAAATATTAAGCCATTGAAAGGTTTTGAGCAGACATGATTTGACTTACATTTTTAAAGAATTCCCCTGGCTGCTGTGTTGAGAATCAGCTGTTGGACGGCAAGGTTAGAATCACAGAGTTCAGTTAATATGGCTGTTGCCGTAATCACCACAAGAGATGGTAATGGTATCAGGCCATTATGGAAGCAATGAGAAGTGGTCCAATTCTGTATATATTTGAAGAAAGGGCCTACAGGATTTGTTAATAAATTAGAATCAGGGAAGAAAAGAAAGGAGTCGAGGATGATGCCAATGTTTGTGTCCCCATCTCAACAAATGGATGATGGAGCAGAAGGAAGCATGGCTAAAAGGTAAAAATGTTTGTTATTATTGGTATTGTGAGAAAATGAGGCACAAAGAGTTTTCAGAAACTGTCCAAGATCTTAGAAGCTAAAAGTTTGTAGACCAGGATTTGAACTCAGGTGTGTCGGCCTTTAGAGCATAAGCTCTTTACTGTTCCATGGGGCATATTAACCCTAGAAGAAAGAAGGCTGCAGGTTGGAAAGTACCTTTATAACAGTGTCTATCTCCCAGTTAACTCAAGGAGACAGTGTGCAAGAAAAGTCCCCCGGATAAGCCAGGAAAAAGGGAAGCTAGAGCCAGTGGTGGGTGAGCCAGGAGTCCTTTCTGTTGCCAGAAGTGCATGTTACCTGCTATCCTTTTATGCTCTAGAAATAAGAATACTAAGGCAAGTGCCAGCCTGCAGGTGCAGCTTAATATGATATCTTTGCTGGATATATCTGCATTTTCAATAAGGGAGAGAATTCTCAACCTAAGGTATGCTTTTAGCGTTTCCCTGTAGGAAACACTTGATTCTGTTCCCAGTTGTTACCTGCTGTAGTATCTCCTTCCCTAAAATAAAAACAAGAGTAAAGCTCACTGTGGACCTCACATTCACTTCTAGCTACTGCCTCACTTCTCTTCTCCCTTTTATAGCACTCTTTGCTAAAGAGTTGCCTATATTCTGTTGTCTCCACGTCATATCTCTATTTTCCCTCAAATCCACAAAGGCTTTCGTCTGCACCTAACCCACTGTACCATGCTTATCAGGGTCATCCATGATCTCCATACTGCTAAAGTTAGCTCTCAGTAGCATTTGGCTCAACTGATCACTTGCTCTTGTAGTACTGTGTTTTAATCTCTCAGTTTTATTATTATTTAAGTATGGTGAAGCCCACAGGTCAGGAGATGACTGTTATTAAAAAATGTTTGTTATACTCATAGATCCCAAGAGAAGGAGGCATGCCACACCACAGGGAGCCCCGGGGTCAGAGAGGAGGCATGGGGAGAAGGAAGAAATGTGGGCAGGAGCCTTTATTGTGGTTTCCACAGGAAGGAATGGACAAGCCAGGGTAAGCAAGCTTAGAACTGATTAGTTTAGATACTTTCAGCCAGGCCAAGGGCTTAGGGGCTATCCCTTGTCATCTGGTACCTGGCCTTGCAGTGATTAAGGCAGGTGGATAGAGGCCCAGAATGTGAGAGCCCAGTGAAGGGGGCGATCGGAGACCTGGACTCTGGATTGGTTGGTTTGCATCTGAAAGGTACTCCTGAGTGAGTTGTTTACTACCGCTAGGAACTGGCTAATCCTGGGAAGGTCAGTCCCTGTAGAATCAGCAAGGGCCCGACATCAAAGGACCAGACTACAGAAACAGAAAGGCATGGTTGCTTTGTCTTTTTACCCTTCCTCTCAATCTTCTTCACTAGTGCCCTCCCTCTCAAAGATCAATAAGTGTTGGACTGCCCCACATCCCAGTCTTGGATGCTTTCTCTTCCCTACCGCTCTTTAGGTGATGTCACGCAGCCTTGTGGCTTTAAGTGACATTTATATGTTAATGACTCCCAAATTTATATCTGTGCCCCAAACTCTGCACCAGCTGTTATCCAAATGCCTACTAAACATCTTCACTTGGATATCTAATAGGCATTTCAAACCAAATGTAGTCTAAACATAACTCTTGATTTCTGCTCCCTAATCTGCTTTTCTGTCAGTCCTCACCATTTTAATAAGAAGCACCTCCACTGCCCTAGTGACTGAAGCCCCAAAGCAGGAAAATTTCCTGGATTTCTCTATTTCCTGTCAAATTATATATCCAAACATCAATTCCCATTAAGTCATATTTGAAAATATAAAAGACCTAAATTAATGGAAAGGCATGCTGTGACATGGATTGGAAGACAATATTATCAAGAAAGCTATTTTTGTCATTAGATCTACAGATCAGTGCCATCCCTATCAAAATTCCAGCTTCCTTTTTTGGGGGAAATGGACAAGCTGACTCTAACATTCATATGAGAATATAAGGGAGCCAAAATAGCCACGCACACACAAAAAACAATCTTAAAGAACAAAGTTGGAGGACTCATTTCCTGATGTCAAAACTTAGCACAAAGCTACTGTGATCACCAGTCTGTGGTACTGTCATAGGATAGACATATAGTTCAATGGACTAGAACAAGAGTCCAAAACATATGGTCCAGTGACCATGCATCTGTGGTCAATTGTTTCTTGGTAAGGGTGCCAAGACAATTCAATGAAGAACAAAGTCTTTTCAACAAATTCTGCATGGACATCTGGATGGCCATGTGCAAAAGAATGAATCTGGAGCCTTCCCTCATGCAATATACAAAAATTAACTCATAATGGGAGTTCCAGTTCAAGATGGTGGTGTAGGAAGTTCCTGAACTCACCCCCTCCCATGGACACACTGAGTCTACAGAAACATATGAAACAATCTCCTCTTTAAAAAAACCTAAACGCTGGCTGAGCAATAACTTACACATGAGGCAAATGAGAAGAAAACCATATTAAAATGGGTAGGAGAGGCTGGGACATAATCTCACCAGGAGCCCTTCCCCCAGTGCAGTTGACCCACAACCGGGAGGGAACTCAAAACCTGGAGCTTCTCCTTGAGGAATGAAGGGTTCACACACCACACCAGGCATCTCAGCGTATAAGGTATATGCTTGAAAGATGAACCTCCAAACATCCAACTTTGAAAACCAATGGAGCTCCTGTTCTGAGACCCACAAAACTGAAGCCATCTGAAAAACTGTTCTTAAATGGTTTGCACACTCAGTCTCGCTGGTCCCAGGAGGCCTCTGAGCATAGAGAATGGGCAGAGCCAGAGAGGATAAAGACTTAACCAAAGGGTTCCTTTATAAATTTTGTACCTCCTGTATAGTTAAATTAACTTTAAAGTGAAGTGCCTTCTTTTCTTAACTTGATATGTAACTTCCTATGCCCTTTTTAAGGTGTTAAATTAATTTTTACATTTTAAACAAGTTGAATATTTCCTTAGATTTCTTTTTTACCTTTCTGTCATCTGTTTCTACTATCTCAAATTGCCGCTTGGTTCTCATAGAACTTGAGTTTTTACTTGCAGTTATTGTGACAAAGTATGAATATTTCTTAAATGTCTACACTATGTTCTTTGGTTAAAGATTAGCTTTATATGAGATTTTTGACAGCTTTTTCTGGTAAATTTTATAGCAAAAAGGAAAAGACCATTGTTAACAGCTATGACATTTAGAAAGTCTTTTTTAAAAAGTGAGTCTATATAAATCTATATAAATGAGTCTATATTCTCAGAGGCAGCCAGTCATACCCAGACTTAAAGTGAAGGAAGCTCACTTGCTTATGTTCAAGCTTCAGCCAGAGGGGCAGGCATCTAATTCAACACACACATCTCAGAGCCTGCTGAAACATTCTCTCGGGATAGACACAGGCGGGCACCATTTTTGTGCTCTCCCTTTGCCATGCTCCAGAGCACCCTTATCTCCCGGAGAGGAGCTTTTCCACACATAGATGCCCAAATTTTTGTGGCTGTTGCCTAAGGACACCTCTTGATTGCCTGCCTTTGGAGTCCAGAGGAGCTTGTATTTCTGGTCTCATGGAATTATAATAATCAGTGCTACCCAGAAAGCTCAATTTTTGTGAATACTGCCAGGAGATACCTCTATATTGCCTGGTGCCCCAATTTTTGTGACTGTTGCTAGGGGATACTGCATTGCCTGGCTCTGATAGCCAGTGGGGCTTATGCTTGTGGGTCCCACGGGACTGCAATCAATGGAAAAAGAGTTCCGAACAGCTACTATCCCAAGGACACAGCAAGTGGTAACAGACTCAGAAGCTTGGTCTTTCTGTGAAGGAGGCCTATTAGCTTATCATCATGACTGCCAACGGAAGGACAGGATTCTAAACACATATCTACAGGCTGATTGTAATCCTTTCCAGAGACCTCACAGGGTGGATGCTGTCTTTGCACTCATTCTCTGACACCCTCCTGAGTGCCAGTGTCTCCTGGAAGGGAGCACCACTGGTTCTTACAGCTGCTTCTCAGAGGACACCTGTTGGTTGCCTTGCTCTGTTGGCCAAGGGAGCTTGCGTTCCTGGATCCCATGGGACTGTGGCAACTGGAGACATGGTTTTTGGTAGGCTACCATCCCAGGGCACTGCACAGACAACAGACTGTGGTATTAGCCCCAGTCTTTCTATGAGAGATGCCTCTGTACTCCTGAGAGGCAGGCTTCAGGTTTGGGACACATTAATGGCCTATGGAGCTGCTCTCAAGGAACGTGGGCTGTGGACTCCACCTTAGTGCGCTCCCTCTACCTTGCTCTAGCTCACCGGTATCCCCCAGAAAAGAGCATATACATTCATCTGGAGCCCTGAATTTTCTGACTGCCACCCAGAAGACACCTCCAGATTGTCTAGCGCTGGTGGCCAGTGGCGTTTATACTTATAATCCCATCAGACTATATTATTTACATAGCTTTAAAAGCTGATGCCTGAGGACCTGGCTTTTCATAGCCTGAATCTAGGTGTTGAGATCCTCCTCTTTAGGACACTGAAGGTCTTGGCCCTTCCCAACGAATGGGAGCTATTAAAAATATAATAGGCTGCTTGGACAAGCATAGAGGTTTGAGAGACAACCAATTGCTGAGGCAGGTTTGAATGACAAGGTTCGTCTCCTACATGAGACTGCTGCATTAAGACTGGGAGAGGTGGTTGTTTCATCTACGATATAGAAATCAATACAGAGAGTGAAACAAAATGAAGAAACAGGAATATATTCCAAAGGAAAGAACAAGATCAAACTTCAGGAAAAAAAAAAACACTGAAATGGAGATAAGTAATTTACCTGAAAAAGAGTTCAAAGTAATGGTCATAAATATGCTCACTAACCTGGGGAAAAGAATGAACACCGTAAGAACATCAAAAAAGACATGGAAAATATAAGAAAATACCAAATAGAAGTCAGAGCTGAGGAATAACTGAATTGAAAAATACACTAGAGGGGTTCAACAACAGACTACATAAAGCAGAAGAAAGGATCAGTCAACTTGAAGACAATGTAATTGGAACTCACCCAATTAGAGAAGAGAAAAAGAAAGAAAGGCAGGAGGAAAGATAAAAAGGAAAGAAAGGAGGGAGGGAGAAAAGAAGGAAGAAAAGGAAAGGAAAAAGAAAAATGTGAAGATAGCTTAAGAGACTTATGAAACAACACCACATGGCCTCACATGTGCATCTAGGGCTCCCAGAAGGAGAAGAGAGAGAGAAAGGGGCAAAAATCTTATTTGAAGAAATAATGACCAAAAACTTCCCTAACCTGGGCCAGGAAACAGACATCCAGCTCCAGGAACACCAGAGATTTCCAAATAAGAGGCGCCTACAGAGACCCACACCAAGACATATTATAACTAAGATGACAAAAAATGAAGACAAGGAGAGAATATTAAAAGTGGTAAAAGAAAAATAATTTGTTAAACAAAAGGAACCCCATAAGATGATCAACAGATCTTTCAGCAAAAGTTTTGCAGGCCAGAAGGAAGTAGTACGATATATTCAAAGTGCTGAAAGAAAAAAAACTTTCAACCAGAATCCTCTGCCCCATAGTTACCATTCAGAAGTGAAGGAGAGATAAAGAATTTTCCCACCAGCAAAAGCTAACGTCAAGCATCACCACTAAATTGACCTTTCAAGAAATGTTAAAGGGACTTCTTTAAGCTGAAAAGAAAGGGCATCAATTAGTAATAAGATCACCTAGGAAAGAATAAATTTCAATAGAAAGGTAAGTATATATTAAAGGTAGTATATTAGTCACTTATAAAGCTAGTATGAAGGTTAAAAAACAAAAGTAGTAAAAATAACTATGATTATAATAAGGGATACACAAGATAAAGAAAGGTAATTTTTGACTTCATACAACATGAAGAGGGGAGAATAATAATGTTGAGCTTTACAGTGGGGTAAAAATTTATTTTTAAGTTAAAATAGACTGTTACAGATATAAGTTGTTATATGCAAGCCTCGTGGTTGACCCAAAAGAAAACCTGTACTAAATATATAAAAATAAAGAGCAAGGAATATAAGCATACCACTAAAGGAAGTCATCAAACCAGAAAGGAAAAGAGCAAGAGAAGAAAAGAACAGAGAGGAAGTACAAAGACAGAAAATAATTAACAAAATAGCAATAAGCACATACAAATCAATAATTATTTAAATGCAAATAATTATAGTCAATGAGGTAAAAGACCTGTATACTGAAAACTATAAAACATTAAAGAAAGAAACTGAGAGGACACTAATAAATAGAAAGACATTCCATGCTCATGGATTGGAAGAATTGATGTGAAAATGTCCATGCTACCCAAAGTAACCTACAGATTCAGTGCAATCCCTATCAAAATTCCAATGGCATTTTTCACAGAAATAGAACAATCCTAAAATTTGTATGGAAACACATACACATCAAACAGCCAAAGCAATCTTGAGAAATAAGAACAAAGGAGACATCATGCTTTCAGATTTCAAACTATATTACAGTAATTAAAACAGTATGGTATTCCTTAAAAACACACACATAGATCATATGGAATGAAATAGAAAACCCAGATGTAAATCCATGTATATATAATCAATTAATTTAAGGCAAAGTAGGCATGAATGTGGAAAGGAGTTTCTTTAATAATGGTGCTGGGAAAACTGGACAGCCACATGCACAGAAATGAAACCGGATCATTGTCTTACACCTTACACAAAAATAAACTCAAACTGGAATAAAGACCTAAATATAAGACCTGAAACCATTAAACTCATAAAAGAAAAATAGGCAATAAACTCTTGAATATCAGCATTACCAGTTATTTTCTGGATGTATCTCCCCAGTCAACAGAAAAAAGCAAAAATACACAAGTACTACTACATCAAACTAAAAAGCTTCTGCACAGTAAAGGAAACCATGAACAAAATGAAAAAACAACCTACTGAATGGGAGAAATATTACTTGGAAAATAATATATCTGATAAGGTATTAATATCCAAAATACATAAAGAACTCATAAAATTCAATGCCAAAGATCCAAATAATCTGATTATAAAATGGACAGAGAACCTGAAGAGACATTTTTCTAAAGAAGACATGCAAAGGCTAATTGGATACTAATTATAGTCAATGAGGTAAAAGACCTGTATACTGAAAACTATAAAACATTAAAGAAACTGAGAGGACACTAATAAATAGAAAGACATTCCATGCTCATGGATTGGAAGAATTAATGTGAAAATGTCCATGCTACCCAAAGTAACCTACAGATTCTCGACATCATTAATCACCAGAGAAATGCAAATCAAAACCACAATGAGATACAATCACACACCAGTCAGAATGGCTAGTATAAAAAACACAAGAAATGGGGAACAAAAGGACGATTAAAGATGGTGGCATGAGAGGTGAGAGAGAGGATTCCTCCTGAAACTGCATATAATAAGAAAATATAACTAATACAACTACTCTTGAAAGAGCAACAGGAAAGAGGACTGCAACAAACTGCATACACCTAGAGACAAGAGCTGCCCTCACCGAAAAGGGTAACGTACTAAAGCTGTGGTCCTGTGGGATCCAAGCCCTTCCCCAATCCCAGCTCAACGACAGGAGGAAGAGGAATGAAGCAGGGAGGGAGTGGAGATGTGGGACTGCTGAATACCTAACTCTGGAGATCTGCTCTGGGAGCACAAACCTACATTTCATGGTGCTTGCATGATACTCTCATAATTAGGGGGTTGGAAAACTAAGACAGGCAGAATTCCTGGAGAGACTAAGATTCCAGCTACTTGTGGAAAGCAGGGATCCATATCTGGCTGCTCTGGGACAAAAGAAAAGCATGTAGTCTGAGAGACTTCCTAACAAAGAAGCCCTTAGTAAGAGGGCTGCTAAAGGGGCAAGGATTGCACAGAGCTTACTGCTCAGGAGAAAGGACAGGCAGACAAAATTGTCTGGGTGCACTCTGCCCAGCAGATTGAGAGCTTTCACGATCTTCAGGTGCTCCAGCTCCCTGGATGCCTACACAGCTCCAAGAACCCCTTCTGTGACAGGCAGACTACTGCACCTTTCTCCTGGCCAGCCCCACTGGGCTTGCAAACTGGGAAACCCTACCCTGGTGTTAGGCCAGCCAGAGGGAAGATCTGTCTACAGCAACTAAAAACACAAAGCACAGAAGCTTATACCTGTGTGCTCAGCCCACTGGTTCAGGCAGTGGAGACAAGCATAGCAGCCAGGAACCAGGAAACACTCCCCCAAGGCACCAATACCACTCCCCTACAATCCCCTACATTGCTTTAGGGGCTGAGCAGCTCCAGAGAGTAGAGCTTCTGGACACTAGAGGGCGCCATACACAAATATGAAATGCCAAAGGAGCCTCATCCAGAAAAAATTATGAATACAACTCCTGAGAAAGATTTAAATGATATGGACCTCATGACTCTCCCTGAAAGGGAGTTCAAAATAAAAATCAGTAACATGCTCATGGAGGTACGGAAAAATATTCAAGAACTTAGGAATGAATTATGGTCAGAGATCCAATCATTGAAGAACACAATGAACGGTATTAAAAGCAGATTGGATACGGTGGAGGAGATGATAAATGAAATAGAAACTAGAGAAGAGGAATACAAAGAGGCTGAGGCACAGAGAGAAAAAAGGATCTCTAAGAATGAAAGAATATTGAGAGAACAGTAGGACCAATCCAAATGGAACAATATTCACATTATAGGGGTACCAGAGGAAGAAGAGAGAGAAAAAGGAATAGAAAGTGCCTTTGAGGAGGTGATTCCTGAAAACTTCCCCAATCTGGGGAAGGAGATAGTCTCTCAGGCCATGGAGATGCACTGATCTCCCTACACAAGGGACCCAAGGAAGACAACACCAAGACATATACTAATTAAAATGGCAAAGATCAAGGATAAGGACAGAATATTAAAAGCAGCCAGAGAGAGAAATAAGATCACATACAAAGGAAAGCCCATCAGGCTATCATCAGACTTCTCAGCAGAAACCTTACAGGCCAGAAGGGAGTGGCATGATGTATTTAATACAAAGAAGTAGAAGGGCCTTGAACCAACATTACTTTATCCAGCAAGATTATCATTTAAATTTGAAGGAGGGATTAAACAATTCCCAGATAAGCAAAAGCTGAGAGAATTTGCCTCCCACAAACCATCTCTACAGTGTATTTTGGAGGGACTGCTATAGATAGAAGTGTTCCTACAGTTTAATAGCTGTCACCAGAGGTAATAAAACCACAGTAAAGAAAATAGAACAGCTAATTACTAAGAGAATGCAAAATTAAATTAACTATCCCCAAAGTCAATCAAAGGATAGACAAATAATACAGAATATGATACCTAATATATAAAGAATGGAGAAGGAAGAAAAAGGAGGAGGGAAAATAAAAACAAAAAAAGAACCTTTAGATTGTGTTTGTAATAGCATATTAAGTGAGTTGTTAGACTCTTAGGTAGTAGGGAAGTTAACCTTGAACCTTTGGTAACCACGAATCTAAAGCCTGCAATGCCAATAAGTACATACCTATCCATAATCACCCTAAATGTAAATGGACTGAATGCACCAATCAAAAGACATAGAGTCACTGAATGGATAAAAAAACAAGACCCATCTATATGCTGCCTTCAAGAGACTCACTTTAAACCCAAAGACATACACAGACTAAAAGTGAAGGGATGGAGAAAGACATTTCATGCAACTAATAGGGAGAAAAAAACAGGAGTTGCAGTACTTGTATCAGACAAAATAGACTTCAAAACAAAGAAAGTCACAAGAGACAAAGAAGGACATTACATAATGATAAAAGGGTCAATCCAACAAGAAGATATAACCATTATAAATATCTATGCACCCAACACAGGAGCTCCTACATATGTGAAACAAATACTAACAGAATTAAAGGGGGAAATAGAATGGAATGCATTCATTCTAGGAGACTTCAACACACCACTCACTCTGAAGGACAGATCAACCAGACAGAAAATACGTAAGGAGACAGAAGCACTGAACAACACAATAGAACAGATGGACCTAACAGACATCTACAGAACTCTACACCCAAAAGCAGCAGAATACACATTCTTCTCAAGTGCACATGGAACATTTTCAAGAATAGATAATATACTAGGCCACAAAAAGAGCCTCAGAAATTCAAAAAGATTGAAATTGTACCAACCAGCTTCTCAGACCACAAAGGAATGAAACTAGAAATGAATTACACAAAGAAAATGAAAAATCCCACAAACACACAGAGGCTTAATAACATGCTCCTAAATAATCAATGGATCAAAGACCAAATAAAAACAGAGATCAAGCAATATATGGAGAAAAATGACAGCAATAATTCAACACCGCAAAATCTGTGGGACACAGCGAAGGCCGTGCTAAGAGGAAAGTATATTGCGATACAGGCCTACCTCAGGAAAGAAGAATATTCCCATAGGGGCAGTCTAAACTCACAATTAATGAAACTAGAAAAAGAAGAACAAATGAGTCCCAAAGTCAGTAGAAGGAGGGATATAATAAAGATTAGAGCACACATAAATAAAATCAAGAAGAATAAAACAACAGAAAGGATCAACAAAAGCAAGAGCTGGTTCTTTGAGAAAATAAACAAAATAGAGAAACCACTAGCCAGACTTATCAAGAAAAAAAGAGAGTCTACTCACATAAACAGAATCAGAAATGAGAAAGGAAAAATCACTATGGACAGCACAGAAATATAAAGAACTATTAGAGAATACCATGAAAAATTATATGCTAACAAACTGGATAACCTAGAAGAAATGGACAACTTTCTAAAAAAATACAACCTTCCAAGGCTGACCCAGAAAGAAACAGAAAATAACAGACCAATTACCAGCAATGAAATTGAACTGGTAATCAAAAACCTACCTAACAACAAAACTCCTGGACCAGATGGCTTCACCGCTGAATTTTATCAAACATTTAGTGAAGACCTAATACCCATCCTCCTTAAAGTTTTCCAAGGAGTAGAAGAAGAGGGAATACTTCCAAACTCATTCTATGAGGCCAGCATCATTCTAATACCAAAACCAGGCAAAGACACCACAAAAAAAAGAGAACTGCAGACCAATATCCCTGACGAACATAGATGCAAAAATACTCAACAAAATATTAGCAAACAGAATTCAAAAGTACATCAAAAGGATCATCCATCATGACCAAGTAAGATTTATTCCAGGGATGCAAGGATAGTTCAACATTTGAAAATCCATCAATGTCATCCACCACATCAACAAAAAGGACAAAAACCACATGATCATCTCCATAGATGCTGAAAAAGCATTTGACAAAATTCAACATCCATTCATGATAAAAACTCTCAACAAAATGGGTATAGAGGGCAAGTACCTCAACATAATAAAGGCCATATATGACAAACTCACAGCCAACATTATACTAAATGGCGAGAAGTTGAAAGCTTTTCCTTTAAGATCAGGAACAAGACAAGGATGCCCACTCCCCCACTTCTATTCAACATAGTACTGGAGGTCCTAGCCATGGCAGTCAGACAACACAAAGAAATAAAAGGCATCCAGACTGGCAGGGAAGAAGTTAAACTGTCCCTGTTTGCAGATGACATGATATTGTACATAAAAAACCCTAAAGAATCTACTCCAAAACTACTAGACCTAATATCCGAATTCAGCAAAGTTACAGGATACAAAATTAATGCGCAGAAATCTGTGACATTCCTATACATAACAATGACCTCACAGAGAGAGAAATCAGGAAAACAATTCCATTCAAAGTTGCATCAAGAAGAATAAAATACCTAGGAATAAACCTAACCAAGGAAGTGAAGACCTATACTCTGAAAACTACAAGACACGCATGAGAGAAATTAAAGGAGATACCAATAAATAGAAACACATCCCATGCTCATGGATAGGAAGAATTAATATTGTCAAAATGGTCATCCTGCCTAAAGCAATCTACAGATTCAATGCAATTCCTATCAAAATACCAACAGCATTTTTCAACGAACTAGAGAAAATCATTCTAAAATTCATATGGAACCACAAAAGACTCTGAATAGCCAAAGCAATCCTGAGAAGGAAGAATAAAGCTGGGGGGATTATGCTCCTCAACTTCAAGCTTTACTACAAAGCCACAGTACTCAATAAAATTTGGTACTGGCACAAGAACAGACCCATAGACCCATGGAACAGACTAAAGAGGCCTGATATAAACCCAACTATATATGGTCAATTAATATATGATAAAGGAGCCATGGACATACAATGGGGAAATGACAGCCTCTTCAACAGCAGATGTAGGCAAAACTGGACAGCTACATGCAAGAGAATGAAACTGGATTATTGTTTAACACCATACACAAAAGTAAACTTGAAATGAATCAAGGACCTGAATGTAAGTCATGAAACCATAAAACTCTTAGAAGACAACATAGGGAAAAATCTCCTGAATATAAGTATGAGCGACTTCTTCCTGAATGCATCTCCTCGAGCAAGGGAAACAAAAGCAAAAATGAACTCATGGGACTACATCAAACTAAAAAGTTTCTGTACAGCAAAGGACACCATCAACAGAATAAAAAGGCATCCTACAGTATGGGAGAATATATTTGTAAATGACATATCCGACAAGGAGTTAACATCCAAAATATAAAAAGAACTTACACGGCTCTACACCCAAAAAGCAAATAACTCAATTAAAAAATGGGCAGAGGATATGAAGAGACAATTCTCCAAAGAAGAAATTCAGATGGCCAACAGACACATTGAAAGATGCTCCACATCACTAAACATCAGGGAAATGAAAACTAAAACCACAATGAGATATCACCTCACACCAGTAAGGATGGCCACCATCCAAAAGACTAAGAACAACAAATGCTGGTGAGGATGCGGAGAAAGGGGAACCCTCTTACACTGCTGGTGGGAATGTAAGCTAGTTCAACCATTGTGGAAAGCAATATGGAGGTTCCTCAAAAAATTAAAAATACAAATACCATTTGACCCGGGAATTCCACTCCTTGGAATTTACCCAAAGAATACAACTTCTCAGATTCAAAAAGACATATGCACCGCTATGTTTATTGCAGCACTTTTTACAATAGCCAACCAAGATCTGGAAGCAATCTAATTGTCCATCAGTACATGAATGGATAAAGAAGAGGTGGTACATATACACAATGGAATACTATTCAGCCATAAAAAGGAAACAAATCCGGCCATTTGCAACAACATGGATGGAGGTGGAGGATATTATGCTCAGTGAAATAAGCCAGGCGGAGAAAGACAAGTGCCAAATGATTTCCCTCATTTGTGGAGTATAACAACGAAGCAAAACTGAAGGAACAAAATAGTAGCAGACTCAAAGACTCCAAGAAGGAGCTAGCGGTTACCAAAGGGGTGGAGTGTGGGAGGGTTGCTGGGGAGGGTGGGAGATGGGGATTGTGGGGTATCATGTTTAGTACACATGGTGTGGGAGATCACTGGGAAAACAGTGTAGCACAGAGAAGGCAAACAGTGAATCTGTGTCATCTTCCTACACTGATGGACAGGGACTGAATTGGTATATGAGTGGGGACTTGATAATATTGGTAAGTGTAGTAACCACATTGTTTTTTCATGTGAAACCTTCATAAGAGTGTATATCAATAATACCTTAATTAAAAAAAAAAACAAGAAATGACAAATGTTGGCAAAATGAGAACCCTCGTGCCCTGTTGGTGGAAATGTAATCAGGTGCGGCCACTACAGAAAGCCATAGGAGGCTCCTCAAAAAATAAAAATAAAATTACCACATGATCCAGCATTTCTATTTCTAGGTATTTATCCAAAGAAAATTAAACACTAATTCAAAAAAAACAGATGAACTCCCATGTTTATTGTAGCACTATCTATAATAGCCAGGATTGGAAACAATAGGATTGTTGGAAACAACCTAACCTGTCCATCAGTGAACTGGCTAGATGGATAAAGAGACAGTGCAATATTATTCAGCCACAAAAAAGAATGAAGTCTTTCTATTTGCAACGATATGGATAGACGGCCACAGCATTTTGCTAAGTGAATTAAGTCAAAGAAAGACAAATATGATCTCTCTTATATGCAGAATCTGAAGAAAGAAAAACAAAACCAAGCTCACTGGTGGTTGCCAGAGGCAGGGGATGGGTTATGGGAGAAATGGTGAACTGTTTTGTTTTTGTTTTACTTTAAATAAATTTTTTAAAAAACAGGGCTTCTAAGAGAAAAGTTGATTCCATACCCAGGCAGCAAAGATGTAAAGTCAGTCTAGGACAATGTGTGCCAAAAAGCAAACTTTCCAAGATTAATAGAATTATGTGAAAACAAAACAGATGTTCCCTTGAAGGGAATTCCACTGGCCAACGTTATGATGATTTAGGCTATAGAGGAAATATGATTGTAAAAACAAAATAAAACTCAAAATGGATCAGAGACTTAATAAAAGAACTAAAGCTATAAAATACTCAGAAGAAAATACAGATGTAAATCTTTATGACTTTAGATTAGGCACTGGTTTCTTAGATATGACACCTAAATCACAAGCAATAAAAGAGAAAATAGATGAATTAGACTTCACAAAATTAATTTAATTTGTGCTTTAAAATTAACATTGGTGCTCCAAAGGACACTATCAAGAAACTGTAAAGACAACTTGCAGAGTGGGAGAAAGTATTTGCAAATCATATATTTGATAAACAGTTTGACAGTTTCTCAAAAAGTTAAACATAGAGTTAATCAAGAAATTCCACTCCCACATACATACCCAGGAGAAAACATATCCACACAAAGACTTGTACATGAATGTTCATAACAGAATTATTTATAAAAGCTAGTAAGTAGAAATAATGCAAATTTCCATCAACTGATCAATGGAGAAGTAAAATGTGGCATATTTACACAATGGAATATTAGTCATAAAAAGGAATGAAGTACGGATATGTGCTATAACATAGATGAATCTTGAAATATTCTCAGTAAAAGAAGCTAGACACAAAAGACCGCATATTATATGATTCCATTTATATGAAGTATCTAGAATAAGGAAATCAATAGAGACAGAAAATAGATTAGCGGTTGCCAGGGACTTGAGGGAGAAAAACGAGAACTGGGAAATTTCTGCTAATGAGTCTGGGGTTCCTTTTTGGGGGTGTTGAAAATGATCCAAAATTAGGTAGTGTATGGGTTGCACAATTCTGTGAATATACTAAAAACCACTGAATTGTACCATTGAAGTGTCAGTTTTTAAAATATATGTATATACACACATAATCCTTTATTATATGTCAATTATACTTCAGTAAAGCTGTTCAAAAAGTTTAATAAATTTAAAGGACAATTATGCTCAGTGAAATAAGCCAGGCAGAGAAAGACAAGTATCAAAAGATTTCACTTATCTGTGCAGTATAAGAACAAAGAAAAAACTAAAGGAACAAAACAGCAGCAGACTCACAGAACCCAAGAATGTACTAACAGTTACCAAAGGGAAAGGGACCTGGGAGGATGGGTGGAAAGGGAGGGATAAGGGGGAAAAAGGGGCATTGCGATTAGCACACAAAATCTAGCAGGGGAGGGAGGATATGGGGAAGGCAGTATAACACAGAGAAGACACACAGAGAAGACAAGTAATGATTCTATAGCATCCTACTATGCTGATGGACAGTGACTGTAATGGGGTATGTGGTGGGGACTTGATAATAAGGGGAGTCTGGTAACTACAATATTGCTCATGTAATTGCACATTAATAATAGCAAAATAAAAAAAAGAAAGACTCATAAAAAATTTTAAAGGACAAAGAAAAACATATATATGTATCATATATAAAACTTTGAATAGACCACTTCTCACCTTTACTAGTCCCACCACTCTAATCCGAATTTAACATCATGTCTACAAAAAACATTGCTTACTGATCATCTGCTTCTAATCTTGCCCAACCCATTCTCCTTCCCAACAGCGGTCTATCGTCTATACCAAAGCTGAGTCCTCTTTTAAAAATGTAACGATGAGATCATGTCATTCTCCTGATCTAAATCCTCTACTAGCTTTTCATCACACACTCATAGCAGCTCTGCTTTTACGTGATTTAAATGTATGCCACAACCGATTTCCCTTGAAGAAATGGTTCCATGACTAATAAAACTTCAAAAGTCTCTGAGGAGAGAATAGCTGGCAGTGGTGTATCCAATCCATTTTGCTTTCGGTCATGAGGATTCCTTGGACGGGAGAAAGCCTGTGAGGAAAGGTGGAGGTGTAAGGCCCGGAAAACAGGCCCTGCTCAGCCCCGGGATGGACAGCGACCCAAATACTCACAAGAGACCGGTCTTGATGCAAACAGCAAGAGGTTTATTGATTTCACCAGCGCGCTGGGGTCAAGACTCATATCTCACGCAGGAGCAGAGTCCGACCCCGAGCAGAATTTTACAGGAGGTTTTAAAGGAAAAGGGACCACAACCAGGGGGAGGTGAGGGGGAGGTCTGCTGATGATTTGATAGCAAGAATATTTCCATTAGAGTCTCACAGGGCTTTATCTTCACAATCTATCAGTTTTGGGGAGGATTACCTAGGCACGGGTTTGCAAGCTATTGTGTCATTGTATTCAGGCCGGTTTTTATGACTCAGGCCAAGGGTCAGAGCCTACTTAAAATTTTCCTATTCCTTCAGGTGGTTTCGGGGAAACTGAAACTTAGGCCTTCTGATTTCTGAGGCTTTCTGAGGCCTGTCATGGCGTTAGTTTGGTCCTTTCATTCCCCACTTCTTCTTATGCATAGTTCTAACCATAGAACTAGAATTCTGTATTAACATAAAATTCTTTCTCAGAATTAGGTACAGACTGGTAATGCTGTCTTAACATTAAAATTTGTACTGCACTAATCCGTTCTCTAATAAAAGTTACTAATCTGTTCAGAATGCAAGGGCCAACAGTGAGTAACAGAAGCAGAATCAGAATGGGTTCCAAAAGGGAAGATATTAAAGTAGTAAACCAGGGAGATTTACTAAACCATCCTTCAAACCATCCTCGTTGAGATTCCCGTTCCTGTAGGCGTTTATCTAACCTTTCCCTTAGCTTAGACATGGAATCTTTTATAATCCCAGAATGATCTACATAGAAGCAGCATTCTTCCCTCAATGCAGCACACAGTCCACCATCCTTCAAAAACAACAAATCTAGCCCTCTCCTATTCTGCAATACTACTTCAGACAAAGAAGTCAGGGATTCCTCTAGTTTGGAGATAGATTGTTCTAAGGCTCGTAAGTCCTCATCCATTGTGGCTCTCAACATCTGGAAGTGCTGAGGCCCTTGTATCAAAGCTGCAGTTCCAGTACTTACTCCAGCTGCTACTCCGAGATGGTGTAAGCAAAGCTTAAGAGTATTACCAGTCTTTTCCACGTGCCAGGACTCATTTTCTTCTGCCTTTGGTGCAGCTTTTAGGTGGGAGGCGTGGATCCAGGCGGCTATTCCTTCGACTTTCACTGCAGTAGGAGTTGTCAGCAGGACTAGGTAGGGTCCTTTCCACCGGGGCTCGAGATTCTCAGCACGATGTCTGCGTACGTAGACAGCGTCTCCCACTTGAAACTGGTGAGGGACGGTGGTGGTCTCAGTGGAGTAGGCCTCTTTCAGTTGTTCCCATGCCTGCTGGTGAACTACTTCTAGGGCTTTTAGGCGGACGAATAAGGGTTGAGAAAGAACAGCATCAGGGTTATGTACGTTTCCTGTTCCCACAAGGGGGAGTGGTCCTCCACATAAAAGCTCATAGGGGGTTAGTCCAAGACGCCCTGGGGTGTTTCTTACCCGGAACAGGGCAAAGGGAAGGAGAGCTGTCCAGTCATTCCCGCCGGTCTCTAAGGCTAATTTAGTCAAGGTCTCTTTTAGAGTTCTGTTCATCCTCTCTACCTGTCCTGAGCTTTGGGGTCTATATGCACAATGTAATTTCCAACTAAACCCCATTTGTTTGGCCAGTCCCTGACTTACCTGAGCAACGAAGGCGGGCCCGTTGTCAGATCCGATTACCTTAGGGATTCCAAACCTGGGAAAAATTTCTTCTAATATTTTCTTGGCCACTATGTTGGCAGTCTCTGTCTTAGTTGGGTATGCTTCTACCCATCCTGTGAAGGTATCTATAAAAACTAATAGATATTTAATTCCATATTTGGCAGGTTTTATTTCAGTAAAGTCTATTTCCCAGTAAGCCCCAGGTCGATCACCCCGCAATCTCCGTCCAGGGGGGCGTTGGTTGGAACCTGCATTCGTCATGGCACAAGGAATACAACTTTTAACTACAGCATTAACAACTTCAGGAAGTCCAATTACATAGTAGGGGGATGATTTTACTGTCTTTTTCAGGTGTTTAGTTCCCAGATGGGTGAGACGGTGGAGCTGTTCCACATATTCTTTAGCCTCCCTCTGGGGGAATATGATTTTCCCATCTTCTGTCTTTCTTAATCCTTGAGGCGTCTCTATAGTGCACCCTAGGCGATTCATGACTTGGCAATCTATTGATCTTTGTCAAGGGGTGGTCTGCCTATATTTCTTGTTGTCTTCTGGCCCCTGTTGCTCAGGTTCCCTATCTGCCTAGGCTTTTGAAATCCTCTTTCTTTCTCTCCTACCACTGTGGCCAAAATTCTAGGTAAATTTTTCTCCTGTCTTCTATCTCTCTTTTCCTCCCTTTCCTCTCTCTCTCTCTTTTGCCTTTCTTCCTTCTCTTCCTCTGTCTCTCTCTTGTGATACACTTTCTCAGCCTCCTTCACTAGGTCCTGTAAAGTAAAATCCTGCAATCTTTCGAGGCGCTGCAGCTTCTTTTTGATATCAGAAGCTGATTGCCCTATAAATGCCATAGCTACGGCTGCCCGCTGCCCCTCAGAGGTAGGATCAAAAGGAGTATAGTGCCTATAAGCCTCCATAAGGCGCTCAAGAAAAACTGAAGATGGTTCAGTGGGCCCCTGAAGAATTTCTCTTACCTTAGCCAAATTAGTGGGCCGTCGTGCAGCCCCCTTGAGACCTGCCACCAGAGCCCGGCGGTAGACAGTCAACCTCTCCCTACCTTCCGGAGTGTTGAAGTCCCAGTTAGGTCGAGTCAGCGGGAATCCAGCATCTATCACATGAGGAAGTTGGGAGGGTTGCCCATTGTTTCCTAAAACATTTTTCCGGGCTTCCAACAGGATTCTCTCTCTCTCTTCCGTGGTGAAAAGAGACTGCAACAGTTGCTGGCAATCATCCCAAGTGGGTTGGTGGGAGAACATGAGAGACTCCATCAATCCTGTAAGACCTGCAGGGTTTTCTGAGAAGGAAGCATGATTAGCTTTCCAATTATATATATCTGCAGAAGAAAATGGCCAGTACTGCATGGGTTGGACTCCGGGGGGCGGCACGGGTGGGCCATAGACTCTTAGTGGGAGAGTAACAGTAGAATCTGGCCCATCCCCAGGAGGGGCCCCTGTTCGACTCCTGGTACCCGCCGCTGGACCCCCTACTGCTGCTGGTAAAGGGGGAGCATTGGGCCCTTCCTCTTCCCTTTCTTGTATTACCGGCTGAGCAGGTTGTGGCTCAGGGACTGGAGCAGGTTCTGCCGCCTGTTCAGCAGGTTCTGCTGCCTTTTCAAGATAATACAGGGGAGGGTTAGGTTCCGGCCATTCGGGAGGGGATTCTACTTCAGGATATATTTTAGGTTTGGGGGTTGGTTCCTGCAGCTCTGCCCCTATTTAGTACCAACACTTGAAACTTTGGTTTCTTGGATTTTTGGACCCAGGGTTTTACCCACGCAGGAGGATTATCTACCAAATTCTGCCAAACCATGATGTAGGGTTGGTGGTCAGGGTGAAAATCGGGTCCTGGCTGAAAAACAAGATTTTTAACTGCAAAAATTAACTCTTTATTAAAAGTACCCTCAGGAGGCCAACCGGCATTGAAGGCCGGCCATTCAGTTGAGCAGAGGGTCTGCCATTGTTTTTTCTTAACTTTTACAGACAAGTCATGAGCCCTTTTCTTAACGTCCGTCCAGTGGTCTAATGTCAGAGTCAGGGGAGTCGTCACAGTCTGTCCCATTTTAATCGTCTCCAAATACACAAAAACAGCAAGACACAAAAGGACAAAAGACACCAACAAACACTTTCCTCCTCTCGTTTTCCACAGACACGAGAGGTATTCAGATGACGGAGTGTCCCTCCGTTGAATCCGCTCAAACCGGACTCTTTCCCTTTCCAACAGACGGGCGGAAAATTCCCCCGTTTCACACCCTGGGGCGTCCCCCAGGGTTGCAGCTTGTGGCCTCTGACACGTCTGCCTTACCACAGCCCTCCGTCCCCTTACGGGAGCGGCGAGCGGCTGCAAAGATGGGCCCGGTGGGGACTCGAACCACCACCGGGACCGGCTGCAAAGATGGGCCCGGTGGGGACTCGAACCACCACCGGGACCCTTACAGGCGGGGGACTCAAACCCCCCCTTCAAACGGGCCCTTTTCACAACACACACACCCAGATATCTAACAGAACAAATAGGCGCCGGCGCACACAGACACTTAAGGATCCTTTGCTTACCTCCAAGTGGGTCTCTGGAGAATAGGGTGGCCGCAGATCCCGGACGAGCCCCCAAATGTAAGGCCCTGGAAACCAGGCCCTGCTCAGCCCCGGGATGGACGGCGACCCAAATACTCACAAGAGACCGGTCTTGATGCAAACAGCAAGAGGTTTATTGATTCCACCAGCGCGCTGGGGTCAAGACTCATATCTCACGCAGGAGCAGAGTCCGACCCCGAGCAGAATTTTACAGGAGGTTTTAAAGGAAAAGGGACCACAACCAGGGGGAGGTGAGGGGGAGGTCTGCTGATGATTTGATAGCAAGAATATTTCCATTAGAGTCTCACAGGGCTTTATCTTCACAATCTATCAGTTTTGGGGAGGATTACCTAGGCACGGGTTTGCAAGCTATTGTGTCATTGTGTTCAGGCCGGTTTTTATGACTCAGGCCAAGGGTCAGAGCCTACTTAAAATTTTCCTATTCCTTCAGGTGGTTTCGGGGAAACTGAAACTTAGGCCTTCTGATTTCTGAGGCTTTCTGAGGCCTGTCATGGCGTTAGTTTGGTCCTTTCAGAGGCATAGGTGGCCGGGCAGGACCAGGGCTGGGCGCTCACCCAGCGGAGCCAGTCCTCTGCTCGCTCTGAGCCTCACAGCAACAGGTAGTTCAAGTGATGGGCAAACGTGATCACAACACACAAAAGAACTTGACTACTTTCCCTGCTCAGTCAACTATTAAGTATTTAGTAAGAACCTAGCTCTGTTCTACTGAGCTCTAATCTTTTTTTTTAATTGAAGTATCATTGATACTCAATCTTATATTGGTTCCAAGTATACAACACAGTGGTTTAACAGTTAACCATATTATTAAATCCTTACCCCCACCAGTGCAGTTACTGTCAATGTAGAAAGACAGAATCATTGCCTATATTCTCCATGCTGTACTATTATCCCCATGACCAACTTATATTACGATTGAGAATTTTTGTGCCCTTTTATGCCCCACACCCTCCTCAGCTACCCAACCCAACTCCTCCCCCATGGTAACCACCAGTCTCTTCTCCTGAGCACTACTGAGTGCCTGGCTCCCAGAATTCAAGTCCAGCTGGAGAAGATGGTGTGTATTATTCATTTGCCAAACAAAATTGATTTTCAAGGGCCTAGTACTAAAAAAACTGTGGAAGGATTTGTAGGAGAGACAGAGCTGCAGATAACCAAAGTGGTGTGGGTGACTCATGACTGGCTCTTTTTCAGAAAAGGAAGAGCTAATTTGCATCAAAAAAGAGCATCTTGCTTCCTCGTGCCTCATCTCCCCCTCAACTCCAGGCCATCAGCCTTTAACTTTTCTTCCCAGTTCCACTCCACCGCAATCCACTGCCTCGCCCAAAAGATTTGTTTACGAGTCATTTCCTTGTTTTCAGGAGTGAGCAAATCACCAAATCATGAGACCCAGCAAAACTGCAGAGGCCTTGAGACTTTCAATTGTCTATTTCAGATCCATTAAAGACCATGTTCGTCCTCCTGCTAATTTCGAGCCTGGGAATGCAGCTTCACCAGACAGCAGGTAAGAAAGGAAAAGGAAGGGGCCCAGAAAGAGGGGCAGCACCTGGCTGAAGCCAATGATGAGAAAGTGATTTTTCAGGCTGAAGGCTTTCACTGAGAGGAAGTGTGTTACCAGCTGTTCCAAGCACAGCAAAAAGAGGGTGCCCAGGGTGGCTTGTACATTGCCTACGTCCCTGTCTTGAAGAAACAATAACCATTTGGCAGATGAGGAAACAAGATTAGATAGTTATTAGGTGGCATGGGCAGGCTTCCTTCAAAGCCAATGTACTTTCTACTTTACTATGCTGCTGTGATGATGGTAATTAAGTATGGGTAATCAATCCCTAATCTTCCCACTTTGGAATAGGTTTTTGGAGTTAAATTTGATTATGCACATATATTGAATGTTTATTCTGGATATTCATAAAACCAAAAAATGTGTATGATGAGTTATATTTATGGATTAACCAAAGGAAACTATATTACATCTCACCATCTCCACAAACTTGGAATTATTCTCTACTTTCCACTATACATTATGCAGATAATATCAGTTCAAATGAATATTAAATACCTGCCTAAACTAGAACGCCTTCTTCTCAGGGGTGTTCTTTTTTTTTTAAGTTTTGTCATTTCATGTCTCCCTAATTAGTTTTAGTTTCAAAGGTTTCTTATAAAGGCTACCTGAGAAAGAAAGAAAGAAAAAAACTCAAGAGTCTAAGGACTGATAAGAGTGCATACTTCTGGAGAGGAAAAGAGACCTGGGATCAGAGCAAAAAGAACAGTCCAGTCTTATCCATTATGTTTACTAGGCTTTTTTAAAAATAAAAATATTAATTTACCTGTATATTAAAAGAATTATTATGCATTTACTTGCATATTGAAAGAAAAATTACTTATATAGTAAAAACATAATTTTCTAAATGTAAAAATCCTTTAAAAAACATATGAGAGCACGCAGGCTATATCATCGAATGCTTGAGGAGAGCCATGCCTTTCAGGGCGGCCAGACTGACGACCTCACTTCTCTCATTGCTCTTAGGGATCCCTAGACCTGCACCCTTCATAGAGAAGAAAAAAAAAGATTGAATTGGATCAATACGATTCCTTACTAGCCTGTCTGTGTAAATTCCCATTTTAAAATTTTAAAAATAATGCTAGCAGCATTGTTAGTCATTACAAAAATCAAAACAAAAATCAAAACAACCCAAATGCCCATCAACAGGAGAATGCATAAATTGTAGTATATTAGCAGAAAGGAATAATATACATCATGCAAATTAATTGCAACATCATGCAACTACATCTAAGAATCTTAATAGCATAATACTGAGTAAAGAAAAATCAAGCACAGAAGACAACATACAGCGCAATGTCCTTTTTGTAAACAATGTATTGCTTAGGCAGCTAGATAGAGAGAGAGAGAGAAAATAAGCAAGAGATGAACATGAAACAATATTCAGGATGGTGATGACTTTTGGGGGAGGCAGTAGCATTTTATTTAATTCAGAATCTTTTAATATTTTTCTTTATTTAAACCTTTCTATTGTAAAATTCTGAGAACCAGAAGAAACAAATGTAAAGCATCATGTTACTATAGGTGAACACTTTTGTAACCACCACCCAGGTCAAATAGTAGAACTAACTGTACCAGCCTCCCCAGAAACAATTCACCTGTCTCAGTGTAACATTATCTCCCCCTCATAGCACTAACCTGTCTGCCCTTTTTCTCCATTAAAAAAATTACTAAATACTACTGAAAAAAATCTTAGCAAGAACTCAGTCAGTAATGTATGTTCTTTATAATTTCCAAATCAGCAAATATAGATATCCCTCATTTTCAAGTGGCTCTATATATTTCATTAGACATGCTATAATTTAACCAGTCCTTTATTGATGGAAATTACAGTTATCTCTTTTGTTTGTTTGTTTGTTTTGATGGATTAATGCTTGAAAAAAAATGTGTTTCCTAAAGACTGTCATGAAAATTGGCTGAGTATGAGTCAAGTGAACCATTGATCTTGAACTCTTTCCTTACTTGCATGCTCTGTGGATGTTCTGCTGTGTTAGCTATAAAATAACTTAAGGTTTGAAGTGAAAAATTAGAAGAAAACAGCTTCATTTCATTTTTAAAACATTTATTTTTAAATTGATATACTGTGAAATTTACTCGATTTCATAAAAACATGTATGAGCTTTAACAAATGCACAGTTACATAACCACCACACGATCAACATCCAGAGCCATTCCGTCACTTGCAAAGTGCACAAAAAACCCTCCCCCAATTCTTAAGCCCAGGCACCCACTGATCTATTCTCTTTTCCAGAATGTCATATATGGGATCACTCATTAAATACTCTTTGTCTGGCTTCTTTAACTTAGCATAAGGCATTTGAGATTTATTCATATTGTCGTATGTATCAATAGTTCATTCCTTTTTGTTGTTGAGTAGAGTATTCCACTTTATGTGTATACCACGTTTTGTTTATTCATTCCCCAGGTGAGGGACTTTTGTGTTGTTTCCTATTTTTAGCAATTAGGAATAAAATTGCTATAAATATCTGTATATAGGTCTTTGTGGGAATATAGGTTTTCATTTCACTTGGGTGAATACCTAGTAGTAGGATTGCTGTATCATATGATAAGTATATTTTTAACTTTATAAGAAACCATCAAACATTTCAATAGTGGCTATACCATTTTTACATTTCCATCAGCAAAGCATGAGGGTTCCAATTTTTCCACATCCGTGGTAGTGATGTCATTTTCTTAAGTCATTCTAATAGGTGTGTGGAAGTATCTCATTGTGATTTAATTTGCATTTCCCTAATATCTAGTGATAATAAGCATATTTTCACAGGCCTATTAGCCATGCATATATCTTCCTTGGTGAAGTGTGTATTCAAATAATTTGACCATTTTTAATTGGGTTGTTTATTTCATTCTGAGTTCTTTATATATTCTGGATACAAGTCCTTTATCAGACATGTGATATGCAAACATTTTCTCCCAGTCTGTGGCTCATCTTTTTCTTCCCTTAACAATGTCTTTTGAAGAGCAAACATTTTTGCTCCAGACCCATTCGTTGGAAAGACTGTCCTTTCTCCGTTGAATTGCCTTTGCATTTTTGTCAAAAATCAGTTAGCCATACTGTAAGAGTCTATTTCTGGACTTGCCATTCTGTTCTATTGATCTATGTATATATTCTTTTGCTTATATGATAGTCTTTTGATTACTGTGGTGTTATAGTTTATTTTTTCCTTATATTTTCATTTCAAAACCTAAGGACACCTTATAACCCAGATACATTTAAGGGGAAATATTTTTGACTTTGTCATGTCTTGGAGGAAAAAGAAACCCCAATCTTACTCCTTTCATTGATGTTTCCTTCTTTCTTCATCCTCTAGAGATGGAAAATAAACCAGGGGGTACAGGACCATGGCGATGCAGGAGGTCACTCAAGGGCAGGGACCACCTCCTGGGTTGCTCCACTTAGCTTATCTGCAGTCTCCAAAACTACCTCTGCTGATCTCTGAAGTATACGAAAGAAGAATCAGGTTGGGGAAAGGATTTCTAAGAAATCAGATGTCTCTGTGCAGTGTTCCTACAAAGAGGAGTGCAAGAGTCGGATGCCCAGTGCAAGCTTCTATCCTAGAACAGGACCTAGAGTTTTCTGACTGTGGCTGTGTAAGGCAGCCCCCCACCTTTCAAGGACATTAGGTAGGAAGTCTGAAAAAAATGTAAGCCTCTGTTGTTAAATGGAAAAAAAAAGTATAAAATTAGCTTAAAGAGGAAGCTCTCTTGAGAGGTAATGCAAATGATTTGTGTTTTCTGGAGATGTGACAGGTGCTGACTTATTGATGCCTGATTGCAAATAAAATGTGAAGTTCCCCTAAGAACTTTCAAAAAGGCTCCAGCATTACTTAAGCCAGCTGCTTTAATCTGTCTAAACAATCTGCATAAATAAATTTTTCATGCCCTGGCCAAGTCTTTACCCTTCAGTTTAGTCAGGGAGCCCAGTGAATGAGAAAACTGTTTTGTCTGCTTAATTTGATAATTGTAGAAATTTTCCAATTTCCTCCTTTGATAACTTCAGGAGTCCAATGGTAGGTCAAAGCTTAATTTAATAACCATATGGCATATGAACTACAAAACAAATGTCTGCTCTATAGCATAAAGTTGAAAAGTATAGCTATCTCATTCGTAGATGTAGTATATACCTGCCAGTGGATGTATAGTCATATCTGTAGAGTTTTGAGAAGTACAGGCTTTCAAGACACAGAGATACATATTTGAATTCTAACACCATAGGTGCCATTCTTTGACCTTGGGCAAGCTGGATTTCTTCTTTAAAGCCTTACTTACCCCATCTGTATGATGGAGGTAGTAAAATCTATCTTCCAGAGTTTTGGGAACATCAAATGAGATAATGATGTAAAGTTTAGCTTTGTGTCTGCCTCATTGTGTTTAATAAATGTTAACAATTACTCTACTTCCCAATAAGAGTCCAAGTGCAGACTAGTGTTGTAACACTTCTACTTAAATATTAATGTACATTGAATCACTCCAACCTTGTTGAAATGCAGATTCTGCCTCTCTGGGTCTAGGGCAGGGCCCAAGATTCTGCATTTCTAACTATCTCCCTGGTGAAGCCAAGGACACTTTGAATGGCAGGATGATAAAAGATGTTTGCAAGTGCAGCTGTCTTATTTGTCTAAACAATGGTCCTCAATACTTTCTTCGCATTAGAAGCTCTCAGAGAAGTTAAAAAAAAAAGATCCTGCCCTCAGAAAAGGATTAGAATTTAATTTTAAAGTATCTAAAGTGAGGCCTGAGTATTAGTATTTTTTAAAAGCCTCCCAGTTGATTCCAGTGGTGGCCAAGGCTGAGGCCCTCTGCTTAGTGATTTAGTGATTCTAATGTGCAGCCAGGCTTGACAAAAACCTCTTCACAAATTGTTTGCAAGGCTATCTTGATTTCCTCTGTAATGTACAGTAAGTAAGCATATTTTAGGATTTCAAAGTGTATTGCATCTCCTAAACTCTTCATTTAATACAGAGCAATCAAGTTCAAAGCTTTGCATGTTCTAGAGGCTTTAACTGGGGCAAAATTAGAGCGAATAACAGTCTTCTAGTTATTCTAACCTACTCAGATACATGATTCAAGTTTGCTAATTGCTCTTTTTTCTTGTGAGCATTAGCTGAACAATGTCACCTGCTTGAGAGGTAGCATACTTTATGCTAACAACGACTGTACACACACTTTCTGTACAAGGCAGAAGGGAAAAGCAAGCAGAAAATGGATTTTTGTCAAAGACCCAGATGGTAAAGAAGGGAGTTCTGCTGTATGGTATGGGGAATTCCAGAGGAAGTGATAGGCGTTCCCTCTCTCATGAGAAGAAAGCATAAGTGTGGTAAATAAATTTGCAAAATAAATTCAATAGATACTACACCCAAAGTCTTCTAATTCTTGTTATATCTCAGACTCAGCAACTAACCTTTCTTGCAAACCCCACTGTTCTTCCCTGTTTCCTGTTTTATCACCTGTAATAAAATAAGAGAAGAAAGTACTATGAGAGTAAAAGTAGTATAATTCCTGAACCTGGCACATAGAAAATGGTTAATACATATTTGATGAATAAATAAACAGGGCAGAGTGGATTTGGTATCAGGAGGCTCTGTCTTAGTTATAGGGCACCTAATAACTCAAGTATTTGGAGGTGATTCCCAAGATAAAGGGATCTACTCTTAAGAAGGTCCTATTATGGAGACCCAGGGTCAGTTATTACAAGTATTCAGTGAATTCCATGAAATGGAATCATGTGGCAATTTGAGGAGCACAACCCATCTTTTCATAGTTGCCGTCCCAGACACTTCTCAACCTGATCAGGCAAATGCGGGTGGGATTACCACTGTTTTACACCGAAGCATTCACATCATAGCCCTGCCCTGCCCTGATCCTGCAGAAAAGAATGCCAGACACATGTGTACCATAGACCTCTGTTACAAAAGCACAATAATATTCTAGTCATAGTTTTAACAGTGGTCGGAGGCAAGCTATAAACTTGTCAGTCCCTTTTGATAAATCTCAAGTGTGTGTAATAACAATACCAAGTATGCTCTATGGTGACCAACTTGTGGGACCATGGTCAAGCTGCAATTCAATAAGACGAAATCAGATGTGGATACGGGCAGGCTCATCCTTTCTTCCTTCCTCTTCCTGGCATTTATTTGCCAAACCCTTAACTAGAACTTAGTGTGAGCTTAGGCACTGGAGATACCAAAACAAAATAAACTTGGTCACCGCCTTCAAAGACTTGCAGGATATTAGGAGGAAAAACTCAAGTCAGAAGAGAATTGCAGTGTGAATCATTTAAGCAAGAGAAAACACAAAAAATTATTTATACTGTGAAATCTGCTGCTGAGGATGCTCAGGGAATGGACTCTCTTGACTAATAAAATATTATGGTTAGGGAAGATGGCGGCGTGAGCAGGGCGGCACAAATCTCCTCCCAAAACTATATATATCTATGAAAATACAGCAAATACAACTATTCCTAAAAAAGAGACCAGAATACACAGGAAAGTGCACAGCGTGCAGCTACACCCGAGAGGACACGGCACCCCGCGAGAGTGGGACCCGAGCCCTCCCCCACCCCACCGCACCAGTGGGAGGAGAGGATTCAGAGCCGGGAGGGAGTGGAAGTACACCCCGCAAAATAACCAGCCCCAGTGATCTGCGCGGGGAGCGCTGACACACACAGCGCGGTGTAGCGGAGATTGGAGAGACAGAGGGTGCAGGATCTGAGCGGGGAACATGCCAGGGTGCTTGCAGCCGGCTCCCGGGAAGGAAAAAAAGAAAAAAAGAAAACCGCGCACTTTTCTCAGTGCTCTTAAAGAGACAGGAGGCAAGCGGAGGAGCCAGATTGCCCCCGCACACTCAGTCCAGCAGGCTGGGAGTCCTGGGGAGTTTCAGACCCCTTACCTAGCAACTGGGAAAGGGTGGCCACACTTCACTTCCCACAGACATCAACAGCCTCCCAGACCAATAAAGGGCCGAGCGGAGCGGCATGGCCATGGCTATGGATAGTGGAGCAACAGCGCCACATACAGCATCCCCACAGAATCTACTCCAAGTGGGCATTTTTTATTGTTTTTTTTGTTTTGTTTTGTTTTTTGCTTTTTCTTCTCTTTCTATTTTCTTTTCTTTTTATTTCTTTTTCTATTTTTTTTTCTTTTGAAAGTCTTAAAGAGGCCAGCTGACATACGTGGCAACTACCAGAGACCACTTCTATAGCCATGAAAAGACAGAGGAATATGGTCCAGACTAAGATCAACCAGACAACTGCAGAGAAGGAGCCCTGAAGGGATGGAAATGCAGTCTTCCTGAAAAAGAATTCAGAATAAAAGTCTTAACCATGCTGATGGACCTACAGAGAAATGTGCAAGAGCTGAGGGAGGAAGTGAAGAAAGACAATGCAGAAATCACACAAGCAATCGACGGGCTTAACAGCAGACAAGATGAGATGCAAGAGACTGTTAATGGAATAGAAATCAGAGAACAGGAATACAGAGAAGCTGAGACAGAGAGAGATAAAAGGATCCCTAGGAATGAAAGAATATTAAGACAACTGCGTGACAAATCCAAATGGAACAATATTCGCATTATACAAGTACCAGAGGAAGAAGAGAGAGAAAAAGGGATAGAAAGTGTCTTTGAAGAAATAATTGCTGAAAACTTGCCCATGCTGGGGAAGGAAATAGTCTCGCAGTCCACAGAAGCCCACAGATCTCCCAAAACAAGGGACCCAAGGAAGACAACACCAAGACGCATAATAATTAAAATGTCAAAGATCAAAGATAAAGACAGAGTATTAAAGGCAGCTAGAGAGAGAAAAAAGATCACCTACAAAGGAAAACCCATCAGACTATCATCAGACTTCTCAACAGAAACCTTACAGGCAATAAGAGAATGACATGATATATTTAACGTAATGAACCAGAAGGACCTCGAACCAAGAATATTGAATCCAGCACGATTATCATTTAAATATGAGGCAGGGATTAAACAATTTCCAGACAAACAAAAGTTGAGAGAGTGTGCCTCTCATAAACCACCACTACAGGATATCTTAAAAGAACTGCTCTAGAGGGAAGCACCAATAAGGCTAAAAAGATGTCACCAGAGAAAATAAAATCATAACAAAGAAAGCAAACCATACAAATACTAACTAAAGGCAAAGAATAAAACACCTAGTATATAAAGAATGGAGGAGGAAGAATAAGAAGGGAGAGAAATAAAGAAACATCAGACTGTGTTTACAATAACTTAACAAGAAAGTTAAGTTAGATTCTCAGACAGTAAAGAAGCAACCCTTGAACCTTTGGTAACCACGAATCTAAAGCCTGCAATGCCAATAAGTACATATCTATCAAAAATCACCCTAAATGTAAATGGACTGAATGCACCAGTGAAAAGACACACAGTAACAGAACGGATAAAAAAGCAAGACCCATCTATATGCTGCTTACAAGAGACTCACCTCAAACCCAAAGATATACACAGACTAAAAGTGAAGGGATGGAAAAAGATATTTCATGCAAACAACAAGGAGAAAAAAGCAGGTGTTGCAGTACTTGTATCAGACAAAATAGACTTCAAAACGAAGAAAGGAGCAAGAAATAAAGAAGGACGTTACATAATGATAAAGGGGTCAGTCCAACAAGAAGATATAACCATGATAAATATATATGCACCCAATACAGGAGCGCCAGCATATGTGAAACAAATACTAACAGAATTAAAGGAGGAAATAGACAGCAATGCATTCATTTTAGGAGACTTCAACACACCACTCACTCCAAAGAACAGATTAACCAGACAGAGAATAAGTAAAGACACAGAGGCACTGAACAACACACTAGAACAGATGGACCTAACAGACATTTACAGAACTCTGCACCCAAAAGCAGCAGGATACACATTCTTCTCAAGTGCACATGGAACATTTTCCAGAATAGACCACATACTAGGCCACAAAAGGAACCTCAGTAAATTCAAAAATATTCAAATTCTACCAAACAACTTCTCAGATCACAAAGGTATAAAACTAGAGATACATTTTAGAAAGAAACCAAAAAGGCTCACAAATACATGGAGACTTAACAATATTCTCCTAACTAATCAATAGGTAAATGACCAAATCAAAACAGAAATCAAAGAATACATGGAGACTAATGACAGCAACAACACGAAGCCACAACTTCTGTGGGATGCAGCAAAGGCAGTTCTAAGAGGAAAGTATATTGCAATCCAGGCCAATTTAAAGAAGGAAGGACATTCACAAATAAATAGTCTAAAGACACAATTACTGAAATTGGAAAAAGAAGAACAAATGAGGCCCAAGGTCACCAGAAGGAGGGACATAATAAAGATCAGAGAAGAAATAAATAAAATTGAGAAGAATAAACCAATAGAAAAAAATCAATGAAACGAAGAGCTGGTTCTTTGAAAAAATCAACAAAATAGATAAACCGTTAGCCAGACTCATTAAGAGAAAAAGAAAATCTACACACATAAACACAATCAGAAATGAGAAAGGAAAAATCACGACGGACCCCACAGAAACACAAAGAATTATAAGAGAACATTATGAGAATCTATATGCTAACAAGCTGGAAAACATAGAAGAAATGGACAACTTCTTAGAAAAATACAACCTTCCAAGACTGACCAAGCAAGAAACAAAAAAACTAAACATACCAATCACCAGCAACGAAATTGAAGCGGTAATCAAAAACCTACCCAAGAACAAAACCACCGGACCAGATGGATTCACCTCTGAATTCTACTAGACATATAGAGAAGAAATAACACCCATTCTCCTTAAAGTTTTCCAAAAAATAGAAGAGGAGGGAATACTTCCAAACTCATTCTATGAAGCCAGCATCACTCTAATACCAAAACCGGGCAAAGACCTCACCAAAAAAGAAAATTACAGACCAATATCCCTGATGAACGTAGATGCAAAAATACTCAACAAAATATTAGCAAACCGAATTCAAAAATACATCAAGAGGATCATACACCATGATCAAGTGGGATTCATCCCAGGGATGCAAGGATGGTACAACATTCGAAAATCCATCAACATCATCCACCACATCAACAAAAAGAAGAACAAAAACCACATGATCATTTCCATAGATGCTGAAAAAGCATTTGACAAAATTCAGCATCCATTCATGATTAAAACTCTCAACAAAATGGGTATAGAGGGCAAGTACCTCAATATCATAAAGGCCATATATGACAAACCCACAGCTAACATCATACTTAATGGCGAGAAGCTGAAAGCTTTTCATCTAAGATTGGGAACAAGACAGGGATGCCCACTCTCTACACTGTTATTCAACATAGTACTGGAGGTCCTAGCCACGGCAATCAGATAAAACAAAGACATACAAGGCATCCAGATTGGTAAAGAAGAAGTCAAATTGTCACTAATTGCAGATGACATGATACTGTACATAAAAAACCCTAAAGACTCCCCTCCAAAACTACTAGAACTAATATCTGAATTCAGCAAAGTTGCAGGATACAAAATTAGCACACAGAAATCTGTTGCTTTCCTATACACTAACGATGAACTAACAGAAAGAGAAATCAGAAAAACAATTCCATTCACAATTGCATCAAAAAGAATAAAATACCTAGGAATAAACCTAACAAAGGAAGTGAAAGACCTGTACTCTGAAAACTACAAGACACTCCTAAGAGAAAGTAAAGAGGACACTAACTAATGGAAATGCATCCCATGCTCTTGGGTAGGAAGAAACAATATTGTCAAAATGGCTATACTACCTAAAGCAATCTACAGATTCAACACAATCCCTATCAAAATACCAACAGCTTTCTTCAGTGAACTGAAACAAATAATTCTAAAATTCATATGGAACCACAAAAGACCCCGAATAGCCAAAGCAATCCTGAGAAGGAGGAATAAAACAAGGGGAATTACACTCCCTGACTTCACGCTCTACTACAAAGCCACAGTAATCAAGACAATTTGGTATTGGCACAAAAACAGACCCACAGACCAGTTGAATGGAATAGAAAATCCAAACATTAACCCAAACATTTACAGTCAATTAATATTTGATAAAGGAGCCTTGGATATACAATGGGGAGATGACAGCCTCTTCAGCAGCTGGTGTTGGAAAAACTGGACAGCTATATGCAAGAGAATGAAACTGGACTACTGTCTAGCCCCATACACAAAGGTAAACTCAAGGTGGGTCAAAGACTTGAATGTAAGTCATGAAAGCATAAAACTCTTAGAAAAAAACATAGGCAAAAATCTCTTGAACATAAACATGAGCGACTTCTTCATGAACATATCTCCCTGGGCAAGGGAAACAAAAGCAAAAATGAGCAAGTCGGACTATATCAAGCTGAAAAGCTTCTGTACAGCAAAGGACACCATCAGTAGAACAAAAAGACATCTTACAGTATCGGAGAATATATTCATAAATGACGTATCCGATAAGGGGTTAACATCGAAAATATATAAAGAACTCATGCACCTCAACAAACAAAAAGCAAATAATCCGATTAAGAAATGGGCAGAGGACATGAATAGACACTTCTCCAAAGAAGAAATTCAGATGGCCAACAGGCACATGAAAAGATGCTCCACATCGCTAATCATCAGAGAAATGCAGATTAAAACCACAATGAGATATCACCTCACACCAGTGAGGGTGGCCATCATCCAAAACACAACAACAAATGTTGGCGAGGATGTGGAGAAAAGGGAACCCTCCTACACTGCTGGTGGGAATGCAAATTAGTTCAACCATTGTGGAAAGCAGTATGGGGGTTCCTCAAAAAACTCAAAATAGAAATACCATTTGACCCAGGAATTCCACTCCTAGGAATTTACCCTAAGAATGTAGCAGCGCAGTTTGAAAAAGACAGATGCACTCCTATATGGTTATCGCAGCACTATTTACAGTAGCCAAGAAATGGAAGCAACCTAAGTGTCCATCAGTAGATGAATGGATAAAGAAGATGTGGTACATATACACAATGGAATATTATTCAGCCATAAGAAGAAAACAAATCCTACCATTTGCAACAAGATGGGTGGAGCTAGAGGGTATTATGCTCAGTAAAATAAGCCAAGCGGAAAAAGACAAGTATCAAATGATTTCACTCATATGTGGAGTATAAGAACAAAGAAAAAAACTGAAGGAACAAAACAGCAGCAGACTCACAGAACCCAAGAATGGACTAATAGTTACCAAAGGGAAAGGGAGTGGGGAAGATGGGTGGGAAGGGAGGGATAAGAGGGAAAAAGGGGCATTACGATTAGCAGATGTAATGTTGGGGGGGCACGGGGAGGGCTGTACAACTCAGAGAAGACAAGTAGTGATTCTATAGCATCTCACTACGCTGATGGACAGTGACTGTAATGGGGTTGGTGGGGGGGACCTGATGAAGGGGTAGTTTAATAACCATAATATTGCACATGTAATTGTAGAATAATGACACCAGAATAAATTATTTAAAAAATTATGGTTAATAAAGAAAGGCCATGTATTCCATTTATGGATTATACTTTCCCAAGAATTGAAATATGATATAAAAGAAGAAAAGCAATTTTTGCTGACCACCTACTCCTTGCCAAAATAAGGCACTTCTCATGTCCCATTTGGTTTTTACCACTATACTGAGAAGTAGATATTTACCTTGTACCTTTACAGATAAAGAGGCTGAGACTCAGAGATTAAATGACATGTTCAAGATCAAAAGGCTCAAGTCATCATACAGTCAGAATTTAACCCACGTTCATCTGTTACTAAATACCATGCTCTTTTTAAACCAGTTTTATATGAAACAACTCCTCAAATAGGATAGGCTCAGGCACCATCCCCCAATACTTGCTGAGTGGATGTTTTGGCTGAATAAATTAATACATGAATGAAGCAAGTTACTGAATATAATTTGATCTAATCTTCTGTCATGATTCAGAAACTACTTCAGGACCTTGCTACACCTCAGTCATAATGCATATCCATTCTTTAATGATGAAAGCAGCATAATTCTGTACAGTTTCTCTCCACACACTTTTTTCATGCATTTACTACCTTCATTAGTTTTAGTGTGTTTGACCACCCTTTATGCTGTTATTTTTGTAGAACTCTTAAAATCAACTCAGCTTTTATTTTTTGAACAAAACAGTATACCCTGTGGTAAATGGAAAACCAGTATTACTAGTACTGGTAAGTAGAGGATATGAGCAAAAATAAATGCAATGAAAGTACGGTGGTATTTACATTACCAGATACTAATATCTGTCTGGTAGCTTCCTGTTTTATTAAAAGGAAAAATAACAATTGTTAGACGTGTGAGAGTCTAGTGGCCAATTTATGTAACTTGAAGGATTGAAATAGAATAGAAAAGGGAATAAGTTACTCTCTGAATAACCCAACTCCATTTAGGCTTTAATACTGCCCTGTCTGAAATCATTTTTGTACTTCTAGTAGTATGTTTCTCACATTTTGGGGAAATACTATTCCAGTGGAAACTACAGATTTTGAATTCAAACATCTGAGTGGCTTTGAATTTTAGCTACTAACTGTATATCCTGGAAAGAACCTCTTTGAGCTAGTTTCCTCAACAATAAAATAGTAATGCTACTATATATTTCATGGTCACATTCTCAGGATTAAACGATATAGTTATAAAAACCCTAGCACATGCCTGGTGAATAGTAGGCATACACTAAATACTAGTTCCATTCGTCCTTTCCCCTTGATAGAAAAGGAGAAGCTTCTTCAGTGGGCTTGTATGACGTGGTGGTTAAGGACACTTGGGACTTGACAGTCCTGGGTCTGATCCTGGCTGTGCAGTCTTAGGCTAATTGCTTAACCTTTTTGTGTTTTAGTTTCATTTTCTAAAAAGCGGATGCCTCTACCTTATTGGCCTCCTGGGAAGACTAAATGAGATCTTGTGTTAGCTGAGGCCTAATACATAATAAGAATTCAACAACTGATAGTTATTATTATTGCTATCACTGGTGATACTATCACTGATAAGAGCAGTCAGCCACACAGGTGGGGAAGTTTGAGAGAAGAGAACTGCCTCAGAGCAGGGCTTCAAGAAAGGAGCCCAAGGGAATGTCCAAATAATGACAGGTATCTCTTGGAAAATGGATGTGGGATGGGTGTCCTTAGCTTCCACTCTGTACAGAACTGAAATGTGAAGGCAGACAATAGGAGAATGTCTTATTTTCTGTTCAGCTTTATTCACAGTGACAGTTCCTAAGGAAGTATACACAGTAGACTACGGCAGCAATGTGACCCTGGAGTGTTACTTTGACACTGGAGGTCATGTGGAACTTGGAGACTTAAGAGCCAGTTTGCAAAAGGTGGAAAATGATACATCCTTGCACAGTGAAAGAGCCACTTTGCTGGAAGAGCAGCTGCCCCTGGGGAAGGCATTATTCCACATCGCCGGAGTCCAAGTGAGGGATACGGGGCAGTACCGCTGCCTGATCATCTATGGAGTCGCCTGGGACTACAAGTACCTGACTCTGAAAGTCAAAGGTGAGTAGTTTCAAGGGCTGGGGTTTGTGGACATAAGCTTCTAACACAGGACCCACATTAGCTGCAAGTATCAGAAGCCCACTGAAACTAGCTCAAGCAAAAACTGGAAGAATGGTTATAAAGAAACAGCTGTCTCAGAAAGCAAAAGCACCTGCTCAGAAATATTTTTTTGACATCCGAGTATAAAGCAGTTGAGGTGAGAATAAATCAGGGTAGAAGATGCAGGAATAAAATGGGTCTTTCAGAAAATGAGTCCCTGAAAGGAAAGGAAGGTGCCAAAGATAAGCTTTACCTAATTCGCAGATCTCCCAAGGAACAGCACTGACTTGATTATTAAACTACTCTTTCTCTTTCACACTAACTTATTCCTCTGGTCCAGTGTTTAAAGCTGTGATTTGACATCCATTAATGGATTAAATATCAGTTTAGTGAGTAGCAACAGGTGGGTGTTTTTTTTCCCAATAAAATGAATAAACAGGATGAATAGAATAGATTGGAGGGCATTACATATTAGGCTGAGTGTTGCTTTGTGAAACTCTTATTTTCAGAAGTGTGTGTGTGTGTGTGTGTGTGTGTGTTGTGGTATAAAATATTTTTTTCACTCTGGGTCATATTCTAAAAAGTTTGGAAAATACTACTCTAGCCCAAACCTCATCTATTGCAGATTAAGCAGCTGAAGTCCAGAGAAGTGAATTGGGTGGCCTGAGGGAGCCCAGTTAAGTCAGTGGCCTTCCCACTGCTCTGGGGTAAAGGCTTTCTCCACCACAGCACAAGCCAAGAATCTAAATCTGAAGAAAATCTTCAAGTTCCTTGGTTTATTCTTGGAAAGGCCTTTTGGGGAAAGAAAACTAACAACTCTATGGAAAAAACAGGTTTGACCTGTCCATTGGCATGTGTTTTTCAGCTTTCATTGACTTTTCTGAGTTAAACTATACCAGTGTTTCACTGCCTCCTCCAGATCTCACCCTTTAGGCCTCAGAAGATCTGCTCTGTCTACTGGAGGGTCTGTAGATTTTGATCCCTAAAGATCATTGACCTTGGCAGCAATACTTTTATGATCTAGTACAAAGAAGGACAGACTAGACTAGCATGAGGATGAATGTTGGTTTCACCTTTGATCTTGGGCAGATGAGTTCACCTTCCATAATCTCACATTTTTCTTATTTGTAAAAGGGTAACAATAACAGCACCTCCTATATAGGATTGTTATAAAATTAAAAGAGATAATGAACATAAAGAACTGAGCATGGTGTCTGGCATATGGTGAGTGTACAGAGATTTTTGTCAAAAGACGCTCAGTTATTACAGAGACAGTGACCTCCTCACACTCCGTTATCAGTGACTTACCAGGATGTAACCTGTAACATTAACCTGGATGTAACTGCCTTCTGTTTTTATTGCATTTCCTATATCCAGGCATCAACTTGGAGGAAATCCAGAACATTGAAGTTAGTCTAAATTCAATAAACAGGAGGAAAGAGGGTTCAATATTCTTATGATCCCCTGGTATACTCAGGTATCTGTACCCCTAAATCACTATCCCCATGGTTGTTGATGTCTCCTTGAATGTTGTAATGCATCTAGGCTCTTTGAGCAATTTGGAGCCAGTCATCCCACTATTTCTTCCCAGCTTAGGGCTGCCCCTCATTCCTGGGAAGGCACTCTGCCTGCTTCCTTGCCTAGAGCCAGGGATGGCTTAGTTGTAGAGCAGATTTATTCTTAAATCTTCATTAATTTATTCCATAAATCTTTACTGGTCTTCAAACTAGGGTATATGAAGATCACAAAGAGTTTCTAGGGGATGCATAGCACAGGCATTTTTAGGAAATTAACTTCTAGATTTCATCTTCCCCAAATAATCTTCCCCAAATTGAATGTGCCTGAGAGTGTGCCTTAGAGGCAAGGCTCTTGGGGTTCCCCTAAAACACTTCCTCTTCTATTATTGCTTTCTCCTACTTCATAAAAATTGTATCTCTCACACATCATAAGTCTAATGCATTGCCCTGGGGTGTAAAAAATTCCATAGGGCTAAACAAAAGAGTGATTGGAAATATTTATACCTTAACCAATTGTAATGACTAACAAATCCTTCTTCAAATCAGGTGGCATCCAACTATGTTTTCAACAAAATTGACAGAGGCCCTAATAGAACTGATAATAAAAAATGAAGTAATTTTTTGCCATACAAATCATTAAGGTTTTCAGAGAATGAAATGACATTACTGTAATAAAACTGGTCCGATTCTACCTACTTAGTCATATGAGCAAGATTGCTTACCCCTTGTAGTTTAATAACCATAATATTGCACATGTAATTGTAGATTAATGATAATAAAATAAATTATATTTAAAAAAATATATTTGTTAACATAGCTGTAATGTAAAGCATTAAGTTGTAAAGCAATGTAATCAACATTGTGTTTCAACATCATTCTGAAACCTATTATTGGAATTTTCATCATGAAGCCCTTACTATATCTCAAAATGAGTGTTCTAAATCTAAGCATTGCTCAAAATTATTTTAATTGAACCTATATTAAACCCTGTGTCTCTAGAAGAATAAATATTTAATAAAGTTTTGTCTGTTTAAAAAAAAAAGATTGCTTACCCCTTATAGCTACAAAAAAAATGAAAAATAGAAATACAATTGATGCTGAAACCTGTCTCATTCCAAGCATAAGCCTTATGCATCCTCAGATTCATGAACAAATTGAAAAAGAGAGCCCCATCTGAACCATTAAGAGATACATTACCAGTAAATTTTTATCTTTTGTGTTTAATAATTATATTCATATTTTATAGTTTGGGTTTACATGTGCTGATAGTAATAGAAATTAGATTTCAACGCAGAAGAAAACAATGTGTAAAGCCTCATAATCATAAGAAAAAATTAATTTCAAAAGCTATACATATTTTGTTGCAAAAAAAATAAGGATAAGCAAAAAGGAACTTTCAGACATGTTGCATACAAAATTTTATACTATAGAAAAACTGAAATGAGAACTGAGTCAAGGACTAAAAAGAAACCATCTGAAACTGACTCTTGAACATATTTTTCAGTGGATGGTGGTGTGTATAAAAGATACCTTTGATATCTAGATGACATTGGATACATATATAAGAGTGAAGTGTTTTCCTAATAAGATAAATGTTTGTAAAAAATACTAAATATGTATTTTCTAATACAGAAACTTATGAAAAAATTTAAGAATCCACTTAATAAATAAATGAGAGGGTGCAGAAGGCATCACAATTGTTTTAGAGTAAATATAAGGAAAAAAACGTTGAAGACCATCATCTTAGGGTATTCTACCCTGATCAGGCATCTCTGAAAGGAGCAGGAGGGATCTGGGGCCCCACATAGGGCTCACTTAACTAGAATAAAACTACAGGAAGGGTGTGGTTTTTTTCTTATGTTGATCTGTGGCATAAGCCTTGAAAATAGGTTTATAACACCTTCTTTGATATCTGGGCAACAGTTCATATTAAATATAATGAAAAGAGCATATTAAATATAATGAAAAGACTTCAAAGGCACAGGAGAAAATATACTAGGTAGAATGGCTAGAGAGTTTAAAAGAGACAGTAACAAAAAGCTGCAGTTTCCAAAAAGACAGGTTGCAACTACAAGACTATGAGTAATCTGTTGGAGGAAGACGGGAACGTGGCTGACAAAAAGATCACAGTAGCCCTGGGAGGCAGAGTCCAGGGCTTTGAGCCCATGGTTTGAGAACTGGCCTACACAGAGGATCCCAAACAGACACAGAGCAAGGACTAAGAAGAGAAGAGCCCGAGCAGCCTGCAGGCCTGGAGAGGGCCTGAGGTCGGGATGGGAAAGAGCCGACACCTGGGAATGGGCTGAGGCTTCCAGAAGTATTTCAAACCAGCAGCAAGGCCCAAGACACTGAGTGCAACCCGAGCAAGCGGAGCAGGGAGGCAGCACGGCTTCCATCCTCTCAAAAGAGAAATGGACTTCAACCTGAGCAGGGGAAGATGAGGGGAATAGGGAGCAGATGACTCAAGGGAAGCAATGCCCTGGTGAAAAGATGACTGTACATTTAGCCTCTAGGCCCAGAGGAAGCGTTTGCTAAAAAAATTTACTGACGGGGCTGAATCTCTGCTCACGGTGTCTTTACTCCATTGAGGAAACAGAACGGAATCAGGAAAGCTGAAGTTAAGAAAACAATGTCCTGAATTTTGAAGAAGGAAGAAGCTCCTGGGAATTACAGACTGTTTAACCTGATGTTCCTCTCCAGGCCATTTAACAGATGAATTGGGAGCAATACTAAAAGATTTATTTCAGCAACTATTATAAACCTGCCTGGATTCTCTAAGAGTAAAGCATGTAAAACTACATGTTTCACCTTAGTTTCTGTCATTATGATGATAAAGCAGGTAACTATGTACAGCTTATCTTATTTTAGAAATGCTAGAGTTGCCAGTGACATATAAATCATATAGTCAGAGACAACCAGAAAAATAGGAATTATTTATACCAATGAAAATTTAAATCAGGACATAATAATTCTTTGGATGGAACAGACTGAGAAGCCACACTGGAAACAGGGAGGCAAATTAGCAACTAATACTAGCAGGAAGCATCTATCACCACAGGCCTGGAAGGAAAGGGAGGAGATGGGATTAATGAAACCCAGGAGCCAGAGTCACTCGACAGACACTGGAACCTCAGTGGTCCTTTCCAGTGGTAGCTGGAGCCCGGGAAGAGAAGTGGTTGCTGATGGAGAGTCCATTATAGCATATAGCACGGGGGAAAAATACCCTAACATCTCTCTGCTGCTCGCCCTCCAGTATTCCCACCATGCCTCCTATTGGCTGTCAAGAGCCTGGAATACACAGTCTGCAGGATTCGCTCTTGCTGCAGTACAGAGCAGTGAAGAAAAATTAAGGGGTAGATCTGAGGGCAAACAGGCCCAGGATCCACGGAGCACACACTGTGTGCATAAAGTGGTATAACATGGGGTGAATAATATTACAATTGATTGTATCTATAACAGACTGAACAACTAGTAGTTATTGACTCAAGGCAACTAAGAATAACTGATGGTCTTGGGTCACCCTGGAGACCATCTCCAAGTGCCAAGGGTTATTATGCCCTTAGGCTTCACTTAAACCCTGTATTGGGCCTAAGTGTGCTCAGTGCCTAGGAAGTAATTAGTCACACTATATTTTTTTGCTGCCTGGATAACACCTGGAATATAGGTCATGTTATAATGGCAAAAATAAAGTGAATCCAAAGACTGGTATCTGGAGCTGTATCTGAAAATTATGTCCTGTAAGATATGGTTGCTGGAGGTAGACATGTTCTACCTAGAGGTGAAAATACTGTATGGAGTCTTGCCAGTTATTTTCAAATACCTTAAAGATTGCCTTGTCATATGGAGAGCTAAAAATAATTGCTAATACTAATTTACTATGATCTAGACACCTGATTAATTTAATTATCCTAACATCTTGTTAAGGATAAGTATTATTTTATATTATATTTATATTTTGTATATATATATATATATATATATATTATATTAATACCAATTTTAAAAATGAAAAACCTAAAGGCTTGACAGGTCATGGCACTAGCCCTTGGCTCAAGTCTAGTGAGATCTTTCAGACTCAAAAGCCCATGTTCTGAACTACTATGCTTACCACATATCATTTTACTAAACCAGACAAGTACCAATGGGTGAAGCTATCATGAGGCAAAATTTGATTCAGCATAAAGATGATCTTTCCCAATGGGAGCTTAACTTTTTTATTGTCTAACCATGAAAATGACTGCTTCTAGAGCTAGAAGCTTCCATTCATAGATGTATTCAACCAAAAGCTAGTTATCTAGCAGGTAACTAATATCAGAAAAAAGTGTTATTACAGATAAAAAAGGACATTTCATAATGATAAAAAAGTCAGTTTGACAGGAAGACATAACAATCCTGTGTGTGTGTGTACATCTAACAATATAGCTTCAAAAATGTAAAACAAAAATTGACAGACCTAAAGAGAAATAAACAAATCACAATCATATTCAGAGATTTCAACTCATCGCTATTATAACTGATAGAACAAACAAAAAGGAAAATAGAAGAGTTGAACAACACAGCTATCTTGACCTAACTGGCATATATAAAACTTATAACCAACAACTGCACAGTACACATTATTTCCAAGTGCATGTGAAACCCTCATCAAGGTAGTTATCTAGCAAAGTTGCTGCAGAAGATATTTCTCATTGAGCAGGAAGTTGGACTAGTTGAATTTTAAGATCACTTCCACCTCTGAAATTCTAAAATTACTCATCCTTTCCTAAGAATATCACCCTCCATCCAGCTTCCCCATTTTGTATTGTTGATAATCATGCCAAATAGGAAAGAGGCTGTGGAGGTGTCTTTAACATTGTATAAATATAGGATATGGGTTTCTGTCCTTCCCCAAACCTTGCTGATTTCTTTCAGTTGAACATCTCTCCCATTTGCTGCCTCATTTTTATATCAAGCCTTTTTTGTATACCAAGTCAAGCACAGCTCCTGATTTCTGGCCTTCCAACTCTGAAATCTTCCAACCCTCAACCAGACCATCAAGATCAGCTTCTTGTCCCAAGCTGCCCTGCAGGAGCAGGCCGGACCTTCACACACAACACCCCCGCTCCTATGATCCCATTCATTCTGAACCATTTCCCCAAAGACCCTAGAGCTTACAGAAATAACCCGAATATAATGGGATGAAATGATTATTAGAGGACATCAAGAAAAGATAAGTAACATAAATAATACATAACATAAAATGATAGATAAAGTGAGTACTCAACAGGCATTGCTAGAGGCAAACCAAAATTTGGAGCCAAGGACACTGGTGAGTCTAACCAGTTCAAGACCTTCAGTAAGCTGCTCCAAAACCTAATTCTCCTCATCTTCTACTAGTTCTGGGTGCTAAGTACCTCAGGAAAACATATCCCTCTTCCTATGTATATTGCTCCATCCCCAGACTTTTGCATTACATCCCCTTATGATGATTCCAAAGCACTATTCAGAATACTGTAGCCATGAAGGGCATGAATTCTAGTCCCCCCTCCTACCCAGATTCCAGCTGCTTCCTTGTTTATAAAGTAGGAATATGAATTTTACCTACCTCACAGGGTCCTTCTATAATTAAAATGAAATAATAGATGTTATGGGGGTGGAGTCAGGTTTTAGAGCCACTCACTCTGTTCCTCTCCAAGTTCTTGACCACATGAGCTGTACACACAAGAATCAATAGCCAAATGAGAAATAAATTCCATTTTTTAAATCAGTGACTGAATGAACACATAATTTTCCCCTTTCATTTCTCCCAACTTTGGGGCTTCTCTGGTAGTTTACTCTGGAGAACATAACTTAAAATAGGGGACTTTTGTTTCTTGCTCCCTCATCTTAAGAGTCCAGGTTTGTAGATCAGACCCTAAAGTCACTCATTCATGCACCTCATGGATAAGAAAATCTTCCCTACCCACCCAGTCACAAGCAGAAGCTGTGAGCTGGGAATATGTCAGAGCTTTTGGAAGCAGAGCAGCTCTCAGGCCCAGCCAAGTATGCCTTACCACATGGAGACAAGAACCTCAGCAGAAGGCTACAGTGAGACCAGTGCTTCAAATGCAGTCGTCCTGCTCTCCAGGGAACCGTGACCTAGTGAATGTCTTTGGCTAAAACTAATCCAATTAGCAACTCATTGCAGAGATACAAGGAGGTTCTTTTGTTGTTGTTGTTGTTATCATTAATGTACAATTACATGAGCAACATTATGGTTACTAGACTCCCCCCATTATCAAGTCCCCCCCACCAACCCCATTAAAGTCACTGTCCATCAGCGTAGTAACATGCTATAGAATCACTACCTGTCTTCTCTGTAAATACTGCCTTTCCCGTGTCCCCCCTCTGCCCCACTACATTATGGGTGCTAATCATAATGTCCCTTTCTCCCCTTATCCCCCCCTTCCCACCCATCCTCCCCAGTCCCTTTCCCTTTGGTAACTGTTAGTCTGTTCTTGGGTTCTGTGAGTCTGCTGCTGTTTTGTTCCTTCAGTTTTTTTCTTTGTTCTTCTACTCCACAAATGAGTGAAATCATTTGATACTTGTCTTTCTCCACCTGGCTTAAGAAGCAAAAATTATGGAGAGAGGCATGAACATTCCTTCCTCCTCCACGGTATGTGGAGGAGGGCACAAAGCTCAGCTTTTAGGAAGTACTTTGTAAATCATACATATTTGACTTTTCCTGTATGGCTGTTATCATTATTTTAATATAAAATTGCTTTTCACAAAGTTTATGCCCATTTATATTCTTCCCAAAAATTTCAGGAAAAAAAAAAATATATGGCATATAAATGTATATTATCTAAATATATTACATTTTACATATATATTATATGTAAATGAATATTAACAACATTTGAAGATACCAGGGAGTGTGGAAAGTAACTTGTTGATTTTTGGTGAAGGGAAGAAGGAATGAGTACTAGTTTTCAATAAGTAGAAAATATTTCTTTAAGAAATAGAATTTTAATAAAATCTTTGAAGTAGACACATGTAATTATTTTTAAATATATTTATGTAATTTACATAAAATATATTTATATAAGTCATATAAAATAATTGGACAGTTGTCCTCATGTCTTCCTATTGGCTCTAAATGTCACTCATTTCTATTTTAGATCTTAGTTTTCTAGAGGGCAAGGGAGCCATAGCTGATTAATTCGCTCAGCATACCCTGAGCAGAAGTGTGTGTATCTGTGCATGCATGTAGGAGAGGAGAAATAAATAACAAATGAACATACCAAAATAACAAATATACATATCAATTCTTGACTATCTGTAGACATCAGTTCATTAGATCATTTGATCACTTCACTTCATGTAAAAATTAGGTCTTTATATTTTTCTCCTCCCAATCTCAAAAAGAATAGAGGGAAGGGAGCAGTGGAATGAAAATTCTCTCCCGAAGATGTTAGAAAAAGCTTAAATAAAGTAAAATACAAGGATTATCCAGTGACTTTATTTATCCATCCTCTTTCTTCTCTCCAATCCTCAACTGTGAGATCATTCACAGTGTGGAAGCCACAGTGTGGTGGTGTAAAGCATATTCAGCTTGTTTTGCTTCAGTTACCTCCAGCAAAAATTGGGCATATCAATAATGTCATTTTTGTTGTATTACAGAATTAAATACTTCAATGTCTATAAAAGACCATGATCTCTGGGACAAAGGAAATGTTTTAAAAATTAAAACCATTATTACTTAATATTAATAATGTTAATTGTATTCATTTCACATTGCATTGAGTACAGAGCTCCACAGGAATCAGAAAAGACTTATTTCTTTTTCTCTTTCTATTGTTCAGCTTCCTATAAGAAAATAAACACTCTCATCCGTAAGGTCCCAGGGATAGATGAGGTAGAGCTCACCTGCCAGGCTGAAGGTTATCCCCTGGCAGAAGTGTCCTGGCCCAACAACAGTGTTCCTGCCAACACCAGCCACACCAAGACCTCTGAAGGCCTCTACCAGGTCACTAGTGTTCTGCGCCTAAAGCCACACCCTGGCAGAAACTTCAGCTGTGTCTTCTGGAATGCTAACATGAAAGAACTTACTTCAGCAATCATTGACCCTCAAGGTAAGAGCTGCCCATCCTTCCTACCTCTATTAGTCAGGGTTCAGGCATGATAAGATGGCACACTCAGAGTGGGGAATTTGAGGAAATTGTAATAAAGAGACTATGAAGTTGTGATCAGGATTTAGAGAGACTACTAAGGATAGTGTGGGACCCTGGGCCTTCAACAGTGGAAAGCAATTGCCACTGTTAGAGGGGTCACTGGCACCTGGAGAAGGGAGTTGTAGGGAGAGCACATGCTGACAGGAGCTGTGGTCTCCAATAGAGGGATGCTGCCACCTGCAGCAACTGTAAAGGGTGGAAACTGGATGAATGAATATCCCAACCTCATTCTCCCCACACCCTTCAGTCTCCTACTGGTGCCTCCCATCTGCTGAACCCAGCTGGAAGTCAGAGAACAAGGGACTCCACAGAGTTTTGGAGTGTAGAGAATGGATCTGAAAGGGAAACAGAAAATACCCAAAACAAAAGCTCGTCACTGTGACTCAGGTGCAGAACCGTAAGTCAGCAAATGGAATATTACTTTGCTGGCTTTGCCATACTAGTCAAGTAGTTATAGGGTTTTCCAGGAAAACCAGCCTCTTAAAAATATTTCAGAGCCTTTGCTGGTTATGTGGAATCCTATACTTCAGAACTTCATACACCAGCAAAATTTCAAACAATTTTAGAAGTCTGACAATTATTTATTCACTAGTTTGGATCATTTATTTGCCAAATAAAAGCAATTAATATCTAGCATCAAAATCATTTCATAAAAGACAGGTCATATTATCACCAAGAATATGTGTTTCCTCTTGTTCCCATAATAAATTACCACAAACTTTGTGGGCTTAAGACAACACAAATTTATTAGCTTACACTGCTGGAAATCAGAAATCCAAAAAAGGGCTTCACTGAGCTCAGATCAAGGTGTTGACTGGATTGCAGAAGCTCTAAGGAAGAATTCATTTTCTCATTTTTTTCCCAGCCTCTGGAGGCCACCTGCATTCCGTGGCTCATGGCCACTTCCTCCACCTCCAAAGGCAGCAATAGTGTGGCTTGGACCTTCGCTTCAGTCATCATTTCTCTTTAACTCTCCTGCCTTCCTCTTCCTCCTTTGAAGAACCCTTGTGATTACATTAGATGACTGCCTCCAACCCAATAATTCAGAATCATTTTCCCATTTCAAAGTCCTTAATATAATCACATGTGCAAACTTCCTTGTGCCGTGTAGAACATGGACATCATTCACGGGGGTCATTATTCTGCTACCATACTAATAAAGGGTATAATCTCAGAATTAAGGACATCCCCTAGTACTGATTAAATTTGACTTTATAGAAAATTCACTGTTTTCATTATATTTCACTTTTTGCCCTTTGTCTTAGACAAAACAGAGACTATGATAAGGACTTGTGTGGCATGCACATGCTTAGGTTCTGACCCCAAGGAGCAGAAGTGAGAGGTTTAGGAGATTAAGACAGGTAAGAAGGGAAAGTAAATATATGGGTGCATTATCAAAGTTGTTGGTGCAGGCAAAACAGGAGTACAGATACTCAAGGACCACCTGAGAAGTATACAGATGGCTTCCTAAGATGTTTACTCAGAGGATTTCCAGTGGAAGGTCTAATCCCTGTGCTTTCATCCCCATTGGCTGACTGTTGTCTCCAGGAGTGTGATTTCCCTTCCCCTGGGAGATATGCATGATTGTGGGCTGAGTGAACCTCTATCCCCAGTCCCCTGTGCCCAGCATCTGTAGTATCAGAGTCATCACAGGTCAGAAAGCTAAGTATCCATGAGAGGTGAATCACTGACCATGAAGTGAGTTGAAGCGTACCTGGAATTCCCCCTGAGCTGTGGCTGAAATCAGAGGTGAGACTGAGAGTAAGTGAGGCACGACTATAACAGAGAATTAGGCAAGTTGGTCTTTCAACATTCTCTACTCTCTTTTTGTCACAGCTGACTGCCAGACTTATCACCTTATGAAACTGAGCTATAACTAATTCATCCTATAGCTTTAGAGGCTTATATATTAAGAATCCCAAGGGAATTAATTTTTTCCTAGGATTGTTTATTCATCTGTCCTTTGTTATGCAGAATTTCTTGCCTGGTTAAGCATAGATCAGTCTTTGAACGAAATGGTGTTCTGGAAGGACTCTTATATAAGGATCTCTGCAGGGAAATAGGGGCCTGGGCAAGACGAATTTACAAATAATTAGAATCTACCCTTTTCACCACTGTGTTGCACATCAGTGTTTTTTTCCTTTGTTGTAGAGAAGCAGTAGGTCAGACTGGCCATTCCTCTGTGAGCCTTGGGTCAGTGACAAGTTAAGGATGAAGTAAGGTGGCCCTTCTCTCCATTAGGATCCCCCAGGATTATCACTCATGAATGCAACCAGCAGGGAGATAGAGAAATCTCTGGGCAGTTAAAGGTTCTCAGCCTAGTTTTATTCATCCTTACCAGTTAATTCATCCTCCTCTCCTCTGACACGATCCCTCTGTTCCTGTCAGCTCCCTCTCCTCACTATGTGCTTTCTAAACTTGCTTGTACCTTTCCCACCTCCGTGATTTCTTTGCTTAGGCAGTTTCTTCTACATAAAATACCATTATGCACCAGCTCCAAGCTCACCCTTTCTCCAGGGCAGCTCAATAAACCGTAGGGCATAAGGGGTCTTTTCCTCATCTTGTCTCCTAATACTCATTACCTGCACCATTACTTTCCCTGTAACAGTAGTTTTTTACCTTTCATTGCTATTTTATTTCTTATGTGTTTTAATTGTTCACGAGTCTTCTTTTTAACTAAAGTAAAAGGAGAGTGTTTTGCCCATAATAAATGCTCAATAAATGTCAGATTAATGGGTTAGAGACTTAGTCTTGAAAAATCCCGGACTGTGGACAGCCAGATCAGAGCAGTCAAATGATCCCCGTGTGATACAAATACCAGCAACAAAATTACTGAAGTCACACATCCACCCACAGTTTCCTTGCTTCTATTTTTCAAAAGCATTTTTAAGTTGTCTTATGACTGTCCCCTTTGTATTCATTCTCATAAATTGAGCTGCTCACTGCTGACTTTGGTGACCTATCACATGCTTCTCCAGAAGCCAATAGAATAAAATAAACACAGCAATGAGTGTCTGGGAGGAGGAGGTGCTCTAATGACTAGAGCAGTGTGCCACAAGGTAACTAGTAATGGGGAGGATCAAGCTGAGTGGACAGGTAGACAGAGGATCAATTCAGCCCAACAGATCCTTACTGACACCTTTCATGGAGCTGGTGCTTGGTTCCATATGAGATTAGAGATGACTTAAATAAAGTCTTTGCACTCCAAATATTTAACAATCTAAACAGACTGATGTCCTTTGAATGTTCAATGTTAGAAGGGCTTCAGAGATGAGTAGAACTTCTGTATGTGGAAGGGACTGTGAGAGAACCTGCACAGGACAAGCGTTTGCAAAAAGGCACTGAGGTAGGGACTTCTCTTACTGTGGGACACTGAGGGTCCCAGGACTCCTTGACTCACTGTGCTACATGCAGTAAGTGCTTAAAACATACTTCCTGGCCGTTAAGGAGCAATGGTAATCACTGTGGATTATCTAATGGGTAGATGAGCCAGGCTTCTGAATCCTTTTCTTCCTAATGTTCACCTCACTGTTTTGGATAGACACAGGTATCTGTAGGGTCTGAACTTAGGATCAGACAGATCTGGGTTTACAATCCTGGTTTTACCACTTACTTAGCAGTGAAAACCTTAGATAGATTATTTAGCATCTTTGAGCCTTGCTTCTGAACTCTAAAATGAGGGGTTCAGATTAAATGATGTCTAATCATTTCTCAGCTAAAAGAATCTATGGTTCTCAGCATTATGATAGAAGAGAGGGAGGGCAGTTGGTGGGACTAAGCCATTCCTCCTGAGCAGTTTTGCCAGGTTTTTCCCAGATCAGGTTGTCATGTTTATTCTATGTGAGTTACTCCATGGGGCAAAACCCAGGCTTTTGGGAAGGGCACAGCTTACCTTCTATCTCTTTATATCGAACCCCCTTCCAAAAGCCCTGCCCTTTGTTAGTCTGGGGCCCTCATTCCAGCCTGTAGATGCACAGAGCTCACCTTTACAGGGTTTTCGCCATGCTCCAGATAACTCTTCTCACCCACCTCTCCACTAAATCCACCTTCTCCTCAGTGCCAGGACCTTGATTGCCGAGACAAGGAAAAGGGCTAGTTTAGTAATTCACACTAGGGTACAGATGACTGGTTTTTGTATAATAACACTACCTACAATATTCAGTTTTTCTTTTCAAAAGGATCCTATTAACCCTTGAAATTTAATAACTGAGGGTAAAGATTCGAAGTGCTTGACATTGGGAAGGGGAGACTTTTGGGCTGAGAGACTACCCTGCTGGAAAGAGAGAGATGATGATGATACCAGGGAGGGCGGGAGAGAGGGAGGAAGGAAGGAAGGGAGGGTTGGACAAAAAAGAAAGACAAAAAAAGGAAGGAAAAGAAAATGACAGATGTATCAGAATGATGAAAAGCATGAAATCTGGAACCAGACAGTCTGGATTATCTCTACTCTGTTGCTTACTGTATAACTTTGGGACTTTCCTAGGTTCTCTCTGCCTCACTTTCTTCACCAGTAAAGTTGGGGGTCCTTTTACTGAAACACCCCTGCTTCAGAGGATGGTTTGGGGGAGAAAATGAGCTAATATTTGCAGCACACACAGAACAGTACCTGGTATGGAGTACACGCTCCGTGCAAGTTGGCCATACTGGTTATAAGCCAGGTAGATGCCAACTTGGTTCACCTCTAAGCTACCATGTAATGGGATTCTGGTGCTCTTCTTTCACCCAGGTGAGATGGAATCCAACACCTCTCCAAGTTCACTGCTTCATGTTTTCATCCCTTCCTTCATCATTGCTTTAATGGTCATAGCTACAATGATAGTCCTAAGAAAACAGCTCTGCCAAAAGCTTTATTCTAGAAAAGGTAAGTGAGTTTTATCCATGGAAATCAAATGGGCTGGATGCATGCAATGTGAGGCTCTGCTTTGCCCCACTGGCCTACAGCTTCCCAGTTTTACTCTAAATCCACTCAAAGCTTATGAATTGCTTTGGGCTTGTCCTGATCATTTTACCCCAGAAGAAAATCTGTAGTCCTCAGTGAGCCAAAGTCCTTAACCTGAATGTTTTAAAAGGAATGTTTTTTTCCTGTGGCTGACATAGTTCGCTTTGTTCTTTGAGCCAAGTGTCGTCATCCTCATGGGATCAGTGCAGTTTGGCAGTGCAGACAGCTATGTGGTCAGAGTTCACTGTCACAAAGATACCAAGGTCCTTTCTGAGGATTCCTTTTGTTCTCATTCCTCTTTTGCCATTCTTGGTACGAACTGGGCTAAACACTCCTCCTGCCTTCAGGAATCTGAAACCCCTGGTTGGTAAGGAAAGGAGAAAAGTGTGTGAAGCCACTGGGAGGTAGGGTGGTGCCCTGAGATGTCCCAGCAGCTCCCCCAGGTTCCCTTCTAAGGCTGTCATAGTCTCACCGACACACCCATTGCTAGGATGCCAGCTGGGACAGCACAAACCTGCAGCCACTGGTCAGAATACTTGCAGGCTGATATGGTGCTTTCCTAAACTGTCTCTTTGCCAGCACCCAACAAGCTCCTGCCGAGCTCTACCTGTGGACTTGTCTACAGAAAAGGAAATAATTCAGTAGGAATTTGCAGTGGTCGCTATTTGAGGATTAGGAGGCTTTTTAATGGTTGTGATCCTGCATTTATAGTCTAACATCTGTATTCTCACCTGCCATGAAATATCGTCATACTGCATTTGTCCATTGCCCTATGTGTGCTTTACCTTGGGTGCTAATCACAAAAGTCCCTGCTGTAGAATGCAAGGAACTATTGTAAAAAGTAAGATGGGGACAGGAGGAAGAAGAGGGAAGAAAGGAGAGAAGAAAGAAGGAAGAAAAGAAAATGAGGAAAGAAAGAGAAACAATAGAAGTGGAAGGGTTGGGTATTTCACCATAAAGGAGGAATTACAGGGTCTTGTCCCACCAAACTTTGACTAAACAGAATCACTTCTGCAAATCTATGACCTTAGAGAGTCATGACAGATGCAGTTCATGAGAATCTTATCTTCTGCCATTCTTCTTTTACCTCCACCATATGTACCTCTCAGAAACAGCTGTATACCAAGGTTCCAGGCCTGGGGTCTGAGAACCCATTTGTAACCGCAGAAATGAGCACAGTCTTCCATGCCTACTGTCTTTAGGAGAGTGAAATGGAGTCAAATTCAAAAGAAAAAAATCCTTCATCTCAACCTCGAGTGAGTGAGGGTGTCATTAGCTGCAAGTCGGGTGCAAGGCTCAGGTACCAACTGCTGTGGGAGACATTTGTTACTAGTAAGAGTTAAGTGAGTAAACTTGCAAATGATTCCTTTTCTTGCTCTTAATGAGCCAGAATGAAATCACAGTTGCACATATAATACCCCCCCTCTAACTCAGATGCATCGGGATCTGCTTTCTTGCATGGGACACACACGGACACACACATGGAAATGCACCTGCTGTGTACACCAACCCATATGTCACAGAAAAGGGTGAGAACTGCTGGCACTGTGGCAAGAGCTTCAAAGCAAGTTGGAAGTCCTGTCATTTATTGGCTCTCTGATCTTGTACAAATCTCCTCTTTTTTGAGATGGTTTTTCTGTCTGTAAAATGGGAAATGACAAGAGAAAGAACATTTTACAGTTTCTTGACTCAAGCTCACTGCCTCTACTGTGCTTCAGCCTAGACTAAAGCAGAGCCCTCCTAACCTGTCTCCCACATTGACTCCTGCTACCTCCAATATGGTCTGTTTTCATTTTTAGCTAGAAGAGGCTTTTAAATTCTCCAATCTACCATGTTTCCTCTGTTCAGACCTCTTACGTGGCTTTCCATTGTCCACTGGATGAATTCTCTCTTCTTCCTCCTCTCCCCACCTTTCTTTTTACAAACCCTGGGAGGTGTGACTCATATTTCCAGCTTTATACCACATAACCATTGCCCTTATTCTCCAAGCACTAGCCATACAGAATTTTCTAGTCCTCAGAGGCATCCCAGTCTTTCAATTCTGAGTTTTCTTGTATACTATTTGCTTTTCTTAACATACTTTCTTCTGCTTGTTCACCTGCAGTTGGAGTCAGCCTTTAAATCTTAGCTAAACTGTCACTTCATCAAGCAGCCCCCAATTCCACCCCCTCACCACACCATTACAGTAAATCCCCTTGTCGGATATTTCAATAACACCTATTTCTCCTTTTAATACATTCAATACACAATTACATATCTGGGAACTGTTTTAATAGCTTGGGCTACAAATATAATTGCATCCCTTTTAAATTTCCAATTAATTCCTTAAGCAACTACCTTCCCATGTTAGCAGAAGCCCAGTGTCTCTCTCTTACAGCATGTATTTCCCTAACTCCTACTAGTGTCAGGAGACTGACTTAGCCCACAGGCCAGTGCTGCTTCCAGAGAGGCAGGAAGGCTGCTGGAGAGGTGGGTCAGTTCACCAGAAGACCTTGGTTTTGAGATGCTGCTGTTTCTACTCCTGCCACTCAACATCTTTACTCCCTCTGGGTGTCTCCATCCACCATGCAAAGGTACTCTTGCTGGTCCGGATCCCAAACACACCGGAGTGATACAAGATGACAACATTTCTGGCTCCCCTAACATGTTCTGCCAAAGCAAGACATTCACAGGCTGATGAGGCAGAAGGGGCTTCCTGCCTTAACCACAGCTGTGCCCAGCTAGCCTCTTCTGCTCTAGGCCTCTTGTTAAGCCTGGGACGCCTATCCTAACTTCCTTCTTTTGAGTTCCTCTCAGAGCCATTGTTGTCTTGAACTTCTCGGTCTATTGGAGAGAGACAAGTAAACAGGTAGCAATCTCAGTCCCATCCAGAGACTCCTTGGCTCCTAAAGAGAATTGCCCACCTATGCCTTAGTGCCCAGCTCTGCACACCAAGGTGTACTGGGAGGGCAGCTGTTGTTAGTCCATAAAAGGTTCTGTTTACCATTTATTTCCACCTAAGAGGGACCATTCAACCCAGAATGACTTGTGTTCCAGAGGAGAATTTGGGAGCTTCTGCTGGAAAAATAATGCCAAGCTCTGCTTCATCTGTTAGTCTTTAAGTTTCATGAGTGCAGGGACTGGGCTTCTTTTATTGACCAATATATGTTGTATGTCTCCCACATTTCCTGGTACATCTAGATGTTCAATCAAATTTTAAACATGTAACCTACTATACAGAGGTATATATACTAACCTGCTCTATACAATACAGTAGTCAGATGTGGTTATTTAAATTTAATAAAAGTTCAATTCCTTGGCCACATTTCATTCGCTCACACATTGTAAGTGCTCAGTAGCTGCATGTGGCTAGTGGCTGCTATACTGCACAGAGCAGATATATAATATTTCTATTTTTGCAGAAAGTTCTATTAAACAGCACTGTGTTACACCCTTTACAAATTTCTTTTCAGTTAGTTTCACAAAAACTCCTCAAGGCAAGGTGTATGTCTGTTTTGCTGAGAAAGAAACTGAAGCTCAGAAAAGAAAATCATATAGTTGGGAATTTGAACACAGGTCTAACTCTAAAACTCGTGGCCTTTTTGTTGCAAAAGTGCTTGGTTAAAATGAGTCAATGTGAACAATATTATCTTTGGGCCGCAGAAGGAGAGAGTCTCAAACCCAAAAGAATTGAGTGACTTTTTCATTGACTTGCTGGGCAAAGCCAAGATTAGAATTGGTGGAGTTACCAGGTATAGAGATCAGATCTCGAGAACATGTTTTCAGATCTTAAGAATAGTACTTCTCAACTCTCTTTGGTAAAAAAACAGTTTGTTTTTCAAAAATTTTCTAAATATCTTTATGATATATATTAAAAACAAATTACTAAAAAAATGAAATAGAAAGAACAAAGGCATAAAACAATAAAGCCAATTTTTACTGGATTCAATAAATAGGACATTTCAAAGAATGTGATAAAAATAACATAATAAAAGAATTATGTTGAAGTTTCAACATGTTTCGCTTGATTTCTATAGCTATCATGGTCTGGAAACAAACAATTCATCTACCAGCTCCAGCCCTGCACTGTACTTTGAGTGGCACTGCCCTGAAAGCCCGAGTCAGGACTTTATAGGGATTTAAACCAAAGGCCAAAATGCTGGCTTACAGTTACAGAAGAACCGAAGAGAATGACAGCACAGACCTCTCAGGGATTAGGGAGGCCTTCCACAAAACTCCAACATTCAAGGGCAATTCCTATGTGTTAACCATTAAGCTCCTTTCAAATATAAACCCTCTTGAAGGAGACTACAGTGCCAGATAGAGGCCTGCAAAGTTCAGGCCAAGGTCAGGATGGTCATGAGAGAGTTGTTAAAAATCTGGTGTACAGAGCAAAAGCAGAATTAGAGATGGACTGAGTTCAGGAACCCAGGCAACTGCAGGAGATGGGCATCAAGACCTGGAAGAAACCAGAAGAGGAGGTGACATATTAAATCAGAGGTTGGGAAAGAGATGAAACAGGGGAAATGGTGGTGAGCAGCATCCCGTTATGTGAACTTAACGCTTCTGCCCAGTGAGTGTTTTGAACCAGTATCAGTCATTTACAACTTAGTGCAAAATAATTGATCATACCTTGTGGTGTGTGTAGACAGGAAGGAAGTGGCAGTGGAGACTAAAGCAGAAGATGGAGAGAGAATTCTGGAGCCAGACATTTCCTGGGCTGACTACCCAAATTAGCAGCCCCTCAGCTTCTGAGTATCTAGGGGCCAAGGACAGACAAAGGAATGGGAAGTGGAGGACTTTTAAGTTCACAATTTTTGCCTAAGGGTACAGTTTTGCATTATACATTATTCAGGCTGAGGTCTCAAGCCACAGTAGACATTTGGAGTTCTATATGTAGATTGATTTATTTATTGTTTGCTATCTTTTAGCCTATTAACAGAACACTTTTCTCACTAATCTTATTCCATCACTGGGATTGTTCTTTTACAGACACAACAAAAAGATCTGTTACCACAATACGGAGAGAAATAAATGGAACTGTGAGTAGTCATGATTTTTCCTTTCGACTTCACCTCTTTTTCTCTCCCAGCTTGAATTAAGAAATAATCCCTGTTGTATTAATGCACAAAGGGAAACTGAATAGTTTAGACCTGTACAGAATCTTCCCATTCAGTGGCATTTTAGCTAGCTGTTCTTGCAACCCTGCATTGTTCCATACCTTTCTTGGAGAACAAAGATGGTGTCTGCTTCACAGCTGCAGAGCAATTATGTAGCCTTTGGTCTGTCTAGATTCCTAAGCATGTCTAAGGAATACTACATAGGACATCTGGGCTCACATACTTAGAAACCTGATAAAATGAAACAGCAATGGGAAGATCCTCAACTGTGATGCAGTCAATAACTGATGTTTTTGCAACAATTATTAAGTACATTGTTGGGAGCTATGGATCAAGGCTGTAATGCTGGGGAAATAGAAGTCTGTTTGTGAGGTTGACGGGCTTAGAGCTGGAATTTGCAGAAGAGAAAGGATATGATTTGGAGGTCAGGGAAAAACGGGGTTGATGAAATCATTCAGGCTGGTTGGATGAAAAGCTTAGACCCTGGGGAAGTGGTGTGTTGGGGATCAACAGACCTGGGTTATGTTGTAAAATGGGTGTTTCTAGCTTTCTTGGGAAAGCCACCTCTCCTCTTATAATCTAGGAGTCACATGGCATGAAGCATGAGTTCATGAGTTCACCAAAATGATGATATGAAAATCATAGAAATTTCAACATAACTGTGCATCAGCTACTCAGAATTTTCAGAACTGTTCATTTTTAAATTTGCTGAATATATGCCCCAAATTCCAAAGGCACCAATTACGAAAGCAACCCTAGAAAAAAAAACCTTCAAATTTTGGTTTAGTTGGTATTTGAAATACTTGTCCGTGTCTGGCTTATACATATCTCTGGCAGTTCATAAGCACAAAATATTACTGAATGGAATGAAACTGGCCACACACCCTCCCCATCTCCCACCATTTCCCTCAAAGCCATTTGTGAAAATACAGCCTATCACTGTATACTCATCCCTGGGCACAGAACCGAGGAACAGATGCAATTAGGCCTGGGATATACTTGAGGCCCAGGTACTCGGAGCTTCTCTGAATCAGCCATGATATTTTCTTGACTCAGGGAAGTTTCAGCTCAACACTGGCAGTCTTGACTGAAACATCCATTTCCTGAGAAACAAAGATCCTGTATTCCTATATACTGGTCTGCTTGAGCTACAGGTGAGTTTCCATGGTAGAGGCCCCAGTATTTGCCTGAGTTTCATGAGCTGAGTCTTTGTATAAGTGGCTCCTTTAACTGCTCAGCATAAGGAAGAAATAGCGAACAGCCTGGGAGCAGAGGTGGCAAACCCAGATGCACACCAGACCTAGGCGGGTGATGAAATGAAGAAGGGTGTGGTATAACTACATAGGGAATGGTGGGGACTATGACAAATTGAAGAGTTTATTCTCTGTCACTGAGCACTAGCCTAACATTTCTGGAGAATATAGAAATCCAGATTTTTATATAAAATGTCCTACTTGTTAAATTGGCTGACAGTGTTTCAAATACCAATTAGAACAAATAAAATATGCCCACAGACTAACTGAGCATGTCAGTGACCAGTCTGCAACCTCTCTCCTGGAAAGAAAATACTGTCAGGAAAGAGCTTAGGGTCTGACTAAAGAAGGCAGAAACATCCGTCTGAGGAATTGAGGAATATTCAAAGGCTTGCTGGCATCCTAAGCATCTCATTCTGTACATGGTCTAAATATTGCACTCTTATGGAGTGGCTTATTTGAATTAACTGCATATCACAACCCATTTTTGACCAATACATCTCCTTATAAACAGAAAAATCTCAAACCCCCTTTTAATTGTATCTGAAATTCAAAATAAAAAACTATCTTGGCGAAAGTCAAATTTCAAAATAAATGGGACTAATTCCCCCCTCCCCAGTTATACATAGTGACCCTCCACCTTCTAACCCAGTAGAGGGAGAGTCAGGGAGGTGAGAAAGCGATGCCCCTCCTCCCTACCCCTAACCTGAGAACATGTGGTATGGCGTAAAGAGGTTAGGGCCACTCAGATACATATTGTAAAAGACACACATAGGAATACTCCTGGTAGTTTTACTTATAATAGCAACAAATCAGAAATAATCAAATATGAATCAATAGAATAGATGAATAGAAAGACTATACAGTAATTAAAATGAAAGTACAAAACAAGAGTATTGTTGAGATGGATAAATCTGAACAATATATTTTGAGAGGAAATCCAGAATGCAGAAAGATGTAGACAATATGTTACTAATTATAGAGTTTTAAAACATGCAAACAGCCCCTAAGTATTTTTTGTAGAAACAGTCATGTGAAGTAAAAGTACAAAAACAGCATGGAAATGATGAACACCAAATTCAAACTCTTAAACTGGGTTGTAGGTACACAGATATTTGTTATATTCTTCTCTACAGTTTGTTTCATGCCTAAAATACTTATTTCTATAAAAAATATGTCATGGCTAAAATTCAAGAAATTTAGAGTCAAGTTTTTCTGTGAGCTAGCTACACAATCTTGGATAAGATACAACCACTCTCTGAGCTTCAGTTTTGTTGTCTGCAGATTGAGAAGGTTGGACAAAATCCAGAAGGGCAATCAGGACTCATGTCAGGTGCAGGGGATGCTTAGAGCAAAGATGAGGATGGTTTAGGAGGTCATGTCTAGGTGGGGAGTGTGGTGATTGAAAAGTGATGTCCGCCTCGAGTGCAGGATGGGAAGAAGTCATGGACCTTGACCATGTAATTGCCAGATGTGAAGTAGATGTCTTTTTTTTTAAGTTATGTGTTTTTCTATGTTTCTATTCATCTTTGCCACATGAGTACATAGTTTTAAACATATATAATATTGACACATTATTTTATATTCTACATGTTTCAGTTGCATTCAAAGTTACTTTCAGGTTGGTTCAAGCCTTTGTAATCATGTTTAGAGCTGCATAAAATGTGGAAATTGACTAATGATCAATAGCAATGGAATATTAAAGGAAAAAAGGGTCCCTTTTCACTTAGCATAATGTTTTATGGTTTTGTCATGACAGATACCAACGTGTTAGATTTCAGCAGATGCTTTTTAAGTTCCTCCCTATAAAGTTGCTCACCATTTATTAACTTCTTATTGAGAACTAATTATGTCCCCTGGGAAGAAGTGGGAGCAAGACTTAGAGATAATTGATTTGGGGAATGGAAAGAAGGTAAGACTGGAACCCAGTGTTCGGACAGCCAAGAAAAACATGGTATCTTTTGTTGAGGGCAAGTAGCACTTCAGGCTTCTCTAGAGAAACAGAACCACAGAACCACTAGACTATTAACAAGTACGAAATCTGTAGAGCAGGCTGACAGGCTGGAAGTTCAGGTAAGAGTTGAAAATGCAATTTTGAGTCTAAAATCTGTAGGGCAGGCCAGAAGGCTGGGAACCCAGATGGGATTTTTATATCACAGTCTTGAGGCAGAATTGTTTCTTCTCTGGGAAACTTCAGCTGTTAGTCTGAAGGTCTTCAACTGATTGAATGAGGCCTACTCACATTATGGAAGTTAATCTGATTTATTTAAAGTAAACTGACAAGTGTTAGTCACATCTACAGAATACCTTCACAGCAACGTCTAGACTAATATTTGACCAAAAACCACGGCATGATAGTCTAGCCGAATTGATATAAAATTAACCATCACAGACACCAAGAGATGAGGGAGAAGTCTTGACTGGAGTAATTCAATTTGTTGGACTTCCACGAACCTTTAAAAATAGAAGTATATGACCATCTATTACCTGGTCGCTAGAGTTGTTCAAGAGGCCAGGCCAGGGCTCTGTCTAATACCTCTATGCTTTTGCTCATGTTGTGTCTTCTGCCTATAATACCCTCCCCATTGCTGTTGCTTACCCAAACTCAAACTTCTTGCAAGCTCTACCTTAAGATATAATAATAATTAACCATTAATATTATAATAATGCCAGACCATTTTTCTGAACACTTTAGAGGTACTAATTCATTTACTCCTCACAGTAACCCTATGAGGTATTTACTTTCCTACACTAGCCCCCAATTTTATAGATGAGGAAATAGTTGTGCAAGATCACATGTCTAGTAAATGTAAGGGCCAGTGAATGAGCCCAGGTGTCCAAGTCCAGAGCCCACACCTGTCTGCTACACTGTACTCACTTGCTTAATCTATAAGACTCTATTCCCCAACTCACCCCTCTTTATTTTCCTTCTGCATTGTGGATACACTCTATACCACTTTTAAGCACAAGATCACAGCATTATTTTCTGGTTGCCTCCATGTGTGCACATATTATGTCTAGTCAGTGTAATAAAATGAGAGATTAACATTAATGCAACTATTGGGTGTTTGGTGTTCGTTCCACCGTTCACTGTGCTTCTTTTAGTTTATTCTGTGGTAAGTTTAGAAAGGTGACTAATTTTAACCAAATTTGGCTCATTACTGAAGGATAAATGCTGTATAATTTTAGTTGAGTCTGCTCAACTAAAAAAAGAATGACATAACAATTTTCTGAACAATTTTTAAATTACATAATTTTTTCTGAATATAAAAATGAAAACTAAAAAAGTATAAAGAAAATAAAAATAATTTATGACCCATTGTCGAGAGATCACCATGGTTAATATTTGTTATTTAATTCCTAATATATTTTATATTTAAAGTTTTGCAGAATTAAATGATAGCATGTGTAACTTGGTATAGTTATTTTTTTACTTAATTTTTTATCAGTATTATTACCTATATACTAAAAATGTAGTTAATGGTTCTATGATATTTTATTGTATATATATACCAGGATTTATCTAATTCCTTATTGTTTGGTATTTGGTATCTACCTCAAAGAGTTATTTTTTTTTTGCTATTTAAATATTATCACAGTTAATAGCTTTATACATAAATCTTTATGTGCAACTCTGATTATTACTGCTAAGATAAAATCCAAGACATGGAATTGCTGTGGTAAAGCTATAGGCATTTTTAAGACTCTCCAAATGTATTGCTAAACTGCCCCCCTTAAATGTTGTACCTATTTATACTAGCAATATAAGAAAAAACAAGTTTTATCGTTTTATCACACTTGTTCCAGAGCTGGGTATTATCATTGTTTTTAAATTTTGCTAATTTGAAAATTGTAAGTCATTATTACCTTAATTTGCATTTAAAAATTATTAGTGAGATAAAGCATTTTTCATATATTTATCGGTTTTATCTTCCTTTGGGAATTGCCTATGCATATCTTTTGTCCATCTTTTTGTCTTCATCCTTACTTACAGTTAATATTAACCTATTGTTTGCTATATATTTTATAGGTTTTCCTTTGATTTGTCATTTACTTTTCAGTGGTTTTTCTTATCCTAAGAAAACAGGTATTGGATTTAGTAAAATTGTGTTACAGAACCCTATTATAAACATTAATGTCCTATACGCCGTATCCTTATTAAAAGAAAATAAGTGTATTAGTTATAACATTTATGCTACGTAAAAGCCTACATTGAGTAGGGTCTGCAGTTCCTAGAGCAGTAAATTATAAATTTCTAGAAAGCAAGTGCCGGCTCTTCCTCTTCCTTTGAAAGCCCATTTACATCTTACGAAGTAAGCACCTGTTAAATGAGAATCAACCAAAATTAACAGTCTACTGTCCATTGACATGTATCAAGTAAAAAGGGGTAAGCAAACTATGGCCAGGGAGCCAATCCCCAGCTGTTTTTGTAAACGAAATTTCATTCAAAATATCCATGCTCTCCCTGAGACTTTCATACCCTAATTCCCCTGCCTCTGAAGACAGAGTTGAATAATTGCAACAGAGACCAGATAGCCCATAAAGTCTAAATTTTTTTACAATCTGCCCTTTACCAAAAAAGTTTGCTGAACCCTGACCTAGAGGTTCTCCCTGTGCCTTCTCCCACTGTTTATATACTTGCTCCTGTTTTAAATAATCTAATGCTACCCCCAGCTCTTACGTCTCTTTTGTGAAGTCTGTGGACAGAGTCCCACTGGGAAGTGCTTAGGCCCAGCCAGCCCAAGGCTCTCACTCTCTTACACCCATTCTCTGCCATCCCAGCTCTGCCTCACCGCCAAGCCACCTGCATGGGACCAGTGTCGAGTTCTGGGTTCTCCAGGAGCCGTCCTGGGCCCTCATACTCTTACCTAGCATCACTTTGGAAGAGGGAGTCTTGGGACCTGCTCTGAGCATGTCCATTGCACATATTTCTGACAAGCCTTACTCAGATAAAATATTCTCTCTTTCCACGTAAGAAGGGAAGGGCTTGGTAGTTTTGCTTCACTGACAAGAGACTTAAATAAGGCCTGATTATTGTGGGAGTGCCCAGAAGGGCTCAGTAGCTCAAGCAAAACAGCTGCTCAGAGCTGGATTTTCCACTCCAGGGCTCTGCTCCTAACTTTCTAGGTAACCTTGGGAAAGGTGTTGCCTGTTTCTAGTCGTGTGGAAATCCAGACATTTCAATCTCCCGAAGGGGCATTCAAGGCCTTAATTTTAATATTATAAAATAAAAAGACACACACCAAACTTAGAGTGGGCAAAGAGGTATCTCACTCCTATCCTTCTCCATGGTGGATGTGGCAGTCATTAGTGTCATTTCACTTATGTCCTGGATCTCTTGCTTTTGTGTAACATTAGAGGATTGCACCTATCTGCAATTAATCTGTAGTTAGGTGTGGTCATGCGACGCCTTGGTCAACTAAATGTAAGCCTAAGTAATGTGTGCTACTTCTGGGTAGGAGATGTAAAAGCTAGCTTTGCCATATTTTCTTTTTCCATCTAGCATAACCAGTGACATTTGAGGTAGTAATTGCTACATCAGCCTGAGTCTCTGAGTGAATACCAATAACAGAGCCCCTTGCTGACCTTCAGGGAACATGGGACATAAGCAAGAAAAAATCTGTGTTTATTACATTGAGATTTTGGAGTTATTTGTTACTGCAGCATAATCTAGTCTACCATGACTGATACAACAGGGAAAAACTGAACCTTTACTCAATAGACCATATGTTATCGTTTAAAATTCTGTTTCTGAGGAATAATAATATGAGAAAAAATCACTTCTATATAATAAAAAGTAAAAAAGATAAGATATACAAATATACTTACCATGTCATTGATGCTCTATTTTAAAAAAGCTTTTCATATACCCACCATACCCCTTTCTCTTAAAAAGTGAAATAAAAACATTAAAATGCCTATAGCCATAGTCTTTATATTATGAATTCATATTGTTTTCTTCTTTTATGTTCCTGAATTTTCTTTATCCTTTAAAACATTTTTAAGTGCCCCAGTGTATCACTTTTAAGTACCCACTGGTGTTTGTTAGATGAAGGAGGCTTTCTAAAGCCCGTTTACCCATCCCCCACTCACCTCTCTCTATCCCACTAGTCAAACATACTATATAGAACTCTTTCATTAGGTCCTCCTTAGCTTTAGGGAGGGAAATGCTATACCATTTTTCAAAGACACAGACCAATATCTTAGTTGCCTTTCAGAGATTTCTAGCCCAGCAAACCTGGAAGGAGTGGATATAACTCCAAACATGTAAGCAATCAGGTGACTTGCTCCAGATCATCTTATAACTTAGTGGTGGACCTGGACGCCTGACTCCTTTCCTGTAGTGCACTGCCCCTTCTAGGTGCGGAAGCTCTTTCTGCAGCTGACTTACTCACTTGTGCTGTTATTTGGGCCCATGGCTTCCTGGTCTATGCAGGCAACCAAGCTGTCAACCAGAGTAAGTTCAGAAGTGGATTCTGATACAATAGATATATATTAAGCATAATAAATACCTTTTAAAAAGTTTTTCTAGCCATCAAGTCATGGTTTTTCAGAGCTTACAGATATGTAACCTGACTGCCTCATTTTAGAGATGATGAGATTGGGGCTAAGGAATGTTAAGTATGAATGACATGAAATGATAAAAAAGTAAAAGGTTTTGTGATTCCCAATAAAGTGCTATTCATTCATTCATTCACTTTCAATTGTGTATTAAATGTCTGCTATTTGCAAGTGTCAGTTAGGCCACATGGGAATTGTAAAGATAGACTAAGCACGGTATTAGTCAGCCAAGATTATTGCAATTAAGTATTACAGATAAGATGCTTGAAAAATTGTTCTCATTAGCATAATTTGGGTTAAAATTAAAATAAAAAATGTCAGATTTCTGTATGCACCCTAGGAATTGATCCAACCTCTGTATTTTGGGGTTTTGTTTTATTTTTTGCATAAGTCTCTTGTTTTCCTCTTAAGAACTTCCACTTGAGAACTGAACACAGGTCCACTTGAGAACTGAAACTTCTTTCCCCTTTCCTAGTCCTATGGTCTTTAATCTTCTTTTCTTTTTCTTTCTTTGCCATTATCATGGAAATATTAGACAACACCTTTTTCTAAAGGAAGTATTAGACAGAACACCTACATATACTGATTAGGAAAAACTTCAGTCCTCTTGATTCTCTGTGACACCAATTGGCTGTCCTACAATTTAACTCAATTCTGACACGGTCTGCCTAGAGGTAGCATGAGATCCCCCAGGTTGAGGGCTCAGTCTCACATGACTGCCTATCCCTCAACTTCAGATGCCAATGGCAAGTCGACCTCGTCACCTGCGCTTCTGCCCAGTAGGCTGTAAATCTGGTGTTCCCACAATCCCCTCACTGAGTTTGATGAATGTGTTAGAGCAGTTCATAGAGCTCAGGAAAAGTTTTCTTACTGTTTACCAGTTTACAGTAAAAGGGTAAGATAAGGCATACAAATGAACATTCACATGGAAGAAATGCAGAGGGTATGTAGGAAGGGGCTCAGAACTTCCACATTCTCTCTGTGAGCCATTCTCCCAGCACCTCAATGACTTCACCAACTCAGAAGCTCTATGTTGGGGTTTTTATGGAGGTTTTATCACATAGACATAACCAATCATTAACTCCATTTTTAGCCCTTCCTCCTCTCTGGAGAATAGGCGGTGGGGCTGAAAATTCCAAGCTTCCAATCACAGCTTGGTCTTTCTGGTGCCCAGCCCCCATTCAGGAGCTCACCAAAGTCACCTCATTAAGATAAAAGACACTGCTATCACCCAGGAAATTCCAAGGGATTTTAAAAACTCCATATCAGAAACTGAAGTCGGAGATCAAAAATTAGAACAAAAGATGCTCCTAGTGCTCTTCTCGCTCAGGAAATTACAAGGGTTTTAAGAACTTCTTGAAACATATTTAGGAAATCATGTAGCTCTCAAATTATCACTTATTTATCTGTCCTAAGAATCCCCAGAAATGCCCACTCCATGTTAATCTTCCCTTCCTCACAGAGCACAGCTGTTCCAGGGAGGGAGCTAGGTGCTGTACGAGGGGTCACTCGCCTGGGTTCCCAAATGTTTGATTGTGCAAGAAGTCTGTGTGTGTTTTTATAGTTCTCTATGGCTTTACAAGAGATACAAATAATATATGAAAGTTCAGAGATGAAGAAAAATACTTTAGGCTTGAGATAATCAGGAAAGAGGAAAAGTTTCATGGAGTGGGTAACATTTGAACCATCAGAAATGGAAATAGACTTCTAGACAAGGGGACACAGGAGGGAAGGCAGAAAGGCAAGGAGTCATGGGGCGTCGGCAGGAAAAGGCATGGGATCCTAGTTTGGAAAGAGTCAGGTGTGAGGTAAGGGAGAGACTGTTGGGGACCACACTGTGAGCCATGTATTCCAAACAAAATGGTTACATCTTACTCGCTAGACATAGGTGCCTCCATCAGGTCTCAGTAGGAAACAGAGGGCAAACTCAGAAGAGGAAACTGAGGCAAGTTTACAGTTTTTACTACTTACCAAGACATGAGCAGGGTTAGGGGAGACCAGAGATGGATGTTGACCACCCTGGAACCAGCAAGAGCAGGAAACGGTTGACCATCCTTAGGCTTGAAGAGGAAAGGAAAGGAGCAATTACCTGAATCTTGTGAGAACAGCAATAGAAAAGGGCTGCCTCCAGGGAGCTGTGGCCTTTAACAGAAGGACATTGCCCACCCACAGCCTGCCTGGAAGGTCGCTGAGGAATGCATATGCCCCCTCACTCTCCTGAACCTGCTGTGATCTCCCGTCTCCCCTCAGCTGATGGAAAGATGGGGATGGAAGCCAGAAAGAAGAGAGCCTAGCACTGCAGTCCACAGTGTCACCCTCCTGGGGCCCAAGCAGGAGAGAGCAGGTGGAGAAGGAGTCTGCAGAAGAAAAACAGAAAGGTTTTGAACCATGCTGCCTCCAGACAGATGAGATTTGTTCCTAAAGTAGTTTCTCACTCTGATCATATTTTTGAGTGGTTCTCTATTTTCTAATCAGAAATATGATTTTCCTATTTTTGGATTTTTTTCCCCCAGATTTGAACCTGTGGTCTCAGGAGCTGATGGGACATCCTTAAGAAACTTCTGGACTCTGAACAAGAATTCCTTGGCCTGCAGAGCTTGGTTGTTTGTCTTTTCAAATGCCTTTGCATGAGCCAGCACTTTAATCTGGAGAGTGCAACAAGACTACACAGCACCCGGCCATGATGTGCTCTAGAGGAGGCCAGGCAGCCCACCCCTTCACTGACCTGGGCCCTCACCTGTGCCACTAAGCAAGCACTACTGCACTTTAGAAAATGACCACTGGGTCTTAGACCCCAGTGAGTGTCCTGAGGCTCCTTCTTGCTGCCAGACTGAAAACAATAGGAATGTATTGCCCTAGGTTTCCAAAATGATTTCCAGAAGCAGAGATAAGTGGATATTTCCAGTTACAGAAATGGGCAGATCGCTAATAGGGTTATTTCTATCTATAAAATATTTTCCAGTTTCCTCCTGCTACTGGAAAAGCCTATTGAGACTTTAAGCTCACAGGCAGGGCTTTATACAAAGTCAAGTCATAATTGACATATTTTATGGCTTACTGGAATCTTGAAAGCTCCTGAGTTGTTCTAATTAGCAGAAAGCATTTCTGTACACAGAGTGACCAACTACAAACTGCAAGAAAAGCCATCAAGTATTTTTGTGAGGTCTAAATCACAAAGCATTTATTTTAACTTGCAACGGCATCATGTTGAATGGTGTTTTTTTAAACTACATCTTTCCTTCAAAACATTGTTTTTTTAACCTCAGATACCAATGATAAACATTAAAAATTTTTGGCCTGCTAATATTGTCGTGTCTGCAAAGATTTCAGATGAGCTGGCTCTAATGGCCAGAACCCCAAACTAAGGCTCCTTTCTGGCCCTATATGTGGCTTTAATCTTAACCTGTCGCTGTCTGTGTCCACATCTGTGATACAGTGACACTAGTTTAGGCCTTTGATGGTTGGCACTATGGAAATCCTGTGGGATCCCTATGTGTGTGTCAGGAGGGAGGGTGACTGAACACAGCAACACAGGTTAATCATGTTAAGTTTGGTCTTTGTGCCAAGACCATGAAACCCAGGGCATTAGTTGACTCATGAACTATCCAAGTGTGTACCCTCAAGTATAACAGAGTCTTAGTGGGCCTAAAGCAAGCTCTTTAACTGGTGCTCAAACCGAGAAGAATTTGGCTTAATGGGAATGAAGGCACATAAAAGTGAGTAACAGAGAAACTAAACAACATCTCAGTTTCTCAATTCTCTGTCTATACAAATCAAAGGATGCCTTTGAAGAATAAAACTCAATTGTTTATTCTTCACAGTGTTTCAGATCTTCTACTTTTGGCTAAGTGGTCTCCTCCGGGCCCACCCAGGTCAGTAAGTCTAATATTCAGTCAGGCCAGTTGGTTCCCATGTTTGAAAGTCTTTGAGGCACACTTGGATGCTGTCTTCAGAAGGGCGGGATCCCAGGGCTGTTTTCCAGGTCCCATGTGTTGGTCTGGGTCCCTGCTGGAGGAGCAGCATCTCCTAATGCTGTGGAGATCAGGGTAGGCAGACAAGGCCTCCTCGAGGAAGCAAGTGCCCTGATGCTGGGCCCCATTGCCCCCAAACATGCTGGCAAGCTGAATCCTTGGGTAGTGGTGTTTAACTCTATTAGGAATCCAAAGGCATAATGGCTTCTGTCAAAATGCAACCATCTTTGTTCCTAGATTGGAGCTATTTTCTAGAATACCAAATAAGGACAAGGTCTCAAGCCCCAGTGTCCTGAAGTTCACGCTTCTGACCTTCAGGAAGAAGCCCATAAGGCAGTGTGTCCTAGTATAACAAGTGTTCTATACTACAGCATACCATCATAACATCTAACATTTATCAAGTTCTTACAATATGCCCAGTACTGTTTAGCATTTTATACATATTATTGGAATAATTTCTCTCAAAACCCTCTGAAAGGGGCACTATTTATGTCTCCATTTTAAAGATACACCAAGGCAGAAAGGTTAAGAAATTTAGTTAAGGCCACCTGTTTAGTTTGGAAGGAATAGAGCTAGAGCAGTGAAACTATATTCACTATAACACATAATATGCCCTGATTTCCTGCCACATGAGACTCTAAGGTAGAGCTTTACCAGCTGCATACGTCCTATAGTCTCTTTTTCTCATCAAGGATTAAATTCACTCTTACTCTCTTTCCAGGAAGGCACTCCGGAGGGTGGGGGGAGGGAGGTGGAGTACAGGCTCTGACATCAGAGATTCCAACCCCAGCTCAACTGTGTATGGTTCACTCAACTTCGGATATATCTGTTTATCTCTCTAAGCATCATTTTCCTTATCTAAAAAATGAATAATATGAGAAAGGCATTTAGCACCTTCCTTTATCAGGCAAATGGTAAATATTTAATAAACATCAAGTATCACTGATAATTCCCCCAAGTGCTAGCCACAATCCTTGCCAAATAGACAATACCCAGATACTATCAAGCTAATCTGTCTGCAGGATATTTCTCCTATACCCTGCTCCTGAGGGAGCGGTGACTATGATCCTAGCTGTGGGGAAGTTGGGGTTCCTATGGCCAGGATCCTCACTGAACTTAAACCACCTGATGATGTAACTGGCCTGTTGCTGGGCTACTGCTTCCACACCTTTAGGCAATAAGCTATTACTGTGCTATATAGAGAGCTCGGCCCAGTGCTCTGGGTGGAGGCAGAGACTCTAGTGCTCCACCTACCGCCGGGAGAACAAGCTGGGTAATAAACCCTTTCACCCCAAAGAACGTTCTGCTGTCAATTTCTTTGGTCGCATTGAATCCATAACGAACTTGCCTGGGGCTGAAACCCATTGGCAAGACACTAGCTGGGGTATATCAGCATGGGTTTCGTGTCCCTGGGCTTTCCTGTACATGTCACATTCTCCGGTAAAGTCAAAGGGCTCACCAATCTTCAAGTATGCCTTATCTTCAAGTGAGCCTGCACCCAGAACACCTCCCTTCTGAAGGCTCATTCTCCCTGGCAAAATCCTAGCCTTCAGATGCCGGCTCTGCCAGTGAATATTGATTTCCTCCAATTGAATATAAACTCTCTTTACTTTAGACAAAGGAATGCTTTCTCTGTCCCTCTGTGAAGCAGTTATCTTTCTCAGTTTTGAATCATGAGAATTTGAGAATATATTATATCTTCCCCTTAGACTATAAGCTCCTGGAGGACAGGGAGAGAATAAGATTTTGTCATTCCTGCTGCATCTTTTATACAATAGCTTCCTCATGCATGATTCGCTCTGAGACTCATTAGAATATTGGAGAGAATGGCTACACTTAACATTTTTACTTTTTATGACCTTAATGTGATTCACTAAAAGTATATATAATGGCAATCCTTAAAAGAGCTGGATGAGTTCTAAGTCTTAAAAAAAAAAAGTACCTTTCACAAAGGGAGCAAATTAACATTTGGCAGAGTTTGAGGAACTGAGAAAGACAAAACATAAAAATCACCTATGATCTCATCATCCAAGCACAAGTATTTTCATTTTTGATGTTAGCTTTTGCTCTTGTCCAGACATGTACATAATTTTAGCTATAGTTGTAACATTGCAATTTTCTATCCTTTTCTAAATTTGTCATTGTTCCATAACCTCACACCTCTGTTCTTGACTAGTCTTCCTATCATTTTTAATGGTTGCCTGGCTCACAGATTCATGATGAGATAGAATTGGGCCCAAACCCTGCCTATTACCAACCGCTATAAGCACCTGGACCACAGTGGCACTTGGGGTCCCTAAGGATTAGTGTTATCTCAGACCAGTACTCAGGAATCCCTGAAAAGTCTGGGTATTTCTATTTCCTCCAGTGTACCAGCACCTTAATAAGTAACTTGAAAGCCCTTTGGGGATGGCTTGGAGGAAGATCTGCAACAAATATTTGTAGCACTGTTGCAAAATCCTTTCTCTTCAACCAGGAGCTCCAGATCTGTGAACTGGGAAGGTGTGGGAACTGGGGGAGAAGCCGTATGAGTTTCAGTTGTGAAATCTCAAATCAGATTTTTATTTTATGGATCAAATGATGCTTTGATAGGCTGACCAACTATTTAATTCTTACAGCCAGCTAAAGATTCCTGTGAGTAAGACATTTTGATTGCCACTCTGGGATCTCATCATCTCCATTGAAATCAGGAAGCCCATTTCAGTGGCAATGTTTCCCACTATCATCCTTGACCTACAGAAAACAGACACCTGAGGTGTTTAAAGTTGCTAGGGCTGCCTCACTAATGCATTTCTCAATGCTTTAGTGAAGGGAATATCCTTGGGCCCTTTTAGAGTGAGGAAAGATGCACAGGTTACCCATGAAAAATTACTCCCTTATTCCTATTTCCTTTACTGCACATTATTCTAGAGAAATTTTATCAACTGAACATCATTAAATGTAGCCTATTGAGCACAGGTTTCAGGCAACCAACTAAGCAAACAGACCCACTCCCAACTACTCAAGCTAATTGTTTCAACTAGCTTTTGCTGTGTTAGAAAACTTAGTGGCTTATGTTTATCATTTATGTTCTTATGATTTTGGTAGGTTAGCAATTTGGTCTGGGCTCAGCTGGGGCAATTAGTTTCTGATTTACATGGTGTCAGCTGGGCTCACTCATGCATTGCAGTGAGTTGACAGATTGGCTAGAGGATGCTGGTTTTAAACGCCTCACTCGTAAGGCGTGAAGTTGATTCTGGCTGTTGGTTGGGTCACGTGTCTCCAGCAGGTTAGTCCATGCTTCTTCAACATGGAAGCTGGTCCAAATTTAGCAAAAAGAGGGCAAGCTCCAATGTGCAAGTGCTTTTCAGATATCTGTCTGCATCACATTTGCTAATGTCTCATTGGCCCAAGCAGGTCAGATAGCCATAACAAAAATTAATGTGGAAGGGGATTACATGACATCATGATATACAAAAATGGCATGATTCCCTGGAGGCTATTACCATAACAGTGTACCATAGCATTAAGTCCAAAAACTATGGAAAGTGTATTATACAAGGGCTACCTAAATTTGGCCTCAACTCAATGTTATGTTCTGTACTTCTTAGTCTAATATCCTAAGAATCCATCTCCACACAAGCAAGGTTTCTTTTAAATACAGATTTAATACCTTGTAATTCTTCTGGAATATAATAAATCTTTTCTTCTTGAGCCAGACTCTGCCTGTTTCTCCCTGAATATGCTGGGATATGACTCAAAATAAAAGCCTGAAGTCCATGAGATTGGGAGAAGTGGTGTTTAAAATGAATAGGGATCCCGTGCAAAGCAACCACCTCATATGTCATTATTACCAGGTTTTCAAACAAAGGAAGACTGGTATCATCAAACTAGTCTCAGAGTCCTATACCTTCCAAATTACTGCCTAAATTTTCATGTATGAGCCTTGGCCAGTCTGTAAATGGGTATTTAGAAACCCTATGATGCTCTAAAAATGATCTGAGCTGAAACTTCTGAGCTGAAATCTCTATGCAAGCACCATAATGTGGTCAGAAGCAGCCATCTCACCTTACATTCCCTATAATCATCTTTACTACCAGTAAAATAATGCAATGCAGCAGTTAATTGATTTCCAAAAGCCTGCTTCCATTGGCACTCAAACCTAGCAAGCATAAATGATAATTTAATGCCATAGATTACCAATTTCCATTTCCACTGGCAAGGAGTTCCACTCTAAGTTCAAAACAATTCAATATCAGAATCTTGTTTTTGAGGGTCTCTTTTTAGTATCAGGTACTGTATTAGCCAGGGTGCACTACAGTGGATTCAGTATTAGGAATTGGTTTTAAAGACATTAGAAGGCAGAAAGAGTAAAAAGTGGATACCAAAAAGACCCTAATATTAGAACTGCAGAGAGCAGCTAACTTTCTGTTGTCTGCTGCTACTGGAGTAACACTTTCAGGAGCTAGAAAAAGGAAAGAATTCTCCCCCTCCTAGATTCCAGTCTCTAGAGTTTCTGATTTACTGAACTTAACAAGATGCCAGCTGATAAGGAAGCTGGTACATGCCAAATGCCAGCCCTGGCATGACACAGAATAGAAGAAGATAGGCTTGGAATAAAGACCAGGAGGTAAATAACCAACCCATTCCTGAATCAAAACTTATCTGAATAAACGGAGATGTATTCCTTGAGAGAGGAAAACACAAAGACAATGAGTTCCAATTAGATTGTAGCACAAGGAACTTTCTTAAACTTTGTGGCGTCTGACCATGTAACAAAGGCTTAATATATATTTCTTGATTAACTAAACAAGAAAATAGTAATTGGAACCTGCTCTGGCCACTAGAGTGGAACAAAATTAATTTATTTTTCAATGTACTTTGTGAAGAAGTTGTATCAATTGTATCATATGGTTGCAAACTGGCTTAAATTATAAAAGAATGTATTGGCTTATGTAACTGAACAGCCTAAAGTACAGTTGGGCACAGGGCCCCAATAACGTCCTCAGGATCCAGGTTCTCTCTACTCTCTTTTCACTCTGCTTCCTTTTTTTGAACTCAGTTTTAAAACAAGATGTCCCCTCATGATACCAAGATGGTTGCCAATGTTACCAAACTTTCCATGTTCAAATCCACAAGAAAAAAAGAAAGAGAGAGAGAGCATTTTTTCCCAGCATTCCCAGCAAAATCTAGAGATTAATTCTGGATGAGCATTTGTCATGTGGTCATGTGCCCAATCACTGGAAGAAAAAGAAAGTATATGAGTGATGTTTTAAGTCTGAAAGTCCACTCAGAACATGTGAACTAAAAGTGGGGAATGTGATAGGCCTCCAAAATAGGAATGGAACCTGGAGATGTAGACACTGATGTCCACTATCAAAGCCACTTATTTAATCAGTCAGCAGTTGATGAGCTCTTACTATCCACAGGGCTTTATGTTAGAGGCTGGGAATTTAAGATGGCTAAGTCACGGTCCTTATCTTCAAGGTGTTCACAACTAGGCTGGTTAACCAATGATGAATGTAACCCTGGTGTCTGCTGGATGTTGGAACAGATGCATAAGGATCAGGATATCCTTTGTGCTAAAGTGTTAGAAGTACCCATATGTATCCACGGACTCTCCTGGAATGTATAGCAAGATGTCAGGAAACTATTCTAAGAAAAATATCACTATCACATGTGACTCCATATACTTCCAAATTTGAGACAATATGTCACATTTTCAGAAGTTAATCATCCCACCTTTCCTGATAATATACTTTCTACTTATCACTTTATTACAGTGCTGGGAAGGGTTTTGGACTATACATTTCTTCTTGTGTTGACCTTGAAACATTCAATTGCCCATGTCATATTGTTGGTAGCCAACATGAGGTTAATTAAGTTTATCATTATAGCTAAACTCCATACCATGTGCCAGATACTAATTGCTTTACATGTATCATTTCATTTAAATTTCACAATTCAGTGAACTGGGACTTTATTTGTCTCCATTTCACATGTAAGCAAACTAAGGCCCAATGAAATTAGATAAATTGCTCACATCACATGGCAGAGCTAGGTCTTAAGATGCTGCAAGCCAGGCATGGTGACAAGAAGCCAGAGGTCATAGACCTATAACACAGTCTAGCTCTTATCATATGGTATTTTGTAATTACATATGTGTTGGGTTTTCTCCAGAAGCCTATGAGGAACCGAAGAGCAAGAACTGGGTTTTTGTTCATTTATGTAGGCCCAGAACCCAGTTTAAGAATTGGCACAGAGAAGATGCTTAACAAATACTATGGACTTGAATTGTAGGTAGTGTGCATGGAGTCTAGGGAAAAGAGGCCAATATGGAAAAATGTGTTAGTAAACCCCAAGCATTTCCATTTGAAGGAGTCCCTGTTCCTCCAGCCCATGCATTCCTACCAACTGTCAAGTTTATCCCTCCAGTGGCAATGAATGCATGAGATTCACATAACTTAATGACATCAGCCATTAAATTCAATCCAGCTATCCTAACCCTTCCTAAATCTCATCATGATTCTATGATTACTGAGAAAATTGATTATAATTTGACTTCTCATATAGACCTTTTCTACAGGAATAAAATGATCTGAGGCAACTTCTGATCTGCGTTTTAATGGCATTTCTTAAAGTGGAAAAGACTTTTAGGAGTTTGGTTAGCACAATCCCATTTGCAGTCTAATTATGAGTGTACTGACAGAAATGATTTTCTGGGCCTTTAAGATAAGACTTTGGTGGTGCCCAAAACAAAAAACTGCTTTCCTATGAGGATTCTTATAGTAGTGATCATCAGCTGCCTCCTATCACATATCTTGTCTATAACTTTGTATTCTCAGCAGCAGGCTCCTCCTAGGAGAAATAAATTCAAAGACAGAAAACATGTGTTTTGCTCAGTTCTGTTTGTCCTATAAAAACAGAATTCCACGTTAAAACAGAACAGCTGCAAGAAGTACAGAGGAAGCAACTAATGCGCGGAATGTGGGGTTGTACAAGTCAAAGAGAACATTAACCAGGCTGCTGGTCACATCAGGCAACTTCCCACTGTCTCAGTTCCCCTTGTTTTAAAACTCAAAAAAAGAAATGCTCAACTTCCAGGTAACTTAAAATTTAAATCAAAACAAAATGTAAGTAGTCCTTTTCAACCATTACATTGGCAAATGCTTTTTAAATTATAACATATAATGTTCTCAAATATGTTGTTAAATTGGTAGACTCATAAATTATTAGTGTTCATGTGTATCAATACAATTTTTTGAAAGGTGATTTATCTATAGATCAGAGTCCATACATTTTGTCATACCATTTGTTTGAGTGATTCTATTTTTGTAAATCTACTCTAAGGAAATAACAAAAAAAAATAGAAGAAGCTAAACACATGGAGAAGGATTGCAAATGTATAAGATTTTTTAAAAAGCTTTGCCATAACTTTTAATGAAAAAAGAAAGGTACAAAACTCTATACTCGCTTAGATTACTCTTTTAAGTTTTTTTAAAAAATCAATTAAAACCAAATTGCTTGAAAATGTAGCAAGAACCAGGTCAAGGTTCATACTTTTACCCAAAAATACCATCCCAAGGATTTTTTTAGAAGGAATTCCATAGACTGAAGTGAAATGCTTATTAAATGAAAAAATACATTAATTATAGTATTATCTAGTTCACCCAAAACTGGAAATAACCTTCCAGAGAAAATGGAACTGAGTTTGTTATAGTGATTTGTATTTGCATTACATAAATTACTATATATATATATATATATATAATATGGAAATCAAACTCTGTAGAGCTTATTGATCACTGAAACACTGTGATGTTCAGAAACAGCAGTGCTGCACCAGCAGTAAAAGCCGTTATTAGGAATATGAATATCTGTCACTTCTTTCAAAAATTTTGAAGATTACTGTGATTTCACTTATATGTGGGATCTAAAAAACAAAAGGAACAAACAAAACAAAACAGACTCTCAAATACAGAGAGCAAACTGGTGGTTGCGAAAGGGGGGAAGACTGGAAGGAGGGGCAAAATAGGTGAAGAGGATTAGGAGGTACAATGCAATATTCCAGTTATAATACATTAGCCACAGGGATATAAAGCATTGGGAATATAATAAATAATATTGTAATAACTTTGTATGATGACACATGGTAACTAGACTTAATTGTGATGAACATTTTCTGATGTATCTAAAAGTCAAATCACTGTGTTGTATACCTAAAACTAATATTATATGTCAACTATACTTCATTTTTTTTAAACTGCAGGGATTACTTCCACAGAGTCCTTTTATTTTTTTTTAAACATGTTTAGGAGGAAGATCTAAAAGCTCTTATTCCTTCCTTTTTCTCTTTGCTTACTCAACTGTAAAATTAAGAATGGTAAAATCAGTAACTAGATCTGTTGGTGTGATGAGATTATGGGCAATTTTTACTTTCTTTACATTCTTCCTGTATATGAAAGTTTTTAAAACACACACTTAACAGTTTTAATCTGAAAATCTTTAAACTTAGTTTTAAACTAAATTGTCAAACTATTATTTAATTAAAATTATTTATATTATATTAATGTATTAATTGCATGTATATATAATTAAAATAATATGTTAATATAATTAATATCAATTGCATATGTAATTGTTAATATATGAATAAAAATCAACTAATTTAATTTAAAATGATTTTTTTAAATTTGAAATTTGGGAATCTTAGTGCCTGTCTATTAAAAATCAAAAGGTTGTATGAATGCCAAATATAATGGTCTTTTGCCAAAATTTTTATATGTGCAAACTGTGTTTTTTCCCTTCTGTTAGTTGCAAACTTTCACCTGTGTTTTTAAGAGAAACTAAAAGTGTGCTAAGTGAAAGTTTGAGAAGGCGTGGGGTTGCCAGCATCCTGCCTGCTTAATCAAGTGTCATGTGGGCCTCTGCACACAACACATGGCTGGGCTGAGACGGGGCATGTGACACGCATGCAGTCATGAGCTGCTTTTGCCTTTTCCAAGCAATGCTCTGGGGAGCTGTCCTCACCAGCCACCCTCGTAAAGGCAGAAAAATTCATGGATAGGCAATGAGAGGGGTCTTTCCAAACACAAAAACTTTTCTGAGTGTTCTAAAAATGAAGAGAAGGAAAGAACAGTGAGTGCCAAATGCTGGAATGTGATATTTGAAAGCTCTTTGGGAAAATGCCAGCCTGACAGGCCCCAGCTATATCCCCTGAGAGGCAAAGTGAAAAGTTCAAGCCCAGGTTGACAGAGGCTGTACTTTTCAGAGCGTTCATCAATGAGATGGGGGAGTCATTGGGCTACCCTGACAACATCCCCTCCCTTTCAGGGCTGTTTGGGGGAAAAGCAGCTAGTCTAGTCCCAGAGCCTATCTGATTCTGTCTTGGGACTTTTGAATCCCCAGACAGCACTGTGTGAGATGTTGCAAGAGACACAAAGTCTGTATTTGATATATTACACCTTGAGGAATTTTTAGGGAGCTGGAGAAATACATCACACACAGGCAAAGTTATATAGAAAACAAGGCCACAGACAATTAAGTGGTGCCCAAAACAAAAAACTGCTTTCCTATGAGGATTCTTATAGTAGTGATCATCAGCTGCCTCCTATCACTTATCTTGTCTATAACTTTGTATTCTCAGCAGCAGGCTCCTCCTAGGAGAAATAAACTCAAAGACAGAAAACATGTGTTTTCTGAGTGGGTGGGAGCTCCCTGTGGGAGGGACAAGCATAAGAGACTAGGAAGGGGTTTGTGGTGTCAGCGGCCGCGGGAGCCGGGCCACAACACTCGCCCGGTGGCGGGTGGCGGCAAGCACGAGCCCAGGGCGCCGGCCTCCCGCGGCCGCCCAGCCATGTCGGTGAACATGGACGAGCTGCGGCACCAGGTCATGATCAACCAGTTCGTGATGGCCGCGGGCTGCGCGGCCGACCAGGCAAAGCAGCTGCTACAGGCGGCCCACTGGCAGTTCGAGACAGCCTTGAGCACGTTTTTCCAAGAAACCGACATTCCCAACCACCACCACCACCAGATCATGTGCACCCCCAGCAACACACCTGCCACACCGCCCAACTTCCCCGACGCCCTGGCCATGTTCTCCAAGCTTCGTACCTCCGAGGGCCTGCAGAGCAGCAGTAGCTCCATGACAGCAGTGGCTTGCTCCCCTCCTGCAAGCTTCAGCCCCTTCTGGGCCTCATCCCCACCCAGTCACCAGGCCGCCTGGATCCCACCCTCCTCCCCCACTGCCCACAGCTTCCACCACCTCCACCGCCCACAGCCCACGTGGCCACCCAGAGCACAGCAGGGGGGCGCCCAGCAGAAAGCCATGGCTGCAGTGGTGGCCAGAGATGACACTGAATGCCACCAGGCACGGGGCTGGAGTGAGGGGCAGTCCAGGGCCGTGGGGACACAGCAGGGCCAGGGCGGGGGGGGAGGGGGGGAGCTGGGGTGGGTGGGGGTTTCCTGAAGATCGCACTGGAAGATTTTATAGAAGAATTTTTGTGGGTGGGTGGGGACAGTAAACTTCCTGAGCCACGTGGGTCCTTCAGGCAAGTTTTTTCTCTTTTTAATATATAACTATAATATATATGAATATATAAATATAACTAATGTATGTGAGAACGGGGCCGGCCGGCCAGGGTGTGAGGGTCAGCAGGGACAGGCCAGAGGACCCTCCTCTTGGACCAGCACCCCTTCTCAGCCCAGCCCCACAGCAGGTGTTTGGAAGCCAGGGGTGTGACCTTACAGTCATAAGGTGTCTGCTAGTCACCTCCTTTCAAAGGTCACACCTTCTGGAATGGGGAGAGGAAGACCGCCACTGGGCTCTCTGGGCAGTGGCCGTAGGAGCAGCTCCCAGCGGTGCCGGTGCCCGTGGTGGGAGCCTCTCTCCCGTCACACAGCTGCCCCGCCCCCGTCAGTAGCCGGCTCAGAGTCCCCAGCTGGGTGTGCAGGGCCTGTGCAGATCTAGAGTGGGCGCGGGTCCTGCCCAGGCTTTCAGGGACTTGGTCCTCCACAGGCACCCTGCCTCCCACTGTACCCAGACCAGTCAGATGACAGAGCGGAGAGCTGGCCTTTGGATTTCATTCCCCAAAATCATCTCACCAGGGTGAAATTTTAATTTAAAAAGTTAAGAGACTTTTCTAACTTCAAAAAAAAAAAGAGACTCGGAAGGAAAAGAAATACACTGGGCTTGGAAGATTTGCAGTGATGGGTAGGGAGTAGATAAGTAATGGGGGCAGGGCTGATATTCAAACGCTTCACCAACCTGCCTAGCAGTGGCACTGGCCAGTCAGAATAGACACTCGTCTATTTGTCGGTCCATTTGTCTTTTCATCTCTCTGTTTACAAGAGAATGAAAACACAGGCAAAGGTACAGAAATGGGAATGAAAGGGGCCTTCACCTTCCATTCAGTCATTTGGTCACTTCTCTCACGAACTCAGAACCCCTGCGTGTTGGACATTCATCTGAACATTGAGTTGAGGAGCCTCTCAGAGTTGGAATTGTCACATGTGAACTGATGAGCAGCCAGGCCAGAAACTGCAGATGGCAACAAAAGGGAACAAGTGAACCAGAGTCTGAGTGTGAATGAGTGTCAGACATTGGGGGAAGCAGGTCTGATAGACAAGGGCAGATCAGAACCCCAGTCACAGAGTCAGGAAATGGTGAGCTGTCAGGCACTGCATGCAGGCATAAGAAGGAAGCAAATAAAGCCTAAACCAATTGCATCAACATTAGTAATAAGTCATCATCATCATTATAATTTAGATTTCTGTCGCATGTTAAAATTTGCATAGCATTTTCAGATGCTCAGTTGAGCCTTACAGCTGGTAGAAAAGTAAGACAATCTCCTTTTATAGATAAGGAAAAGTGGGTTTAAAGAAGTAAGACTTACCTCATGTCTTTTTAAGTGGATTTACCGGTTTATATACAGTATATAGACACAGAATATCTTGATTTTTATTACAGCATATAACAAAATGTTGCATTTTTATGCATGTGAATAAGTTAACATGGCCAGGAGAAGATGTCAGGGTGACAAAGACTATTAAAAAATTGTCATTTTTCTGTTTACCTGTCTCCTATTGGTGACTTGGTTGAAGACATAAAAGATGAGCTTATAGTATATGAATATTAATAAAGCAGGGAAGATAGTCAGCTAGGTAAATGAGTTTTCTAATTTAAAATACCAGAGTGAGTCTCTAAGTCAAGACCAAGGAGAGAGCATATAAAGTCTTGCTTTTGATTCACACATCTAAGATGGAAGAAGCTTGGTTTCTTAGCATTTAATATGAAAAAGTTCTGGGGGGCTCAATATAAAATAATATGAGTGATATCACACTCATAACTACAAATGCAGTTTGAATTGAAATACAGTTGCTTAAAAGCTAAAAAGAACTTTAGTGCCTCTGATGGTAGGATTTTTTTTGTAGTTTTTTTTTAACTTTGGTATCATTAATATACAATTATGGCAACATTGTGGTTACTAGATTCCCCCCATTATCAAGTCCCCCCACATACCCCATTATAGTCACTGTCCATCAGTGTAGAAAGATGCTATAGAATCACTACTTGTCTTCTCTGTGCTATACTGCCTTCCCCGTATCCTCCCTCCTGCATTATGTGTGCTAATCGTAATGCCCCTTTTTCCCCCTTCTCCCTCCCTTCCCACCCACCCACCCAGTCCCTTTCCCTCTGGCAACTGTTAGTCCGTTCTTGGGTTCTGTGTGATGGTAGGATTTCACTCAGAATGGGGAACAAATAGTTTTGCTGTACCTACTACTACGTCTAAACCAGACTTCATCTAGTGTGTTTTGTTCCAATGTGAGTCTCACTTGTTTGGATTTTTTTTGTTTTATATATATATATATTTTTTATTGAAGTATGGTTGATATATAATATTATATATCATATATACAACTAGTGATTCAACAGTTATGTACATTATTAAATACTCCAACAACTGTAGTTACTGTCAACATAGAAAGATGTTACAGAACTATTGAATATATTCTCTATGCTATACTTTAATCCCCATGACTAATTTATATTATGATTGAGATTTCATGCCTCTTTATCCCCTTCACCTATTTCTCCACCCCAACCCCACCACTATGGTAACCAACAGTCACTTCTCAGTGTCTGTGAGTCTATTGCTGTTTTGTTCATTTTGTTTTGTTTTTAGAGTCCACCTATAAGTGAAATCGTATGGTATTTGTCTTTCTCTACCTGGTTTATTTCACTTAGCACAGAATCCTCTAGGTCCTTCCATGCTGTCACAAATGGTAGGATTTCTTTCTCTTTTATAGCTGAATAATATCCTATTATAGTATGCACCACATCTTCTTTATCCATTCATCTGTTGCTGGCCACTTTGGTTGCTTCCATATCTTGGCTGTTGTAAATAATGTGGCATTAAACATAGGGGTGCATATATCTTTTCTAATCAGAGTTTTTGTTTTCTTTGAGAAAATTCTCAAAAGTGGAGTTACTGGGTAATATGATATTTCTATTTTTAGTTTTTTGAGGAGCCTCCATAAGTTCTTTCCATAGTGGCTGCACCAATTTACATTCCCACCAATAGCGTAGGAGCGTGTCCTTTACTCCACATCCTCACTAATCATCAGGGAAATGCAAATCAAAACTACAATGAGATAACACCTCACACTAGTCAGAATGGCTACCATCCAAAAGACAAGAAATAACAAGTGTGGGACTCACTTGTTAATTGGGACATTGATCAATGAGAATAGTTCTGGAGGAGCATACCCAAGAGGGTGACAGAGCTGGAAACCTCTGTAGATGAAGAATGCCTGAAGAAGCTGGGGTGTATTTCTCCTAGAGAAGAATTATTAAGGGAAGACATGAAAGTGAAGTTCAGTGGTACAAGTTACAGTGAAGTAGAGTTAGCACAAAACTAGAAAGAACTCACTAACAACTAGAGCTAGTCATCAAAGATTAATCTATGAATTATTAATTCCTGGAAATGTTCACACATCCTGGAACTGCCATTTTTAAGGATGGTTTAGAAGGTATTCTTCTCTTAGGTTGTGAATTTATAAGGCGTTCTTTTTACTCTAAGATACTATGGCTTTTCAGAATAGTCATTTTACTTCCCTCACTTATATTTCACAGTGATACCAGAGGCAGGAATCTTCAATCTAACTCTCAAGATCTTAGCCTTGAATGAACTTTTCTCAACCAAATGAAGCAAGTCCTTAAAACATTCTAGTCAATATATCATCAAAAGAGCCAGGTTTCCAAACTTCATTAGTGTGGTTCCTTGGGAACCATGTCAATTTGCCATATTCTTTTACCAATATTATTAATTTCCCCCTAAACTCTGTTTTTGTTCTATTTTTTTTATTAAGGTATCATTGATATACAATCTTACAAAGGTTTCACATGAGCAACATTGTGGTTACAACACTGTCCATCAGTGTAGTAAGATGCTGTAGAGTCACTACTTGTCTTCTCTGTGCTATACTGCCTTCCCCGTGACCCCCCCTACATTATGTGTGCTAATCATAATGCCCCTTAATTCCCTTCTCCTTTCCTCCCAACCCACCGTCCCAAATCCTTTCCCTTTGGTAAGCACTAGTCCCTTCTTGGAGTCTGTGAGTCTGCTGCTGTTTTGTCCCTTCAGTTTTGCTTCGTTGATATACTCCACATATGAGTGAAATCATTTGGTACTTGTCTTTCTCCACCTGGCTTATTTCACTCAGCATAATACCCTCTAGCTCTATCCATGTTGTTGCAAATGGTAGGATTTGTTTTCTTCTCATGGCTGAATAATATTCCACTGTGTATATGTACCACCTCTTCTTTAACCATTCATCTACTGATGGACACTTAGGTTGCTTCCATATCTTGGCTATTGTTAAGTAGTGCTGCAATAAACATAGGGGTGCATATGTCTTCTTCAATCTGTGATCTTGCTTTCTTCTGGTAAATTCCTAGGAGTGGAATTCCTGGGTCAAATGATATTTCTAATTTTAGTTTTTTGAGGAGCCTCCATATTGATTTCCACAATGTTTGAGCTAATTTACATTCCTACCAACAGTGTAGGAGGGATCCCCTTTCTCTGTATCTTCACCAGCATTTGTGGTTTCTTGTCCTTTGAATGTTGTCCATCCCAACTGGTGTGAGGTGATATCTCATCATGATTTTAATTTGCATTTCCCTAATAATTAGTGATGTGGAGCATTTTTCATGTGCCTGGTGGCCATCTGAATTAAACTCAAACATCTCATTTTCAACACTCTTTGTATCTAACAACAGAGTGCGGCTAATGACACAGGATGAGAAACTTGTAAAGGGTAGCAAATATCTGCCTTTTACCTGGTGGATGTTGTCAAGATGAGAGAAGGGCTGAGGTGAAATTCTGGACTTGGTTTTAAGGCAGTAATTAGGGGTCATGTAGCCTCAGAGAACTGTCTCCAGACAGGATCAGTCACCATAAGCAAAGTTAGTGGCTGAGCCTGGGCACGTTAAGAGGGATCTGGGAAGTCCCTACCCTTCCCCTTACACACACCTCCCCCATTTCTCCATCTTCCTGCCTGAACACTCACCTTGGGAGATAATTTCCTTTAGGCCTCAAGGGTCTTTTAGACTTTAATAAACTCCTATTTATTAGCTTAACCAGGGCAACATACCAAGACTTGAGAAAAAGGGCCATTTTTATGGAGGTAGGGTCCAGGGCTATCCTTGGAAGGTGCAGTCATGAGAAAACCAAATCTTATCCTTTTTCATTTATTTTGCCACTTATTAAGTGCTAAGCACTATACTAGACACTAGCTATACAGAGAGTAAAACATCATCCCTGTCCTCAAGTGGCTTGCAGGTCACAGAAGCTCTCTAACTTTTTACATGGGTACATCCTGTATAAAAGGAAGACATGTCAGAAGATGACTAAAATGGGGAAAGCCTCTGGGGTCTGTGTGGTTGGGGCAACCCATAGTAGGACCTTTACCCTGGTGATAATGCCTTCACCTTTACTCACTAAGGGGAGTAAAGGGCTAGAGGGAAGTCAAAAGGAATCTTTCAGTCGAGTGTTGGGACCATAAATTTTTGCTGCAGGGTTTTTGCTGCAGGTCATCTGTAGAATTAAATAGGAGTCGCCATGGGTAAGGGTGAAGAGCTAAAATTTCTCAGAACTTTCTTCTGGCACCTCAGAGGATGTCAGATGAGAGAAGTGGCATGTTATAAAAGAAGACTTTTTACCTGTAAACACTGGAATGAAATTCTCCACCAGGAACGATGGCTGGCTTCCGTGGAGATTCACAGACATTAGGGATCCGTGGCAGAATATCATGGGGAGCAGGAAATGGGGAGTAACTGCATAATGCTTCCTCGTTGAGTCTATATGACCTTTCCAACCTGCCTTGAGGCATATAGGTACCAGCTTAGACTGGGGGTAAATATGTCATGAAATCTTAATTGCTAGAAATAGGAAGCTGGACTGTGGATGTGGGGAGAAGCTGCTCTTTCCAAGCCACCAGGGTTTTTTTTTTCCCCCATACGGAAAAATTTAAATTTACATGTGGGATTGATTGTTTCAAGAAAAGGAAAACAATAAATTTTTAATCACATAAATGTCAAACACTGTGTGGGCTATTCTGCAAAAATTATTTCACTTAACCCCTTTCAACAATTTGGAATATCTTCCAACAAGATAAGTAGGATTATCCCCATTTTTCTGATGAGAAATGGGAGCCAAGAGTCTTGTGTCCAAAGTGACACAACCGGTAAGTAGGGAACAGTCCTGGGGTCCAAAGACGGGTTTATCTTACCTCAAAGTTCTTTACGCCAACCACAAAGGAAAACGTATTGTAGGATTAGTCTAAACAAAGTGTAATTTAGAAGAAAAATCTATTGGTAGAAATGCTCACTATTTCCAAGCAAACATTAGTAATTGTCTCTCAGGGTACACTGACCTCGAGTTGTATCTGAACCCCGAGCTGCAGGGAGCTCAGGTTCAGACACTTCTGCTCCACTTAGAACACCACCACGAAAGAAAAAAAAATGGTGAAAGGCAGCTTCAGGCAGATCATGGCAAAATGATCAATGAAGCTTTCTTGGGTGATAGGAGTAAAGGGACTAGATTTATCTGTCCAGGGGAATCAAACAGTTGCCTAGAAGGTTAATATAAATCTGTTGCTTTAAATTCTTTATCTTATTCATCTGGCCCCCAAAATTTAAGCTTAAATAAAACTCTCCCACTTATGCAAAGTCATGTTCACATATGAAAGTACATCTGTGGTCCTCAGTTTGGTACTTCACAGCCTTGTTAGGAACATCGGCCACTTCGGCTTTTGCAGACCCATGGTCGTCTCTGGATCGGCCGACGCACAGGTCACACTGAGAAGCACTGATCCTGCTTCACTTTTAGTTACAACAGCCTCATCGTGGGCGCCCTCTAAGGTAAATCTAACCTTCTGACCCTCAACATGGTTGTTGCCTATTAATTCATTGCTAATTATTTCTTTCCTCTTTCTCTCTCTCTTTTTATTTTTATTTTTTTATTCAAGCAACCAGGGGCCTACTTAAAGCAGTCTTTAAATAATGCAGACCTTCTGAAGGAAGTAAGAGATTAGGAGGTCTAGATTATTTTCCTTCCTATGATTGCTGTATAATTCTGAATACGACTTAGATTTTTAAAGTTGCCTCTGGTGGCACCAGGGTAGAACCCCGATGTTTGAGTGTTTCTTCCCCTTGCCCGATCATCACCGCAGCCGCACTCTTAGAGGAACCAGACACAGGCGGGAATGAGGTAGAGAGAACATGTGAGTTCCAAACTGGCCTTCTTGTAGCCTTACTGTGGAATCTGATTTAAAAACCAAACCAGATAACACACCACCCTCCAGACCTTTCCTTTGTCACCCCTGTTTTGCAGAAACATGATTTTCTATCAGAATGATACCATTACAACCTTACAGGGTTTCTAGGCTGCATTCCCAGGAACAGTTTGGGGGGAAAGTCTTATTTCTCTTTTGCTTCTCTTCCCCAACAGTCCTTTCTGTGAACTTCAAAATTACTCTTCAACCTAATCTTCTTTTGAGGTCAATTACTAAATGGTTTATAGACATGCATGCCAGCTCCGAGCTCAGTTACCAAACCAGAGCCAGTCCCTCAGGCAAGTACAATAATCATCTTCTGTAAGTGCTGAAGGTCCATGCGCAACTGGATTTTTCCCCTTTAGGGTTCCCCATGGAGAGAAAGAATCAGGGAAACCCACATTCAGAGGGCTGAGTAGAGAACAGAAATCCCAGAGCCTTCCAGCTTCAGTTGTTTCTACTACTCTGCCACTTGGGGCTGGAGAGGGAGAAGATCTGCTGTAGGAAAAATAGTGGCTTCTGGAGGCTTTGGGGCAGGGTTTTCTCAGGATCTCTTGTGAGACCTGAAAGTGTGTAGACAACCCTACAGTTACAGGAAAATGAAGATATCAGTGTCTGACAAACAGATAATTGAATGGTTCAATGAATGAATAGGCAAAAGAGAAAAAGCAGAAGTGATGATGAGGGCGAGTACAGATGACATTTACTTTTGTTTTTCTAGGATCTTTTTTAGGGTTATTTATATTTTTTTCAATTGCTCCCAGATGATGCACAGACACCACCTGCAGGCCAAAGGCTTCTGGGTCACTTCACCTTACTGACTGCTAGACTAGGTGTTCTACACCTCCCAGGGAAAGGATGGACTAAGCCTGGATAATAAGAACAGAGAGAGAAAAGGAAAGGGCGAGCAGAGGAATCTGCATTCTCTTTCTTCTGTTTTAATTTGCTGGTGGTTATGGGCAAGTCAAATTCTTCTTGCCTGTTTTCTGTAACCGTGAGTTGTAGGTAATATCACTGAGGCACGCTGAAGGTAAATCCATTGATGGTAGATTTGTGAAAGCATAAAGGGAAATACCATGTTTGGCAACATTTCATGAATATGCCTTCACAAAACTGAAGGAACAAAACATCAGCAGACTCACAGACTCCAAGAAGGGACTAGTGGTTACCAAAAGGGAGGGCGGGTGGGGAGGGAGGTGGGGAGGGAGAGAGAAGGGGATTGAGGGGTATTATGTTTAGTACACATGGTGTGGGGGGTCACGGGGAAAACAGTGTAACACAGAGAAGGCAAACAGTGAATATGTGGCATCTTACTACACTGATGGACAGTGACTGCATTGGGGTATGGGTGGGGACATGATAATATGGGTAAATGTAGTAACCACATTGTTTTTTCATGTGAAACCTTCATAAGACTGTATATCAATAATACCTTAATTTAAAAAAATTTTTTTATTAAAAATAAAAAATATGCCTTCAGAGCAAACCCTCAATTCTCATCAGCTCTTGCCTAAACCAGTGCTTCTTGGACTTTAACGTGTACATGAACCACCAGAGAGCTTTTTTTCTTTATTACGGTAAAGTTGACATACAATATTGCATTCGTTTCAGGTGTACAATATAATGATTTGGCTTTAATATACTTTGCAAAATGATTGCCTCAATAATCTAGTTACCATCCATCCCCATACAAAGTTAATACAATATTATTGACTATATTCCCCATGCTATATATTACATCCCCATGACTTATTTATTTTGTAACTGTAAGTTTGTACTTCTTGATCCCCTTAAAACGTTTTACCACTCTCCAACCTTCCTCCCCTCTGGCAAGCACCAATCTGTTCTTTGTATCTTTATGTCTGGGTTTTGTTTTATTTGTTTTGTTTTCTAGATTCTACATGTAAGTGAAATCATACAGTATTTGTCTTTCTCTGACTTATTTCACTTAACATAATACCCTCAAGGTCCATCTATGTTGTTATAAATGGCGAGCTTCATTTTTTTTATGGCTAAGTAATAGTCCATTGTGTATATACACCACCTCTTCTTTACCCATTGATCCATCAGTGGTCTCTTAGGTTGTTTCCATATCTTTGATATTGTAAATACTGCTGCAATAAACATAGTGGTGCATACATCATTTTGAAGCAGTATTTTCATTTTCTTTGGATACATACCCAGAAGTGAAATTGATGGATCATATGATAGTTTTAACTTTTTCAGGAACCTCCATGCTGTTTTCCATAGCAGCTGCACCAATTTACATTTCCACCAGCAGTGCCTGAGGATTCCCTTTTCTCCACATCCTCACCAACACATTATTTCTTATCTTTTTGGTAATAGCCATTTTGACAGGTATAAGGTGATATCTCATGTGGTTTTGATTTGTATTTCCCTGATAATTAGTAATGCTGAGCATCTTTCCATGTGCCTGTTGGCCATCTATTTGACTTCTTTGGAAAAAATGTCTCTTCAGGTCCTCTGTTCATTTTTTTAATCAGATTGTGTGTTTTTGTTATTGAATTGTACAAGTTCTTTAAAAATTTTGGATATTGACCCTTTACTGGATATATGATTTGCAGATATCTCCTCCCATTTTGTTGATGGTTTCCTTTGTTGTGCCTTTTTAGTTTGATGTAGTCCCTCTTGTTTATTTTTACTTTTTTTGTTCTGTCTTTAGAGTCAAGTCCAAAAAACATGGCTAAGACTGATGTTAAGGGGGTTAGAACCTGTATTTTCTGTTTTATGTCTTCAGGTCTTACATTCAACTCTTTAACCCACTTTGAGTTAATTTTTTAATATGGTATAAGATAATGGTCCAATTTCATTCTTTTGCATGTAGCTGTCCACTTTTTCCAGCCCCATTTATTGAAGAAAATGTTTTTCCCCATCATATAGCCATGCCTCCTTTGTTGTAAATGAATAAACTGTATATGTATGGGTTTATTTCTGGGCTATCTGTTCTGTTACACTGATCTAGGTGTTTATCTGTATGCCATAACTATAATGTTTTGATTATTATATCTTTGTAGTGTAGTTTGAAATGCAAAAGCATGATACCTCTAACTTGGTTCTTCTTTCTCAAGATTGCTTTGGCTATTTACAGTCTTTGTGGTTCTATGCAAATTTTTTATTATTTATTTTAGTTCTGTGAAAAATGCCACTGGAGAGTTCCAGGAAGATGGTGGCGTGAGCAGGGGGGCGGAAATCCCCTCACAAAGCCATATATATTTATGAAAATACAACAAATACAACTATTCCTAAAAGAGAGACCAGAAGATACAGGACACCACTCAGCCTGCATCTACACCTGAGAGGACTCGGCACCCCACGAGGCGGGTAAGATACGGAGCCGTGTCCTGGCGGGACCCGAGCACTCCCCGAACCCAGCGCACTGGCAGGAGGAGAGGATTCAGAGCCGGGAGGGAGTGGAAGTACAAGCCCATGAAATAACCAGCCCTGGTCATCTGTGCCGGGAGTGCTGACACATATAGCATGGTGTATCAGAGATTGGAGAGACAGAGGGTGCAGGATCTGAGCCTGGGAATGCACTGGGTCCTCGCAATGAGCGCTTTTTTTAGCGGTCCTAAAGAGATAGGGACCCAATGGAGGAACAGGATCATTCCAGCACACTTGGCCCAGCAGGCTGGGAGTCCTGGGGTATTTCAGACCCATTGGCTAGCGACTGGGAAAAAGTGGCCCTACTGAAACTTCCCACAGAGATCAGCAGCCGCCCATTTGTTCCTGCCCCGGCCAGAGCTACAAAGGGCCCTGCGGAGTGGTGTGGCCATGGCTGAGGAATAGTGGAGCAACAGCACCACCTACACCATCCGCACAGGATCAACTACCAGCAGACATCTTTTTGTTTGTTTGGTTGGTTGGGTTTTTTTTCTCTTTTCTTTTCTTTCTTCATTCTCCTCTCTTCTCCTTCTCCTCTTTCTTTTTTTTTTTAACTCTGAAAGAGCCCAGCTGACATATGTAGCACCTACCAGCGACCACTTCTATCGCCATGAAAAGACAGAGGAATATGGTACAACAAAGCGTATCCAGGACCAGACACCAGAGAGGGAGTCTGAAGGGATGGAAATGCACAATCCTCCTGAAAAAGAATTATTCAGAATAAAAGTCATAATCATACTGATGGATCTATAGAGAAATATGCAACAGCTGAGGGAGGAAAGACAATGCAGAAATGAGACAAGCAACTGACGAGTTTAGCAGCAAATTGGATGAGATGCAAGAGACTGTTCATGGAATAGAAATCAGAGAACAGGAATACAAAGAAGCTGAGGTAGAGAGAGATAAAAGGATCTCTAGGGATGAAAGAATATTAAGAGAACTGCGTGACCAATCCAAATGGAACAATATTCACATTACAGGAATACCAGAGGAAGAAGAGAGAGAAAAAGGGATAGAGAGTGTCTCTGAAGAAATAATTGCTGAAAACTTGCCCATGCTGGGGAAGGAAATAGACTCGCAGTTCACGGAAGCCAACAGATCTCCGAACACAAGGGACCCAAGGAAGACAACACCAAGACACATAATAATTAAGATGGCAAAGATCAAAGATAAAGACAGGGTATTAAAGGCGGCTAGAGAGAGAAAAAAGATCACCTACAAAGGAAAACCCATCAGACTATCATCAGACTTCTCAACAGAAACCTTACAGGCCAGAAGAGAAAGGCATGATATATTTAACGTTATGAAACAGAAGGGACTAGAACCAAGAATATTGTATCCAGCACGATTATCATTTAAATACGAAGGAGGGATTAAACAATTTCCAGAAAAACGAAAGTTGAGAGAGTTTGCCCCCCATAAAACACCTCTGCAGGATATCGTACATGGACTGCTCTAGAGGGAAGCACTCCTAAGGCTAAAAAGATGTCACCAGAGAAAACAAAATCATAGCAAAGAAAGCAGACCATCCAAATACTAACTAAAGGCAAAGAATAAAACACCTAGTATATAAAGAATGGAGCAGGAAGAATAAGAAGAGAGAGAAATAAAGAAACATCAGACTGTGTTTACAATAACTTAACAAGAAAGTTAAGTTAGATTGTCAGATAGTAAAGAAGCAACCCTTGAACTTTTGGTAACCACAAATCTAAAGCAAGCAATGGCAATAAGAACATATCTATCGATAATCACCCTAAATGTAAATGGACTGAATGCACCAGTGAAAAGACACAGAGTAACAGAACGGATAAAAAAGCAAAACCCATCTATATGCTGCTTACAAGAGACTCACCTGAAACCCAAAGATATACACAGACTAAAAGTGAAGGGATGGAAAAAGATATTTCATGCAAACAACAAAGAGAAAAAAGCAGGTGTTGCAGTACTTGTATCAGACAAAATAGACTTCAAAACGAAGAAAGTAACAAGAGATAAAAAAGGACATTACATAATGATAAAGGGGTCAGTCCAACAAGAAGATATAACCATTATAAATATATATGCACCCAACAAAGGAGGACCAGCATATGTGAAACAAATACTAATAGAATTAAAGGAGAAAATAGACAGCAATGCATTCATTTTAGGAGATTTCAACACACCACTCACTCCAAAGGACAGATCAACCACAGGGAAAATAGGTAAAGACACAGGGGCACTGAACAACACACTAGAACAGACGGACCTAACAGACATCTACAGAACTCTACAACCAAAAGCAACGGGATACACATTCTTCTCAAGTGCACATGGAACATTTTCCAGAACATTCCACATACTAGGCCACAAAAGAAACCTCAGTAAATTCAAAAATATTGAAATTCTACCAACCAACTTGTCAGATCACAAAGGTATAAAACTAGAGATAAATGTTAGAAAGAAAACAAAAAGGCTCACAAATACATGGAGACTTAACAACATTCTCCTAATTAATCAATGGGTTAGCGACCAAATCAAAACAGAAATCAAAGAATATATAGAGACTAATGACAACAACAACACAAAGCCACAACTTCTGTGGGACGCAGCAAAGGCAGTTCTAAGAGGAAAGTACATTACAATCCAGGCCTATTTAAAGAAGGAAGAACATTCCCAAATGAATAGTCTAAAGACACAATTACAGAAACTGGAAAAAGAAGAACAAATGAGGCCCAAAGTCACCAAAAGGAGGGACAAAATGAAGATCAGAGAAGAAATAAATAAAATTGAGAAGAATAAAACAATAGAAAAAAATCAGTGAAACCAAGAGCTGGTTCTTTGAAAAACTAAACAAAATAGATAAACCGCTAGCCAGACTCATGAAGAGAAAAAGAGAATCTACACACATAAACACAATCAGAAATGAGAAAGGAAAAATAACAATGGACCCCACAGAAATACAAAGAATTATAAGAGAATATTATGAGAATCTATATGCTAACAAGCTGGAAAACATAGAAGAAATGGACAACTTCTTAGAAAAATACAACCTTCCAAGACTGACCAAACAATAAACAGAAAAACTAAACAGACCAATCACCAGCAATGAAATTGAAGTGGTAATCAAAAACCTACCCAAGAACAAAACCCACGGACCAGATGGATTCACCTCTGAATTCTACCAGACATATAGAGAAGAAATAACACCCATTCTCCTTAAAGTTTTCCAAAAAAGAGAAGAGGAGGGAATACTTCCAAACTCATTCTATGAAGCCAGCATCACTCTAATACCAAAACCGGGCAAAGACCCAAGCAAAAAAGAAAATTACAGACCAATATCCCTGATGAACGTTGATGCAAAAATACTCAACAAATATTAGCAAACTGAATTCAAAAATACATCAAGAGGATCATACACCCTGATCAAGTGGGATTCATCCCAGGGATGCAAGGATGGTACAACATTCGAAAATCCATCAGCATCATCCACCACATCAACAAAAAGAAGAACAAAAACCACATGATCATCTCCATAGATGCTGAAAAAGCGTTCTGACAAAATTCAGCATCCATTCTTGATAAACTCTCAACAAAATGGGTATAGATGGCAATTACCTCAACATCATAAAGGCCATATATGACAAACCCACAGCTAACATCATACTTAACAGCGAGACGCTGAAAGCTTTTCATCTAAGATCAGGAACAAGACAGGATGCCCACTCTCTCCACTGTTATTCAACATAGTACTGGAGGTCCTAGCCACAGCAATCAGACAAAACAGAGACATACAAGGCATCAAGATTGGTAAAGAAGAAGTCAAATTGTCACTATTTGCAGATGACATGATATTGTACATAAAAAACCCTAAGAATTCCACTCCAAAACTACTAGAACTAATATCTGAATTCAGCTAAGTTGCAGGATACAAAATTAACACACAGAAATCTGTTCCTTTCCTATACACTAACGATGAACTAACAGAAAGAGAAATCAGAAAAACAATTCCATTCACAATTGCATCAAAAAGAATAAAATACCTAGGAATAAACCTAACGAAGGAAGTGAAAGACCTATTCTCTGAAAACTGCAAGACACTCCTAAGAGAAATTAAAGAGGACACTAACAAATGGAAATTCATCCCATGCTCTTGGCTAGGTAGAATAAATATTGTCAAAATGGCTGTACTACCTAAAGCAATCTACAGATTCAATGCAATCCCTATCAAAATACCACCAGCTTTCTTCAATGAACTGGAACAAATAATTCTAAAATTCATATGGAACCACAAAAGACCCCGAATAGCCAAAGCAATCCTGAGAAGGAGGAATAAAATGGGGAATTACTCTCCCTGACTTCAAGCTCTACTACAAAGCCACAGTAATCAAGACAATTTGGTATTGGCACAAAAACAGACCCACAGACCAGTGGAACAGAATAGAAAATCCAAACATTAACCCAAACATATACAGTCAATTAATCTTTGATAAATGAGCCTTGGATATACAATGGGGAGATGACAGCCTCTTCAACAGCTGGTGTTGGAAAAACTGGACAGCTACATGCAAGAGAATGAAACTGGACTACTGTCTAACCCCATACACAAAAGTAAACTCAAAATGGATCAAAGACCTGAATGTAAGTCATGAAACCATAAAACTCTTAGAAAAAAACATAGGCAAAAATCTCTTGGACATAAACTTGAACGACTTCTTCATGAACATATCTCCCCAGGCAAGGGAAACAAAAGCAAAAATAAACAAGTGGGACTATATCAAGCTGAATAGCTTCTGTACAGCAAAGGACACCATCAGTAGAACAAAAAGACATCCTACAGTATGGGAGAATATATTCATAAATGACGTATCCGATAAGGGGTTGACATCCAAAATATATAAAGAACTCACTCACCTCAACAAACAAAAAGCAAATAATCCAATTAAGAAATGGGCAGAGGACATGAATAGACACTTCTCCAAAGAAGAAATTCAGATGGCCAACAGGCACATGAAAAGATGCTCCACATTGCTTATCATCAGAGAAATGCAGATTAAAACCACAATGAGATATCACCTTACACCAGTGAGTATGGCCAACATCCAAAACACAAACAACAACAAATGTTGGTGAGGATGTGGAGAAAAGGGAACCCTTCTACTCTGCTGGTGGGAATGCAAATTAGCTCAACCGTTGTGGAAAACAGTATGGAGGTTCCTCAAAAAACTCAAAATAGAAATACCGTTTGACCCAAGAATCCCACTCCTAGGAATTTACCCTATGAATGCAGCAGCCCAATTTGAAAAGGACAGATGCACCCCTATGTTTATCGCAGCATTATTTACAATAGCCAAGAAATGGAAGCAACCTAAGTGTCCATCAGTAGATGAATGGATAAAGAAGAGGTGGTACATATACACAATGGAATATTATTCAGCCATAAGAAGAAAACAAATCCTACCATTTGCAACAACATGGATGGAGCTAGAGGATATTATTATGCTCAGTGAAATAAGCCAAGCCGAAAAAGACAAGTATCAAATGATCTCTCTCATATGTGGAGTATAAGAACAATGAAAAAAACTGAGGGAACAAAACAGCAGCAGATTCACAGAACCCAAGAACGGACTAATAGTTACCAAATGGAAAGGGACTGGGGAGGATGGGTGGGAAGGGAGGGAGGGACAAGGGAGAAAAAGGAGCTTTATGATTAGCAGATGTAATGTTGGGGGGGGCACGGGGAGGGCTGTACAACTCAGAGAAGACCAGTAGTGATTCTATAGCATCTCACTATGCTGATGGACAGTGACTGTAATGGGGTTGGTGGGGGGGAACCTGATTAAGGGGGTAGTTTAATAACCATAATGTTGCACATGTAATTGTAGATTAATGATACCAAAATAAATTTAAAGAAATAAAAATAAAAAAGAATATATAAAAATTGAAAAAAAAACTTCCTGCCCCCCCAAAAAAGTGCCACTGGAATTTTGCTAGGCATTTCATTGACTCTGTAAGTCACTTTGGGTTGAACATTTTAACAATACTAATTCTTCCAATCCGTGAATTATTATTTCTATATTCCAATCAATGGAATATATCTTTCCATTTATTGTGTCTTCTTCAATTTTTTTCACCTATATCTTACAGTTTTCAGTGTATAGGTCTAAATTTATTCCTATGTATTTTATTCTTTTTGATACAATTGTAAATGGGATTGCCTTCTTGATTTTTCTTTCTGATATTTGTTTTGTGTATAGACACACAACAGATTTTTGTATATTTATTTGGTATGCTGCAACTTTACTGAGTTTATTTACCAGTTTTACAGTTTCTTGGTAGAGTGTTTAGGATTTTCTATACATACTATCATGTCATCTATAGACATGTAGTGTCAGTTTTATCTCTTCTGTTCTAATTTAGATGCCTTTTATTTCTTTTTATTGTCTGATTTCTAGGACTTACAATACAATGTCGAATAAAAGTGGTGAGAGTAGGCATCCTTGTCTTGTTTCTGATCTTAGAGGAAAGGCTTTCAGATTTCTACTACTCGGTATATTAACTGTGGGATTGTCATACACGAACTTTATCATGTTAAAGTATGTACCCTCTATACCTACTTTGTTGATTTTTATCAAGTGGATGCTGAATTTTGTCCAATGTTTTTTCTGCATTTATTGAGATGATCACGTTATTTTTATCTTTAATTTGTTAAAGTGGTGTATCATGTTGATTGAATAGTGCATTCTTTTTACTGCTCTGTCGGGGTGAGTTCCATCCAATATTTTGTCTGCTAGCTCACAGATCCATTCATCTGTTTCATCTAGTCTGCTGTTGAACCACTCTAGTGTATATTTTTCGGCTCAGTTATTGTATTCTTTAATTCTGTGACTTCTGTTTGGTACTTTCTTATATTTTCTCTTTGTTGAAGTTCTCACTGTGTTCATCCATTCTTCTCTTAAGTTCAGTGAACATTTTTATGACCATTACTTCTAATTTTTTATTAGTTAGATTACATATCTTCACATCCTTAAGGTCTTTTTCTGAGGTTTTAATTTATTCTCTCACTTGGAATATATTTCTCTGTTTCCTTATTTTGCTCGACTCTTTTTGCTTCCATGTATTAAGTGAACCAGCTACTTTTCTCAGTCTTGAAGTAATCTTGTGTAGGTGATGAAACTTACTCACCCTTATCTCTTCAACTTTTGTAATTTTCTAAACAACCTGATTTATTATTGATATGTCCCCATTGTTGAGTGTGTGCCAAGACCTGTCAGTGTTCCAAGGGTTCTAGTCTCATTTTGCACCTAGTTTCAGGCTGATTAGAAACCAGACCCTCAGGTTACAGTTTTTATATACAGTCCTATGGGCCACAATTGTAAATCTTACTGACCTCCAGATTGGGAGATCTGGAAGTGTTCCCTGGGTGACAGTTGCAAAAATTGGGTCTCTAGATGAGTGTATAAATGTCTTTCTGTGAGGTCTCATCAAGTTGTAATGAGGCCAATGGGGGGCACAAGGATGGTGTCTCCCTGCTTAGGTTCCCTGGGACTGCCTCCATCACCTCTAAATGCATGGGGAGCCTGAAGCCTGTCCCTCATGCTAAAGCTCCTGGATAAGTAAACAGACCTTTTTCACAGGAAGATTGCAAGTGTGTTTCAGTCCGCTGTCTATGAAGTGCCCTAGTTGGTGTTGGCCTGCCAATAATTGTCTTTCCAATGTTTTAGTCCCTTGGAGGTCAGGACCACCAGGCCCCTTGGCCAGCGGGTCCCGGTGAACAAAAGTGTATGGTTTGCCTGCAGCTTCTGGCTTTAGCAGGGCAGCTGGAGAATGTAGGGAGTGGGACACATTACCAGCTTCAGAAAGGCAGTGGAAAAATGGCTTGGCTGCACATGCACATTGGCTTCAGCTATGCTGCAGAAGAATGTCCTGCATACAAGCACCAGCCCCATATTGGAGTGAAAGAATGCCAAGAGCACTCAAGCTCGCCAGCCACAACCAAGGTGCAGAGCAGTGTCACAACTTCCCAAATGTGTTGACTTTAGCAAGGGAACCAGAGAATATTGTGACCATTTGCATTTGCCTCCCCCAGCCTAGCAAGTAGCAGGAGGTCACTGTGACTGCATGCACCCTTCAGCCTCAGCCAGGCAGTGGGACAGTGCAGTGACCACTCTTCCCTGCCTATCCCCACAAGTTAATGGGAGGGAGTCACATTTGAATGCACCTGTCTGCACTAGTAGGTTGGTGAACAGCACATAAATGTCATCCACCAGTGTCTCTGTCCCTACTGAGAGCCCCAGATATTCCCTTCCCTTTCCCCTCTAGCAGGTGCCCCCAGACCAGCAAATGAATCTCCTGTACATACAACCCAAGTTATTTTCAAATTGGTGTCTTTTGTGCTGGATCCTGGGATGAGTGAGCCTGCATGTGAGAATCTCAGTTTCCTATAGCACACTGGGTTCCTTGGATGGCAGCCCCATTGGTTTTCTAGGCTAAGCATTTTGGGGAGCTCATCTCTCTGGTGCAGAGCCTAAAGGTTGGAGTGCCTGATGTAGGGCACTAACTCCTCACTCCTCCAAATTAAGCACTGGACTAGTGAGATTCCTCCCTTTTGTGTGTCCCTGTGCCGGGGGTAGGGTTTTTGCCAAGACTGTGTCTCTGTCTCTCCTATCTGTCTAGATGTTGTCCTGTATCCTTTGTTGTAGGGAAGAGTTCATCTAGTTTTCAGATCTTTTTCAGAGGAGAAATGATCCATATGTAACTGTAGATTCAGCGTGTCCATGGGAGAAGGTGAGTTCAGGATCTTCCTACACCCCCATCTTGGACCCCTCCTCCCTGGAGCATTTATTAAATTGCAGGGTCTGATTCAGTAGGTTTGGGTTGGGCCCAAGAGCCTGCACTTCTAACAAGTTGCTTGGTGATGCAGAGCTTCCCTAAGGAGGTCTTAGACCATTGCTTCAGTGCCTTCCAGTTTCAAATCTTGCCCAGTTTCTCAAACCATCATCCCCCAGTGGGCACTCTGGCTACTATCATCAGTGACTTGCAGAGCCCCGAACATGCCATGCTCTTCAAATTGGTGTGGCTCTGTACATCTGCCCTGCAACCCCTTCACTGGATGAGCTACTTCATGCCTCAGTTCACAAGTAATCTCGTCCATGAAAACTTTTCTGGCTCTCCAACCTTCCAGGCAGTCAGGGCCCCTCTCCTCTGTGCTCATATAGCTCCTATGTGCTATAATATGCTATTTGCATTTCCTGGGCAATAGCATAGGGTTACTCAGGGTACACACTACACAAGGGTCCTTGGCTGAGGAGGCAAGAGGGTGCTGAACTATATCCTGTGGTTCACTTGCTATGCCTGAGCTCTGGTGTGAAACTGCCACCACCAGGAGGAAGGGATGACTTTTCCTAATTCATACAAAGGTGCCATATGGGCTGATTGTCTGTCTTTTCTACCAAGATGTGGGGTCCTTGAGGAAGGGATCAAGTCTCATTCATTTTTATGTTTCTATCTCCTGGCATAGTGCCTGTCACAATTCAGTGTTTACAAAATGTTTGTTGAATGAATTATGAGAGAAAGAAATGAAGAGTTAACTGAGAGGAAAGCACAGACAATAATTTCATTCAGTCCTAATGTAAATCAGCTGAACTGTGAGAAAGAGGTCTGGGATTTGCTAATACGCTGCTAAAAAGGCACAGTCCTCAAAGTTCCATTTTACTAAAAGGATTATGATAGATATTAGTGAAAAGACTAAAGGCTTCAGTCAGCACATTTTGAAGACTCCTCAGATCCAGCAAAGAAATAGACTGCCCAGAATTAATACAAAATTGTCTTTTCAAATCTAGGGGAAGATGAGGGAGACTCTGAGGATATTATTTGGTCATAAGATTTGGGGGCTACTGAAAGGAGCAATTTCTACTGCAAAAACATCCTGAGGAAAAAAAGGTGATGATAAAACCATGAATTTACCCAGAGGGGCTGAAGTGAGAAACAAAACAGAATGTACTGGACAGTGAAAGTGAGGTTCCCACGCCTGCTAAGGGCTTAGGTTATGTTGAGAAAGGCACAGCCAGATAAAGAATTGTCTTAATCTTTTAAATGAGGCTTATTTGATCTGTTTTGCAAGAGTTCCTCAGTTACTTGCCCATAAGTGTCTCTCTGACAAGACTATAAGCTCCTAGAAATTGGACCCTAAACTTAGACACCTTTTACCTTTCTGGGATTGTGTGATGCTCTGTGAGACGAGGTAGGCAACTGGATTTGCGGGGAGTTTACAGCTGTCATCAATGATAAAATAAGGAGGTACAAAGTTCTAGTAACCCTCAGCCAAAATATCCAGAATTTCACTTTGGAACTCTGAAAGAGATTCCTCTGCAAAACATACTGATACTTTGCAAACAACCCATCCTGGACTTTGCCTTCTTATGTCATCTTATTCTCATTAAGGCTAGTTTCTGAAGATACAACTGTGATTCTGCATTAGTGGGAACTGAAATCTTGATTACTGTATGCTGTCATGTGACTTCAGGATAAAATGTTACTCAAAACAAAACCTAAATTAAACACATACACACATGCACAGAATTAAAAGTAGGGTAAAAATCTCTAAATTTCCATTTACTTTTTTTCAAAAATTTACTCCAGAATCTCCATTGCCTCAAGGCAATTCAGCAATCAAGAAGAATGTGATAGCCCTTTGGGCCAGATCTTTTAATCTAAGGGAATTTCTGGTTTAGTTATATAAGACCAGCTTTGTGATAAGGGTGATGTGGAGTCATTATCAAAAGAATAGAGATAAGGTCTTTCTGACACATCGGTATCATGGGACAACACAAATAACCACCCGAGAACCCGTGGCCTGCTGGAGCCAAGAACTGGGTAATTGCGAAGTTTCCTCTTTTTAAGGCAATAAAAAAAAATGCTGACTTCATTCCCTGTCATTTCTAGAAGGAATGTAGGCTAGTTGATTTCTTTTCTTTTTCCCTAGAAAATATGCCAAATAGCAAATGTTATTTTTTATAAAAAAAGCTTTCAATTATTTAAAAATATGTTTATTTTAGAAAAATTTAGAAAGCATAAGAGAGTTCAAAAAGGAAGGGTCCCTCAAATGCCACCAAGCACACCCTAACTAATATTTTGCTGTACAGCTCTTCAAGTCAAAGAGAAAATCAACACATGAAAAGCTGTATTCATACATACACTAAGTGAATCAAATTCAGGCTATCCTCTTTCACTTTGAGGATCAGTGGAATTGTGAAAGTAAAATAATCTGGAAATACTAAATTTCAAATTCAAAAATTAAGAAAATACAAGAATAGTGATTCGCTCTTTTCAATGGATAAGAGTGCAAATTTTCCTGATTTGTTACCTACCTCTTTTTACTTTTTTCCAAACAGCTGGGAAAGGTTTTGACACACTTGTTTCTACATCTCTGAGGAAAGCTGAAAGCACCTTCACAGACACTGGTCAGCACCAAAAAAAAAAAAAAAAAAATTCCATTCAGGAAAGTTAGAGAAATCCCAGAACACTATTTACGAAGAAATTCAGATGTATCCTTTTGAAAAAGATTGACTCTTGAAATTTTATTACTTAGAATGTCTGTTCTAAAATCTTATAAGACATTTCTTCCAAGTGCCCATAACATTTTTCCTTCTTACATAGCTTTCTTTCTTGGCTTCTTTACCTGGTTCTCAGGAGAACTCTGAAGTGACCTAACACCTTTGGACACCACATAGTAGGCTGCTAAATTTCATACTTTCTGATATGGAAGTGCTGTGAAGCTGAGTTAATTTAAGCTTCAATTGATTAAAGCACCAATGATGTTAAGTCAGTATGTGTGGCTTAGCATGTAAATAACAGCAACAATGTGCTTTACAACTACTAACTCATTTAATCTTCATAATCCTCCTATGAACTAAATACCATTATTATCCCCATTTTATATATAAGGTACAAGAGTAATTTGACAAAAGTCACGTAGGTAGTAAGTAGCAAAGCCATGATAGGAACTGGGCAGTCTGTCCAAAAGCCTGTATCCCAAACCATTATCCTCAATTGTCTCATCTACCAATCCATTTCCCCGATTGAAAAATTACATGGATTCCTTCTATCCATTCTCCTTCCCCAACATATCCACTTAAGTAATTGAATGCAAAGCTCAATAAAACTGCAATCTCTAACAACTCCCTTTCCCAAGGTCCATGGGAGAAGCTGGCTATTTGCACATGAAGCCTTGCTCACTCCCAATCTGAAGGGGCATATCAGAGAGTAATAGCGAGTTTCCTTGTTCACTCAGCATGAAGAATCTCTCAGGTTGAGGAATTTCCTTCCTCCTCCCTCTGCTGCCATCAGCACAGGTGAGAAGGTCTCCTGGGTGTCAGTCTCCATTATCTGGCCCAAAGACAGATCATGTGTTCCCAATACAGCAACTTCTTGTTTTGGCTTCACTGTTAACTGCATTATCTATAGGAAGAGTTTAAGGAAATGAGCATGAGTTATAGAAACTTTGCCTCTTGATGACGTACATAGACCTCACCAGCTTTCATTTTCTCAGCTGGGAGTGTGACTGACATGAGTAAAGCAAAGAAAGAAACCCTCAAGTTACCATATTAACAATTCAGTTCTGTGGATGAGAAAATGTAAAACCTTAGGATAGTAGAGCTGGAATGGAAATTCAATATCATCCCCCACATTTTACAGGTAGAGAAACTGAGATCCATAGGGGATTTGTGGCATGCTCATGATAAAACAAGTAATTAGTGACTTCAAAAAATACATATTTCCTCTTAGTCCTGTTTTGTTTCTTTCTTTTTTTTTTAAAGAATAGAATAGCCATTAACTGGCTTTCCTGGCCTTCCAGAAATGGCTTATAGAATACATCTCATGACCTGAAGTCAGCATATTATTGCCTTACCCAGAGGAAACCACAGTGACTATCCCTAATGCCAAAAAGGGTCATTCTAGGGTCCTCAGGCTCACACAGTACCATGACAGTAGACGAGTGCCTGTGTTTTTGGTCTCTTAGCCACTGTACCACTCATAACCCATCAGTAGCTGGTCCTTTGGTATCTTTAGGCCCTATTGTCTTTGGCAGACTGCAGAGATACTCCCAAAAAGTTCCTCTCTTTGATCACAGGTCTGCCACAAGGGATTTTTGCCACTGTTCTTGGGGCTAAAGTGCTGAGGTGAGGCCACTGCAGGCATCCCTCCATGCCTCTGCAACCAGAGGGATCATCCTCTTTGAAGTATGTTGCAAAAGTACAAGCAGATCCCCCACTCTTATAGAACCTACTGAAATCTGTTCCTTTCAATTCCCTATTCATGCTAATCTCTTGCATTCTCCCTTCTCCTTAGGGTCAGACCACTTCCTTTCCTCTTCCCCTCCAAAACTCTAGTTCTTTCCACTCCAGAGATTTTCTAAAGCAAGGGTTATAATGTGCCTGAGACTAGAAATCCCTGACCTTCAAGACACAAAGCCTAGGTATATACTTTTTCTTTTAGAGGGAGGATAGAGCAGAAAACAAGATCCCTGTTTTCCTGAACCAATTATTTGTGTAACTGTATGTTTAATGTCTGACTCTCTCTCCAAATTATAAATTTCATAATTAAGGATTGGGATTAAGTTAAGATTAGAGAGTTAGGACCCTCCATCTTGTTCAGTTTTGCATCCCCTGGCCAGCGCAAGGCCTGGTAGGTACTGGTCATTCAGTGTATATTTGCAGAGGAAAGAAAGAGAGCAGGGAATGGAGAGAGAGTAGAAAGGAAGGAGAGAGAAGAAAGACTGACACAGTGGCCTATACTGACAGAGGGGTGGGATGAAGTTGAAAACTATTAAGAAATAATTTACAGGGCTTGGTAAAAAATTTGCCATGGAAGACATAAAAGACCATCAAAGATGATTCAGAAATTTTTTAATTGATTCACTTAAACGTGATGTGGAACTGGGAGAGGAACATTGGGTTTGGTTTTGTTAGTAAGAGATGGTGGATGGTAGAGGGCAGGTGACAATGAGTCTAGTCCATGAACTGTAAGCTATCTGAGAAGGATGCCCAGCAGACACACAGATTGGTGGGTCTCACTGTTTTAAGTACATGTAAGTAAGAAAACCAAAATGAAATTGTGAAATGAGCAAAGTTATCTTTAGGAACTCCCTTCTTTTAGGACCGATTTCAGGTCCCCAGTTCCCGAATTTTTTGCCCATATTTCTTCATCCACATCTGCTCTTAAGAAACAATCTAATGATCTCAGATAACCTCAGTTTAAAAGATAAATATTGCTGAGACACAGTGAGTTTTCTCACACAGTACTTGAATGCAAATATGGAGGCATAGCCTCAAACCAAAGGAATGATAATAACACCACTGATAAGAAACAGTGCTTATATCGCTCTTAAATGTGCCACTCTTCCAAATGTTTAATGCTCTCAGCAACACCACGAGCTAGAAACTATTTTATAGATGAGAAAACAGACCCTGAGAGGCTAAGTGACTTTTCCAAGGACACACAGCCAGTAAGTAATGGAGCAAGAAACATACCATAGCACTGTGGCTATAGAGTCCATTCTTTTAACTACTACTCTAGGAATTAAAGTATAAGGGTGGAAATTTAAGAAGAATGGAGATGTGCAGTAAACTTTGTTGGGGCCCCTGAGCAAGATTTAGATCCCATTATGCAGTCACTTTAGTCTCATCCTACAAACTGATAACTATGATGACATGGGCTCTGCCAAGAATTCATCTCAGACAATTTACTTAATCTCTTTCTGTTTCATTTCCCTCAAACATAAAATAAGGAGAAATGACCCATGCACAAGGTTCCTCCTTATAGCAACATTTTAATAGCAAATAACTGGAAACAACTTAAATGTCTGTTGATAAAAGACTGGATAAAAAAATGATTTATGGCCATAAAGTGGAGTAAGTAAATGCAGCCATAAAAAGGAGTAAGGTAGATTTCTATATACTGCCACAGAGTGATTTCTAAGATACAAGCTACTTCAGAGATATTGTGGGTTTGGTTCCAGACTACCACAATAAAGCAAGTTTTGGAAAAAAAGAAGAAAAACACATGTTAAATGAATCTTTTCATTTCCCAGTGCATATAAAAGTTATCTTTACACTGTACTGTAGTTGATTAAGTGTGCAATAGCATTATGTCTAAAAAAATGTAAATGCCTTAATTAAAAAACACTTTATTGCTAAAAAATGCTAACCATCATCCAAGCTTTTAGTGAGGCAGTCCTGTAGTTGGTGGAGGGTTTGGCTCTGCTGATCAAGGTGGTGGTTCCTGAAGGCTGGGTGGCTGTGGCAATTTCTTAAAATAAGACAACAGTGAAGTTTGCCACATTGGTTGATTCTTCCTTTCACCAATAGTTTCTCTGTAGCAGATGATGCTCTTTGGTAGCATTTTACCCACAGTAGAACCTCTTTCAAAATTGGAATCAATGCTCCCAAACCCCATTGCTGCTTTATCAACTAAGCTTACGTAACATCCTAAATTCTTTGTTGTCATTTCAACAGTCTTCACCAGTAGCAGATTCCATCTCAAGAAACCATTTTCTTTGCTCATCCGTAAGAAACAGTTCCTCAACCATTAAAATTTTATCATGAGATGACAGCAATTCAGCCACATCTTCAGGCTCCACTTCTAATTCTCGTTCTCTTGCTCTTTCCACCACATCTGCAGTTACTTCCTCCACTGAAGTCTTAAGGGTCATCCATGAGGGTTGGAATCAAATTGGAACTCCTATTTATGTTGATATTTTGACCTCTTGACCTCTTCTCATGAATCACTAATGTTCTTAATGGCATCTAGAATAGTGAATCCTTTTCAGAAAGTTTCCAATTTACTTCACCCAGATCTATCAGAGGAATCACTGTCTATGGCTGCTATAGCCTTACTTTATTTTTTTCTATAGCCTTATAAAATGTATTTCTTAAATAATTGAAAGTCAAAATTACTCCTTGATCTATGGGCTGCAGACTGGATGTTACGGTAGCAGGCATGAAAACAATGGTCTCATTGTCCATCTCCCTCAGAGCTCTTGGGTGACCAGGTACATTGTCAATCAGCAGGAATATTTTGAAAGGAATCTTTTTTCTGAGCAGCAGGTCTCAATAGTGGGCTTAAAATATGCAGTAAACCTTTTTGTAAACAAGTGTGCTGTCTTCCAGGCTTTGTTGTTATAGTTATAGAGCATAGATAGAATAGATTTAGCATAATTCTTAAGGGCTTCAGGATTTTTGGAATGGTCAATGAGCATTGGCTTCAATGTAAAGTCACCAACAGCATTAGATCCTAACAAGAGAATCAGCCTGTCTTTTTAAATCAAGTATTGATTTCTCTTCTCTAACTATGAAAGTCCTAGGTGGCATCTTCCTCCAATATAAGGTATTTTATCTACATTGAAAACCTGTTGTTTAGTGTGGCCACTTCATGAATTATCTTAGTTAGACCTTCTGCATTAACTTGTTGCAGCTTCCGCATGAGCATTGGCTGCTTCATCTTGCACTTCTATGTTACGGAGATGGCTTGTTTTCTTAAACCTCACAAACCAACCTCCGCTAGCTTCAAACTTTTCTTCTGTAGCTTCCTCACCTCTCTCAGCCATCATAGAATTGAAAAGAGTTAGGGCCTTGCTCTGGATTAGGCTTTGGCTGAAGGAAATGTGTCTGGTTTGATCTTCTATCCAGACTACTAAAACTTTCTCCATATCACCGATAAGTCTATTTTGCTGTCTTATCATTTGTGTGTTCGCTGGAGTAGCACTTCTCATTTCCTTCAACAAGTTTTCCTTTCATCCACAGCTTGGCTAACTGCCTGACACAAGAGGCCTAGCTTTTTAGCATACCCTGGCTTTTGACATGTCTTCCTCACTAAGCTTATTCATTTGTAGTTTTTGATTTAAGGTGAGAGACATGCTACTTTTTCTTTCACTTGAACACTTAGAGGCCATTTTAAGTTTATTAACTGGCCTGATTTCAAAATTGTTGTGTCTCAGGAGACAGGGAGACCACAGGAGCAGAAGAGAGGTGGAGGAAATGACGTCAGTGGAGCAGTCAGAACATACACAATATTTCTAGATTAAGTTCTCCATCTTATGTGGCACAGTTCATGGTGCCTCAAAACAATTATAAAAACTAACATCAAAGATCACTGATCACAGATCACCATACAAATATAATAATAATGAAAAAGTTTGAAATATTTGCAAGAATTACCAAAATGTGACATACAGACATCAAGTGAGCAAATGCTGTTGGAAAAATGGCACCAATAAAATTTGCTATACACTGAGTTGCCACAAACCTTCAATTTGTAAAAAATGGAATATCTGCAAAGTGCAATTAAATGAAATGCAATAAAACGAGGTATACCTGAATGTTGTAACACACACACACACAAACCAATAGTGTAGAACTGGGTATATAGTTTGCTACAATTTGAGTAAACAAGGGTGATAGGAATACATATATATATTCCTTTATGCTTGCAGGTGCATTCAAGCAGAAATCCTATAGAACTCGTTGCTCCAGGAGAACTGAATGGATGGAACAAATAAGTGAGGAGGAAACCTCTGCCAGTTAGGAAATACATGGCACACTCAGAAGGTGTAATATAAAGGAGTTTAATGAAAGAATGATTTACAAAGGTGTGGACAGGGGTAAGGCAAGCAACAAAGGGTGGGGTTGTGCCCACCCTTGGGATAGAAACAAAGAGGAATCATTACCATGCCTAGGTCCTGAGGGACAAGGGAAATAAGTGATTACCTGAACCCAGAGGAAGAGCTGTAGGTATAGAAGAAGCCACTGGACAAAAGCCATAACTCTTTCTAGTTGAACCCACAGCCCAGCAGAGAAGGACATGGGGAAATACATACCCTGACCCCATTCCCCACCTGCCCTCAGATTTCTTGCCAGTGCCAACCCATGTACCAGAAGCCCAAGGGTGAAGGACACTGTTAATACCCACTAGAGATGAGCCTGTCTTGGGGCCCAAGGCAGGGTGGACAGTGGATTGGGGGGGCAAATAAAGAATATCCACTGAAGAGACTGTATAGCCTTTTTACCTTGTAAATTTACAACTACATGAATATGAAACTTATTTGAAAAGTAGTCAATTTTACACAAACATGAAAGAAATTTTAAAAACATGAAGGATTAGAGCAGGTGGTTTCTAAGTCTCTCTCCTTCAAATTCCACCTATTTCTTTGAAGCACAAATTTGTCACCTAATCACAAGCCATGGCTCCACCTAGCGTCAAAGCAATGCCTCCCTGAGCTCTGAGCACGTCTCATTCTAGGGGAATTCTGGGGCAGTCATATTCTCTCTGCCCCAGATCGCTGGTGTGTGTAAGCAGTTTTCTCTGTGAATTATACCCACTTGGTGAATGATCTTATCCCCTAAAAGTAGAGAATAGTTATTTTGAAACATAAAAAAATTGTTTTTCTTTTAAAAAGTTAATGGAAATGTACTTAAATTCAATTTTGAACTGCGTAGTTATTATTTTTTCCCCCATATTTCAAACTTAAATAAACTTAGAGGTAAGCAGCAAGCAGTCTAAGATTATAAATCTCCCATAAAGCCCATTCTAAAGCTTGTCACTCTCCTGTTCATATGTCCTTAAAGCAGTGATTCTCAACTCTGGCTACAAAATTATTTCCCCTGGAAATTTTAAGAAGCTCACTGGAGATTCTAATTTAATTGGCCCAAGATGGGGCTCAGGCATCAATTTTTTTTAAGATGCCCAGCAGTTGTAATGGGCAGCCAGGGCTGGGGGCCCCTGCTTTAATGATTCCTTGCTGCCTACTAGGTATAGTTCCCTCACTAGTCGGAATGTACCTTCCAACCACTTAGAAAAACTAGATTATTTCTAAGACAATTTTCCACTCTGTGCCTTGCTCATGCTACAGTCTCTACATTGCTCATGCCTCGAGTGTTGTGCCCCCTGCCTCCATCTTGACTATAGTTCTGCCTGTTATTCCAGTCCCTGCCTAAGAAATCCTCCAAGAATTCCTCTGCCTCTCATTCCCAACAGGCGTTTCTTTCTCCTTTAACCCTTGAAGATTTTTAAAGTAACCTTTATGATCTTTTTTCCTTAGTACAAAATTAATACACCAATAGAGTATTCTTTTTTACTTACCAAATTGACAGCAATCAAAAAGTCTGATATTTCTGGGAAGAAAATGAGCACTCCTTGTATGATGTGTATAAATTGTTGTAGCAGCTTTAAGAACAATCTGGCAACTTGTGTCCAAATGCATTCTGTTTGACCCAGTGATTCTCCTCCACGAATTTATCCCATACACATGATCACACATGGGCAAGAATGCCTGTAGAGGAATACTCATTGTAGCATTGTTCATAATAGCAGAAGATGGGAAATAATAGAACTGTCTCATTAATAGAGGCCTGACTAAATAAGTTATGGTACATCTGTACATTGGAATACTAAGCAGTCAAAAAATGAGGTGTATTTATAGATGCAGATTTAAGACAATTTTAAGATACACTGTTAAGTAAAAAATAAGGTCTAATACAAAGTTATAAAATGTTCCCATTGCATTTTTCCCAAAGAATAAGTACTTATTAATCTATGTACCCAAATGCATTGAATATCTCTGGAAGGATATGCAAGCAGCTGTTAATAATAACTGACTCTAGGCAAGCAAACTGCAAGTTATGGATCTGGGGTGGTAAAATAAAATGACAAAAGATAAATTTGTAAAACTCCCCACATATTTGAAAATGTTGAAATATAAATAACTCATGTTCAGAGAAGAAATGATAGTGGAAATTTAAAAAAAACTGAATGATAGTGAAAATACTACCTACCATGTCCTGTAGGATACTGTTAAAGTGGTTATTTAAGAGGAATTTGTATTTAAATGTTTATTTTTGACAAGAAAAAGTTGAAAATTAGTGAGCTTTGTGTTCAACTTAAGAAGTTAGGAAAAGAACAACAGAATAAAAGCAAGTAGAAACAAATAGATAATAAAGACTAAAAAAAGAAGTTCATGAAAAAATAAAGATATACAAAAGAGAGAATCCATAAAATTAAAGGCTCTGTTTTATAAACAGAAAACTCTGCTGAGATTGAGCAAGAAAAAAGACAGAAAGAACAAATGCGCAATATTAGGGGAAAAAGGAACATAAAAGATTAGGGAAAGATTTTTTAAATGTATCAATTTAGGTCAAACATTTGAAAAATTAAGTGAAATGGACAACTGCCTAGAAAAATGTAACTTACCAAAATTTACTCAAAAATAGAGAACCTGACTTATACTAAAGAAATATAAGCAATATTTTAAAGTCTTCCCACAAAGGAAATATTAAGCTCAGATATTTTTTAATATAATTTATTTTATTATCATTAATTTACAATTACATGTGCAATATTACGATTATTAAACTACCCCTTCATCAGGTCCCCCCCACCAACCCCATTACAGTCACCGTCCATCAGCGTAGTGAGATGCTATAGAATCACTACTTGTCTTCTCTGAGCTGCACTGCCCTCCCCGTGCCCCCCCAACATTACATCTGCTAATCGTAATGCCCCTTTTTCCCTCTTATCCCTCCCTTCCCGCCCATTTTCCCCAGTCCCTTTCCCTTTGATAACTATTAGTTCGTTCTTGGGTTCTGTGAGTCTGCTGCTGTTTTGTTCCTTCAATATTTTTTCTTTGTTCTTATACTCCACATATGAGTGAAATCATTTGATACTTGTCTTTTTCGGCTTGGCTTATTTCACTGTAAGCTCAGATATTTTAACAGATGACTTCTACCAGGCTTTTAAGGGAGAGATCATTCCAATCTTTAAAACACTCTAATCTTTAAAATGTCTCAGAGAATAGAACAAGAGGGACCATGGCACAACTCATCCTATGAGATTAATATAACCTTGGTATCAAAACCAAGCAAGAACAATAAAATAAGGAAATATTATGTACCAATGTCATTCAAAAACATAGTTACAAAATTCAAGCAAAATGCTAATAAAGCAAATGCAGACGTTAATTTAAAAAAGAATACAGCATAAACAAGTTGGGTTTACCCAGAAATGCATGGGTAGTTAAGCATTTGAAAATATACAAATATAATTCACTACATTAACAGAAAAGGGGTAAAGAAACATATGATCATCTCAAAAGATTCAGCAAACAATATCCCTACTGATGAAAAAATGAGCAGACCCTAAAAAATCAGGAATAAGATAAAGAAGTCCATTTACTTCTATTCAAATTACACTAGATTTCCTAACCAGTGCAGTAAGAAAAGGAAAAGAAGTGACAAAGCACAAAGCTGAGAAAAAGCAGTAAGACAGAGGTGCATTAGAGGAGGATTTATTCACAGGGATGAATTGTCTACATAGAAAGTCCCAAAGACTCTACAGGAAAATGATTAGTAATAATAAGCAGAGCTCAACAATATGGCAAAGAGAAGACCAATACACACAACCAAATGTATTTCTAAGCATTGGCAACAAACAGAAATGCAATTTTGAAAAAAAATGCGTTTGCCATAGCAATAAAAAAGGTTACATCTAATGAAAATTGTCTAAGACTTAAATGGGATAAACTCTAAATCTCTAGTTGGTGAATATCAAAGAAGACCTATTACAGAAATAAATGGTGAAGAATGTGAAATAAAAGGGCTCCCTATTGTAAAGTTGCCAGTTTCTCCCTTTTAATCTAATTCTAAATCCCAATGTAGTTCCCTCCCCACAAACTGATAGGCTTATTCTAAAATGCATATAGATGAACAAAGGTCAAAATATAACAAACACTCTTTTGAAGTAGAATAAAATAGGAGGACTGGCCCTATCAGATTTGGAGACTTTAGTTATGAAGTTATAATAATGAAGAGAATGTGACACTGATGCTGCAATAGACAAATGGATTAATGGAAGAGTAGAGATTCCAGACACCAATCCACACATATATGGATGTGATTCCTACCTCACACAATACATAAGAAGGCAATAAGATGTATTCAAGACTTTGATGTGAACGCTAATATTTTTTAACATCTTAAAGAAAATATAGAATAATATCTTTATGTCTTTGGAATAGAGAAGAATTTCTTAAACAAAACATACAAAAAAAGCTTGTTCAAAACGGAAGACTGAAAAGATCAACCAATTTGACTATATTAAAATTAAGAATTTCCATTCTTCAAAAGACCTCACAAAAGAATCTGTAGACAAGCCACAAACCAATAGCAGCTATTTGCAACATATATAACTAGTGGTGTGCTGGTAAATGTTTTAAAACTAGCTTTCCAGAGGAATAAACCATGATTTGTAGGGTCTGATGATTTCCATGGAGGAAATATTCCCACCAAGGCCAATCTCAAGCTACCAACATGACCTCAGTAAACACAGTTAGGAAAAGATGCACAAAATCACCCTTGTGAGACTGTACAAGCCAGCACACCACTGAATATAACCCTAAAGGATTTGTTTCTAGAACATATAAAGAGCATCTATATATCAATAATTATACATCAAGCAATGCCATAGAATAATAGGTAAAAGGCATGAATAGTTATTTTGTGGAAGAGGAAATATGGAGAATAGAAATATAAAAAGATTCTTCAACTTCATTAGTAATATATGTGTTAAGATTACAATAACAAATCATACTCCTCAGAAGAGCTAAAATTAAAAGTATTACTATAGTAAATTATTGCAGACTTGAGTCAAGGGAACTCTTAAACAATGCTAATGTTAATATATATTGGCATAACCACTCTGAAATAGAATTTGGCATTATCTTATAAAGCTGAGCATTTGAATATTCTACAATCCAGCAGTATGTACTCATAGGCATATATTGTAGAGGAATTCTTGCACAAGTGCTCCAGAAAACACAGACATGAGTGTTTATCATAGCACTTTTTGTAATAGTAAAAATTAAAAACAAAAATCCAACCTGATTGTACCAGTCAGTGTTTGTTCAGAGAAGCAGAACCACCAGGAGAAATAAATACAATACAAGAAATAAATAAATACAATGAATACATGAGGCTATTGTTCCTATGTCTAGTGTTGGAGCTAAAGACCACAGGATAGGTAGTCAGGCAGTGAGGTGGGGGAAGCAAGGACAAACTGGAACTCACAGGATGGACTGGAATCTGCATTAGCTCTCACCACTTCCAAACCTCTAGAGCCATTCTTCATGGAATTAAATACATACCTGACCCAAGAGTTGGAGAAGCTGAAGCAGAAGACCCAAAAGGAGTTGGAGGAGCTATTGGTCTGGATAGACCCCCTTAGTATAAGGAATTATGGCCTCTCCTTGATGCCCACCTTCTGAATTGGGCAACAAATGTCTAGAGCCTTTCCACATGAGAAGTCTAAGAGGCCCAAAGAAGTGAAGTGACTTGTACATTAGATGTCTATTTTTAAGAAATACTCTTATGAATCTTAAACTTTTCTCAAAAGAGTACATGTCAGTATTTGAGATCTGGGTACATGCTAGTCCTCCTCTCCAAGGTATCTTCTTGACCCATGTACTTGTGCCTCTGTCTCTGGTGATATCACACAAGCAGGCTTAGGTAGCTTTGCAATAACAGATCTATTTATTCACCAAAGGAAGTTTCTCATTCTGCTGCAAAGAGATGTGATTTTAGGACTGATTTTCTCTTGAATCTTTGTAATACAATCTTAACTAAATTTGAGCACCGCACCCAAATGTTCATTTTATTTCAATGTGAATTGCTGGCTTTGAGCTAAGGCCACAGTCACAATCCTCTATCCAAATCTGGTACCAAATTACCCACGCTTACTCTGTGGCTACTAATCTAGGGGGGAAAACACTCTTTGGCAGAAGAGAGTAGTTAAGTTCTTAACTTTTTTTCTCTACTCTTGGCTAATCATTTACAATGAAGTTTAAATACATTACCAAAACATAACATAAGAATTAAAATTATTTAAAGGAAAGAGAGATAAGTGTTTGTCACTTCATTTATTTTGAACAATAATAATACAACAAAATTCCAGTACTGGGAAAGAGTTTGGCTCATCCCCTCAAGAACTTCATAGTAATAGGTACTTGAAGCAACCTTTTCTCCCTCTATATCTAAAAGCTTTGGGTCAAGAGTAATTAATTAGAGTTGAATGCAATTTTGTACTAGTTATTTTACTATGGTTTTAGACTGAATTACAAATACTTTAGCTTAAATCATGTCAGTGAGTGAAAATCTAGCTCCATAAAATAACAAATGAGAAGGTAGTGATTTAAATTTATGATGTTTTCTCTGCAAAACTATGTCATAAAAATCTTGGAATAGTAAGTTCCACTATTGACTTAGTAATTTAATTCACCAAAAATGATTCAAAGTCCACTTTTTCAAGAATGTGTTCTTTACAAAGTGAGATATATCAGTACTTCTTCGACTTCTATTTTAAGTCACTCTATTCCTTTTTGCTCTATTCCTAAGATAGTTTACAACAAAATGTCCCCACAACCCAAATTTTTATAAATATTGTACTTATTGGTTTATATTCTGATATGGTTATTATTCAGAGACCCCAAAAGAGAGATAAACTTCATCCTGCAAGGGAAGTAATCTTTTTTTTTAATTTTTAAAATTAAGGTATCATTGATATACACTCTTATGAAGGTTTCACATGAAAAACAACGTGGTTACTACATTCACCCATATTATCAAGTCCCCGTGCCATATCCTATTGCAGTCACTGTCCATCAGTGTAGCAAAATGCCACAGAGTCACACATGTCTTCTCTGAGGTACACTGTCTTCCCCGTGACCCCATACACACCATGTGCACTAATCATTAATACCCCTCAATCCCCTTCTCCCTCCCTCCCCACCCACCGTCCCCCACCCCTCCCCTTTGGCAACTGCTAGTCCCTTTTGGAGTTTGTGAGTCTGCTGCTATTTTGTTCCTTCAGTTTTGTAAAGCATCTCATTTTCATTAATGATTTCATATAATCACTCACACACCCTGGAGGGGAAGTAATCTTTAAAACCACCAATTGAGTACAAGACAGTTACACATATGGACAATAACAGGCTGCTTTGACTTTCTTTACTCTTTTGGGTCTAGGCTTCAGGAGTTTAAGGTGTTAAATAAGTACATCTGGGCTGTGGGGACCTGCCACAAACTGGGTTCTCAGGGAAGCAGACTCAGAGACAGAGGTTAGGGAACAGGAAGTTTATTGGGAAGTGCTCTTGAAATAAAACCTGTCTATTGCCCTGGCTTAGGCCAATATTAAAGGAGGGAACAGTGCCCTCCACCCCAAGCCAAGGGGACAATGAGTCTAGGGGTATGTAAGATTGAGCTAGTCCTCTCCCTGTGGAGATTCTCTTTCCAGTACCAATTTTGGAAGATATATGTTTATTTTAATTAAGGAAGGTGTGGATAAAATGAAAGTTTCTGTGGCCAGGATTCTCACCTGGCCTTGGTTGGCTAGCTCACTACACATGTGTGGACAATATGTTGCTATTGACTCTATATAAAGAGCTTTGCCCAGTGCTCTGGGTGACATTGGCATGGCTGCAAGGATTCAGGAGAGTAGAGCAGAGGCTGGAGTGGTGGCAGGGCCAAGGACAGAGGCCCAGAGGACAGCTGAGTGGGATGACTGTGCAGGCAGAGAGACCCAGAGGATGGCTGTGTGGACAGAGAATCCCAGAGGATGGCTGTGTAGGCAGAGGGGCCCAAAGGCAGAGACTGGCTTATTGCATGCAGACTCACTCTGAGTGAACAGGATTTTAGTGATTGACCTGCCACCATGGAAACAAAGTTGGGTATAACCCTTTCACCCCAAGAACATTCCACTGTCATTTCTTTGGTCACATTGAATCCATAGCGAACTTGCCGGGGGCTGAAACCCATTGGCAAGACAATTGGCATAGTCGGTAGGATTCATTGTTGACCAAGGAAAAAGACAGGCTGCCCTTATGGGAGGGGTGCTTCAGCAGGCTGTCCCTATGAATGGGGAGACAGTGGATTGTCCCCTAGTGGGTATGTGGTCTCAGGTGGCTTGCCTCCTAGAGGGCTGGGCACCACCCCAGAACTGGAGGCAAGTGGAGGTGATACCTGAGGCAGTAGGGGAGCCCCTTGGTATAGTAAGTAGGTCTTTTGAGAGACAGAGTGCCCATGAGGCAGTGGGGACTGTGGGTTGGCTGTTTCTCACAGTATTAAAAAGGTCTACAGAGGAGACCCAAGAAATGGCGGCATGAGAACGCAAGCTGCAAACTTCTGTGGATTCCCTGAAGAAGGAAATGGCATTGATGCAAGAGGAGGAAGCATGAGAACATCGGCAGTGAGGTGCCACTGAAGAGGTAAAAGATTCCTTACAGACCAAGGTGGCAGCACTGACAGGTGCTCTGAAGGAGGAAAAGGCCATTAAGGAAAAAGACGAACTCCTGAGGGAAGCACAGGCAGAGGTGGCATGAAAATGCCAGCTGCAAAGCATTGAGGTGAAGGTAAGAGAGCTGCTGAAGACTGAGCTAGCATTGCTACAAGGCACTGTAGCAGAGGAGGCACTTGGGGGGGAGTGGAGAGAAAGGTACCGTCAGCCCCAAAAATGGAGGAGCTGGGGAAGCATGAAGGGGTGATGCCAGAGGCACTGACGCCTCCTGTAATTGAAAGCATGCCTGGTGGTTGTAAAGAAAATAAAGTCCCAGTAGCCGAAGGTTCCCCAAGGAGAGGAGCAGCCCCCTCCCAGGTCGTGAAGCATGCTATGGTCCGCCCCTATACTCAGGCTGAGCTGGTGGATTTGGGCTCCCAGTATAGGCAGAAGCTCTCAGAGTCAATATCAGCTTGGCTCCTGCATCTGTGGGACTTAGGGGTGGATGGAATTGTTCTGTCGGGATCAGAAATGGGAAAACTGGCTTCCCTCACAGTGCAGCCCACCTTGAGGCAGCAGTTACAAAGTGTACATCACACCCCAGGGAATCACTCCCTCCTCGATTGGCTTATAGCTGCACTTCATGCTGTGTGGACCAATCAGGGTGATCTACCATCCTCTCCTGCTAGATGGCAGACATATGCTGAACTCCAACAGGTGCTATGAGAGCTAGGCATAAGAAATGCCATCTGTAGTCCAGAGAATGGCCCAGATGAAGAGACTTCCACTACTATGATGAGAAATATTGTGCTTCAAATGGCTCCCACATCCCTCTTTGGATCTTCTGTGGCCATTCTTTCCCTTCACTTAGGGCAGCCCATAAGCCAGGTGACACGTACAATAGCAGCTTTAGGAGAGGCTGAAGCAATGAGAACATGAAAAGAAACAAGGTCTGCTACTCACAAAAAGAATTTAAAGGGCCCCATGAAGGTTATGAGGACCCAGATGTGGGTTGATTTAATTTTGGCAGGAGCAGATGGAAGGAAATTAGACAGAAAGTCAAATAGGATCTTACTAGAGCTACAGCAACAACTGAAACCAGAGCAGCAGTTCCAGCCATTAAGACCAAAGAGGCAGAGATCAGAGTACAGCCACAAGTCCAGCCTGTGTGCCTGCAAGACTTTTTGCCGAAGAGACTGGAGAAAGAGGGGATTGTAAGGCCCACCCATGGTTCTTTTGGTTAACTCATTTGAGCAGAACTGGTTTGAATACAGCCAGGATGACCACTTAGTGGCAATGGATCTCCTCAGGCTTGAGGGTTACTATAATTTATAATTTCTGTTATTTGTATATTGTATTATGTTATTGTGGAGTTTGATTACAGTGTTCCAGCTTCCTTGCACAGGGACCATTGCAGAGGACTGAGGGCACATAGATTGAGAGGAGAGAATCCTGAGGGGGTGGAATGTGAATAAAATGAAAGTTCCTGTGCCCAGGATTCTCACCTGGCCCTGGCTGGATAGCTCACTACACACGTGTAGTAAATATGTTGCTATTGACTCTACATAAAGAGCTCCACCCAGTGCTCTGGGCGCCACAGTGGCATGGCTCCAAGGCTGCAGGAGAGCAGAGCAGAGGCTGGAGTGGTGGCAGTGCTGAGGACAGAGGCCCAGAGGATAGCTGTGCAGGCAGAGAGGCCCAGAAGTAGAGGCTGGCTTCCTGCATCCAGAATCACTCTGAGTGAATAGGATTTTAGTGATTGACCTGCCACTGTGGAAATAAAGTTGGGTATAACCCTTTCACCCCAAGAATGTTCTGTCATTTCTTTGGTCACATTGATTCCATAGTGAACTTGCCAGGGGCTGAAACCCGCTGGCAAGACAGAGGGCAACACTTTTTATCAAGAATCTGTAAATATTAGTGGGTAAGCATTTTTTAAGATTTGGATTTTCAATTATAATTTTCATTATTTGTGAGTGATTTAGAAAAATACACCTGAAATAAATTTACTATATACTTCAGACACTATCTTAAGAATTGAAAATTTCATGTTTTCTGCTTTTTGGAAAATGCGAATTTTATTCTCAAAGTTTTCTCTTGTTGTTGTCTTTTTGTGACCTCACAGGGCACTCCATGACCTCTTCATCCCTTCCCAAAATCTGTTCTTGCTGTCAGTTTGGTAGAGATGTCCAGTAACAGAGAAAAATCTAAGCAGGACCCACTCAGCTTTTGTATCCTGCATGGCTGAACTTTAATGAAAGTTTGAGTCTTTCCAAAAGTCTGGTCTTCACTGAAAAACAGTTGGAAAAAGAAATGCTTTGAGTATGTGAACCATGTAATTTCATTTGAGCCAAGGAATTCCAAAAATACTTTCTTATTGAAAGGAAAGTTATGTTTCTGTTTTGGAACTTGTTATGGAGAAGAATAAGTACTAGTTCTTTCCTCCCTTATTTTTTCTCATAAACATAAATTAAAAACTGTCTGAGTAACTGGGTAGGAAAATAGTGTGGAGAGAGTAAGCTGGATCACAAGCCCAAGACCTACTCCTTCCTCAGGAAATCTACGTACTTTTCTGGGACCTATCAAGCCCCACTCAGCTTGAGATAACCCTCTACCTCTTGGATAATAATTCAGGGCTCCATCTGGCCACATCTTCAAGACTAGTTGAACTGAGACCCAGAGGTTTGGTCAGCTCTGTTCACTGATACCTGTGTAAATAATGTGCCAGTAGCAAAACTGGAACTTCTGGGTCCCTGCTGGGAAATCTGATTAAGCAAACATTTTTAGGTCCTGCCTGGTTTTAGGTCTCTGTGAGGGGCTCAGGTATTCATAATAATATTCATAACTACCATTTTGGGTAATATGTACCATGTGGCAGTCACAACACTGGGTACTCTTACATGAATTACATTATTCAATCCCCATAACAATCCACTGTGAAATTTTGAAGCTTAGAGAATTTAAGAACCCAGATTTTGAAACTGTTCAATTCATCTCTAGAGCCTTTGATCTTCTTTCCTGTTCTGTGAGCCCTGGCTTTTGATAATGGGACTCAGTACACTAGATTTGGAATCTCAGACACCAGTGTAGCAGATGCTGTTACTTCCCACCCATGTCTCCTTGGGGCCTTACTAACTGCCAGCAGCTCTACCACCTTGCAATGCCTAGAGGTCCAACTGTGAGCTTGGAGGCTGGGCGTTTGGAGATTTAATGCCTCCCAGGAGCAGCCCTTACCTAGTGATTGGTAAGAGTTGTTTTATAAATCTCCGGCTCCCTTGCTTCTCAGGTAGAATAACTCAGAGGCATGGGTTCTACACAGGTTCCCAGAATTCCTTATGGGACCAAGCACTGTGACCACAGTGCTCACAGTCCTTGTATTGGCTGTCTTGAAAGCACTCCCTTTGTTGGCTGTCTTCCCTTCCTGGTCTTACTGTCCCTGCCAGCATTTCCTGAGATCACTGCCCAAATAAACTATTTGTGTGTATATTCTTGCCTCAGGGTTGGTTTCTGGGGAAACCAAAACGGAGACGTAGAGTAAAGGAAAGGTGGGTGTGTGAAGGAGGGGACCCCAGGGGTACGAAGTGCAGCATTGCTAGAAGGAGAGAACAGGGTCCCTTCTGTAGGAACCAGCCTCATACATGTTCCCCATTCTTGAAAGTTAGTGTCTGTGAGGAGAAAAAGGGTTTGGAGGCTTATTCAGTAGTGACCCACCTGATGGTTCTTTGCTCTTTTGGAGCTTCTTTGAGATGTTCTCTTTCACTCTGATCTTTTTAAATTTATATTTGTCCAAAGTTTAATAAGAAGTAAGAGATCCCAGGAAATGCAACCACTGATAAGGGGAATAATGAAACAAGAGGAGGCGATCATAGGTAAATGAAAGACAAATATGCATATATAATTTTGGAGGATTTACAGCTTACCTACATTGCCTGAATATAATAATGCTATGTACTGTGATTCTTGCTCACTTAAACTGAATTGGGCTCTTTACCAACTTCATACTTAAAGGGTAGTTCTCAGCTTGCGACTTTATGGCCTTTGTTTGTAACTGGACTGCTTGTGGTGCCTACTATATTTTCAAGGACTAACATGGGCAGTGGGAAACTCTTGCTTTGTTAAGGTTAATGGCATCCATAAAGTGTTAACTACTGTGTTCACACATTTTAATTCCTTGACTGTCTTTGATTTTATATATTCAACTTCACATCTGCATTAACTGAGTTTTGCCTGATACTAGATGCCTTTAAATTTTATTTAAGTGGTTATACGGTCTGAATAAGTTTCTTTTGAAACTTTTGCTTGGGGGTATCATTACTAGTGCTTTCACGATGAACAAACTTAGAAATGCCCATTATTTTGTAAAATCTGTGGATTGAGAGGATGTTAAAACCGTAAGGAGGTATTTCTTCTAGTGAATAATTTAGCCACAAGAGGGAACTGTATGATCAGTAATAGGATATTTTGAGATAATCTTTAAAAATGAGCTCAACACTCATTCCCCATTCCTTGGGTCTTGAAGTATCTCAATACACTTGCCACTTTAGCCAAACAATATTTTCACCAGAGATCTGGGTTACAGAGCTGGATAGCCCTTGCTGCTTTTTAACAGACGTTAACAAGTAAACTGGTTTTTATCTGCTTGATCATGGAAGGACATGGGCTTAACAACATAGTATATGCAAGCAATGGCCAACTTCTTTTTCTAATCCACACTCCTGCCTGATCTAAAACCTTGTGTTTCCCCCCTACCTGGTCAAGGTCAAAACATACGGTGCTTTTGCCACACTTGTCAGCTCTATTGTCTTTACTACAGAGGAATCCGAAGACAAGCCCTGAGAACAGTGTGCTTGCCTGGGGCTGGGGAAGTGTTGGTTGAGGGGAGAAGCTGGGACACTCTGCTCCCTTGCTCATGGGTTCTGAAGGTTTCCATCTGACGGGATGCAGTAGGCGATGCAGCACGAGGCAAGAACACCGTTAAATCCTACAGGCCTTCAAGGGAAAGCTTGGGTATACAGTATTGTATACTGGGCATTTTTAGGAAGTGACTTGGGGAGGGGGAGATTCTTCCTTTGGTGAATCATATATTAAATGATGTGGATGGGTTAATGTAGTTAAAATACTATCCAATTGTTAAAAGGTTAATTCTTTGATTCATTCATAGCCTTCAACATCATACCTGAGTGATGTGATTCCTTCTTCCCTCTCTTCCTTCCACTGCTTGTTTTCAAGAATTCACATGACCCATTGGATAAATTATTACCTTCATTTTTGCTTAAAATACAAGGGATATTATCCACTAGGTGAATGTGAAAATGCTGATTTCATTCATTTTCTTAGCAGGGTAATTTTTCTGCTTGAAGAATTAAGAAAAAATATCCATAGGAATTAAAAATGATTTAGTTAATAAGTCAGACTAACATAAATTATGTATATTTAGTTAGTGAGAAAAGAAGTTTGTGAAAAGAGACAGTGTAGTGGAGTTGTTAGAGTTCTGTGTTCAAGTTTTGACTCCACTACTTCCTAACTCTGTGAACCTTGGGCCTAAGACTCAGTTTCTTCATCTGTGAAATAGGGATAATAATATTTACTTCCTATGATTGTTAAGAAGATAAAAATTAAGTGCTTAGAGCAGTATCTAGTACATAATAAGGGCTGAATATATACTAGTTTTATTATTTGTGTAACAGCACCAATCATTAGGAAGTTCTTCTTTGTGTCTGATCCAAAATACACTGCTAAGGGGATGGACTACTCTGAGCTCTCGGTCTAGAATTTAAAAAACACGTAAAAATGAATAAAGTAAGTATTATCATCACTCTACAAATAAGGAACAGTTAAGGGTAGCTTAGAAGGCTAGTAGGGCAACATGAAGGTGATCAGCCTGGGTCAGGTAGCCGTCAGTATGGGCTCAACTCACTCATGATGGCTGCTGCTGAATGACCTAAGGTTACTTCAGTCACTTGGTCTCATCTGGTGTCTGTAGTGGAATTATTACATCCTTCAGATAGCTTTTTCATCAGCAAATGAAGAAAATTCAGATTTGCTGGAGGAGGGATCATGTCCATACCTCCTAGGAATCCAGGGCACTTTCTGACTTGTTTACATGCTGATAGGAGAACTGAGAGATTTAGTACAGAGATTCTAGCCCACATACAAAAAGTACCAACAAGGAGCCCTTTAGCTCTTTTACTGCTGATCTACTCTTTATCAGCCTTACCGATAGGTATGAGAATCAAAGGGTATTTGTTAAAATTGCTAGTCCTTGAGCCACACCATCAAGGAATTCTGATTCAGGAAGCAACCCAAGGAATTCTGATTCCTTGGCCAAGGAATCTGCATTTTAAATATATCTCCAGGCAATTCTGATTCAGGTGATGAGTGGAACACACTTTGGGAAAACTGATCTAGTCAATAACAAATGAACATAATTTTTTTAGAAATAGCAGCACTTACTATTTTTCTGATTATGAAAGAAAAAATAGAAAATGTTAAGAATACAAAAGAAAATAAAGCCATTCATAATTATACTTTCTAGAGATGACTATTACAAATATTTTGATGGCTATCCCTCAACCCTTTTTTTAAAAACTATGCAGCCACTTTTCCATATACCTTTTTAGATACTTATAATCAAATATATTGACTATTCAGTTTCATAGATATGTTCCTTTTATATTAATTATTTAATGGTTTTTATAAATGATTTCTAATTTGAAATACATGTAAATTCCACATTTTTTCCTATTGGATCTGGAGATAAGACTAGATAATATTTAATGCCCATTCTAACTAAGATGTCATACTTTTGAGATTCTTACAGTTCTTTGAGTATTAGGATTAACCACATTCAAACTTGATGGAGAATCTAAAATTATATCCTCCAAAACTTAGACCCAAAGATTGGCTCTTGAGCTTTGTCTTTTTTGCTGACAGGACATTGTATCAAAGTTAGTAACATTTCTTCAAAGATGATATATATGTGAAAGGATGCTCAGCATCATTAATCATCAGAGAAATGCAAATCAAAACAGCAATGAGATACCTCACAAATGAAGATGACAACTATAAAAAAAATAATGTGTTGGTGAGGATGTGGAGAAATTGGAACCTTGTGCACTGTTGTTAGAACTGTTGGGAAGGAAAGGACTCGGCTCAGTGTCACAGGGAAGTCAGATATAGTGAGACAAGAGACCGAAGTGAAGAAAGCAAAGTAAGTTTTAATACACTCTGCAGAGAGTAACAGAGTGGGCCTGCCTAAGATAGGACAGGCAGGCATGGATGCTCATTCTGAGGCTTCTTTTATGTGGTTTTGGCAGGGCAGAGAGGTCCTTGATTGACAGCTGTCAGCTCTGATTGGTGAAATGGGGACAGGGGCTGTGCTGTGCCTGTGCCTCTGATGTTTCTTACCTGGGGGGACCCTGGACATTTCCTGAATCACTCTTGGACCCTGTGGCTTCATCTGATTAACTCTGAGTCATTTCTTGCTTTCTGGTTCTATTTGATCAACTCCCTGAGTCATCTTTGGGGGGCCCTTTCTCCTTTTCATCCTGCTCATTTCTGTCTTTCTGCCTAACAAAACCTCTACAGAAAACAGTATGGAGGTTCTCAAAGATTTAAAAATAGAACTACGCTATAATCAAGCAATTCTGCTGCTGGGTATATATTCAAAATAATTGAAAGCAGGGACTTGAACAGATATTTGTACACTGATGTTCACAGCAGCTTTATTCACAATAGCCAAAAGATGGAAGCAACCCAAGTGTACAGCAACAGATGAATAAACAAAATGCAGTATGTGTATATGTATGTATACATATAGGATATTATTCAGCTTTAAAAAAAAAGGAAGGAAATCCTGTCACATGCTACCACATGGATGAACCTTGAGGACATTATACCAAGTGAAATAAGCCAGTCATAAAAAGACAAATACTCCACAATTCCACTTATATGAGATATGTAAAATACTTAAATTCACAGAAACAGAAAGTAGAATGGTGGTTATCAAGGGCTGGGAGTTAAGGAAAAAGAGAAGTTATTGTTTAATGGATATGGAGTTTCAGTTTTGCAAGATGAAAAAGTTCTGGTAATCTGTTTCACAACAATGTGAATATACTTATCCTACTGAACTGTACACTTAAAAATGGTTCAGATGGTAAATTTTATGTTAATACATTAAAAATATAAACCATGAAAAATAATAGAACAGTGTTGCTCTTTTATAACATTTTGGACTGTTACAAAATCTAACAGTTACACAGTTAATATAGTAATTGGTTTGATAAATTTTCATGGAACCTGTTAATTTCTAGAGTTGTACACACTTGGAGTTTATAATTCTTGAAGTTGTTGGATTAAATCTAGTGGAAAATATAAGAATAATGGATAAGAATAGGACATAAGCCAAAACTATTATATTCTAGAATGGTTTGCTACAGCTGGGCATTAAATTTGACTCTAAGTACACTGATAAACCCAAGAGATAAAGGAATAACTCAGTGAATATGAATTTAGTCCAAATGAAATGAAGGCATATTTATGTGAATAGAGATGTAGGGGATGAAGGCAGAGGAGGAAGAGGAGAGAGAGACAGAGAGGTTTGATTAGAATTATGGTGAACTTTCTACTGTCTCACATTATGGGGTTAAACAACTTCTCTTTCCAACTCTTCTTGCTATTTTAATAAAGAATGCACACAGACATGGTCAAACAGACCAGTTTTTGTTGGCTAATTTGATTGGAATCAGGTCTGTTTCCAACAATTTTTTAATTTCTAAAAATACCAAAATTAAGGGAAGAAATAGTGATTCTTTCTCCAATTTGCTTGATTGGGAACAATAGGCTTCCTCATTTTATTTTCTAGTTTGTGTTCGTCCTCCAGCCCAGAGAGTACCATTTGCATCCCTTAAGGCTACTAGTAATAAGGTATCCTGCCTTTACAGTTAATTAAATGATTCCAAGTAATACTTAACACTTTTTACTCCGAGGAGGATTGTGGACACAGTCAACTGGTTAATCACATATGACCAGAGGCACTGACATGTTCTTTTTAATTTAAATGTTTATACTTTTTACTGTGTAAAATTTCAACCACATAGAAAAGGAGAGCAAATAACATATTAATTCTCATGTATCCATCATGTAGCTTCAAAGATTATCAACCCACCTTGTTTCATATATATTTCCACTTTGTCCACTCACCCCCAGATTATTTTGAAGCTAAACCCACATATCATTTCAGCTGTGATATTCATTACCAATCTTCAGAAGGGGATAAATGATAATCAAGAGTCTAGCCCAGAAGCAAATACATGAGTTGCATATTAACAGAAGTGTAATAAGGTTGAATGTTAAAAGCACATTCAAGTCATAAACTAAAGCAGTATCATCTTCCTTAAATATTATAATAGGCTCTGTGGATAGCCCCAAACACTGGGAGTGGTGTGCTCAGAACAAAATCCAGTTCTGGTTCTGCTGTCATCAGAAGTCTGTGAATGTGTAAAGAAGTACATAGGGCCTACTTTACAGTTAATTAGTTTGGTGACTCAGGGTGCCTTTCCTTTTAATCTTCCTCTCACTAGTCTTGGGACTATTGCCTGAAACTCCTCATTACTACATTACTCCCTTTGACTTGCCAGCACTAAAGTCCCCATTAAAAGCAGGACAAATAGGGGGATATTAGCTATTTAACTCTGCTTTATGTAACATTTTTCTCATAACCAAAGTAACATAAGTTCATTATAGATGCTTTAGAAAATACAAAAAAAAAGAACATAAAAAATATCCATAATCAGGAGTAAACATCAGTATTTTAGTGCATCCTCTTCCATTTTTTTCTAGGCACATATACATTTTTTTCATGAACATGATATTTTATATACTGCCTTTAATCTGCTTCTATTACTTCATAATATACAGAGAACTTCTAGTCTTTGCAAAATATTCTCACTGTTAAGGAAGGGCTATAATTAACATCTTTGATGACATTAACATGATTCCTCTTAGTTATACCTTTGTGGAGTACATTCTTAAAGCTAAAACTCTGTACACATCAGTGTTTATTTCCTTAGAAAATAATCATAGCATTGAAGTAGTTGGGATGAAGGGTATGCATATTTTTAAGATCTTCTTTTTAATGTAATGCCAACTTTCCTATAGAAAAATTGCACCAAATTATACTCTCACCAATAGCTCATAAATGTTTCTGTGCACCCTTACCAACATTGTTTCTTGTAATTAAAAAAACTTGTTAGTTTGATAGATGAAAATATGCACCTATGGAGTTTCATTTATCAACTTAGTCTTAGAAGAGATTTCAATAATTTTGACTGGAGAGTAATGGTGGTGGGGTAGAGGGAAGATCCATGTATTTGCTAGTGTATTTTACAAAGTTAAGTTAGAATATGATGTTTGGAAGTTGGAAGATTTAGTACATAAGGTTTCTGTCACAACAGGGGAGTTCCTATATGTAAGGAGTTATGGAGAGTAATGAGACAGGGACCGTGGGTGTAGTAAGAGTAGGGGGAGGGCCTCTGGAAAAAGCAAGGCAGGATATTTGCAGTCAGAGCAATGTAACTACATGCAAGGAAACCCCCTACTAAAACTCTTGTGTTAAACATTCAGCTCTAGAGTCATTATTCAGTGAGATCAGTTAATATACCCCAGATAAAGAAGACTAGCATGTGTTTATTTTATGCTAATCATTTATAATCATGTGTAAGATTCACTTTAACATGCTCAAAGGCCCAGGCCTTTGTGCTGTCTTTCCTCCTTCAGATCTGATGAAGTGATTTTGCAAACTGGGCAACTAATTTAGCATGCAAGCCCAGCCACAACACAGTAAAAGGCAAGAAGGGTTCCACCTTCAAGACAAGATTGCTCTTAACTTACTCTTAAGCAAACAATGCCTCAGCCCACCTTGGGGACTGAACAGGTGGCCTGATTTCCCATTGCCCCCAGACCAAGATGCTGGTATCCCAGGGAGAAATCAACAGAGCAAGGTTACTTGTATCAAGTTACTTGTAAATATCCTAGGACCACTTAATAAGTCCACACCCCTAAGCTTTTTTTCAAGTTCCCGAAAAATCCTCATGTGCCTATAAAACCTCTAGACAACACACCACCCCGGAGTCTTTGACTCCTCCTGGTGTGGGGCGTGATCTCTGTCCTTTTCACTTTATCTCTAAATAAAAGCCTGTACCTTGCTCTCCTTCCTTCAGTGTTTTGTGAAGCTCATTCTTTGGCTTCGTGAACAAGAACCCTGGCATCAGTAAGATATTTCATACCCACCTACACAGGGAGGGATCCCCTCCACCCCGTCTCACTGCTGGGAGCAACTACCACCATTTAGTTTAATCCAGTCTTAAGATTCACTGGGTCTGTAGAAGGAAGATTATTATAAGATTCACTGGGTCTTTTTCAGGTTTTGTAACATAGGCTTGTCCACCACTCTGGTCGTTTCCTCATTAAGAAAAACATCACACCAGTATTACCTACCTTGAAGATTTACTGTGGAACTAAATCGTCATACCTTTGAAAATATTTTGTAAACCTTAAATGCTACAAAGGACTGTGGCAGGGGAACTAGGGTTTAGTCAACAAGTTAAAACTGAGTGCAATAAAAATTGCTAAGATGTTCCTTAAACTGCACAGGAGTGCAGTAAGATGCTCTCACTTAGGAGGCATGTGAAAACAAAGACCTAAAGGAGAGCTTCTAATATACTCTCAGTAAAATTGCCACCGCTGCACTGTAACTTATTTTCCTCTTTTTCTGCGAATGCTTAACTGAATCTGAGTATTATGTCAAGTGTGACGCAACTGTTACTCATCTAGTTTTATACTGGCAAGTCAAGAAATTATCTAGGCCTCTTTGTTTATCTAATGGTGTAGTTCAGCAGGATCACGGTTTCATCCAATATTTCATTTGACAAGTATTTTCAGAGTTTACTATTCTATATTCCAGGCTGCTACGCTGGTTATCGGAAAAAAACACCAAGAAGGAGACATGGTCTGACCACAAGAGGCTAGTGAGTGGTAAAGCAGTTTCAACTTGGCTTTGAGGAATCCTGGTTTATTTTGATTACCTTCTGGGGAATGCAGTGAATGTTTAGAAAAATTATGTGAAGTTACATTATTTTGTTATGAATACCAGCTACAATGCTACATCTGATAAGGATTATTTCCTCTTTTACTGTTTATGTTGCTAAATTTTTGTTTTTTTTTTTATCCTGGGCTTAAAATTTTTTTTAATTAAAAAATATACACATAAGGAAAAATTCGAACTGTACAGAATAGGTAGAATCAAGTCTCTTATTCCAGATTCCCCTTTTCCCACTCTGCACACGCGACCTTCCCGCTCACACCGGCCTCTTATTCAGAAGTAATCATTGGGTCAATACTTCAGAACAGCTGTGATCGCTAGGGTCCAAAATTAAACACCCAAGTACATAATCTCTGAATTTCACTTAGGTTTTAAAATTAAGTCCAAGTCTTTTGCAGCACGTATTCTACCGAGTGTGCAAAAGAGATAGCCTCGCCTTGTCTAAAATTGTGGTTGGTAAAGGGACACATGAATGCACACTGAATTCAAAACTCCGTAAGGACAGAGAACACGACTCACGCACTCCCATGGTGGGTAGTTTATTTATGTTTTGAATAAAGGCCCCCTCCAGGATGTAAACTCCATGAGGGCAAGAACTTCACCATCTAGCTTTCACTGCTGATACTGCCACACAACATCGGGATCACTGGCCAAAGTCCCGGCAGGCAGCGTACACAGAAGCGGCCTGGAGCCCAGGGAGGAACGCCACAGTGATCATCACGTGACTGGCGCTATGCAGCAAACGCCCTCCCTTCCCTGGCGTTGAGGCACCGGGCCCGCCCCAACGGTAGGCCTCATCAATCGGCACATTAAGTCAAATTCGGATGGGCCAGGCGAGGGCCATGCTCCGCGGAGCGAGTCGCCTCGCAGTGCGTCTCGCACGACTAGGCCCACTGCCTTCGACTCTCATGCGGTTGTCCGGCCTTCCCGGCCCTAGCAGTACGCTCCAGGTTGCAAGTGGGAGGAGCAAGAGCGCGGCAAAAGCGCGTGCGTATTGATGCAGCGCAGCGGCCACTCTGAAGATTAGGGCGGAGCTTTAGAAAGCAGATCGGACCTGGGGCTGGGGCTGGGGCTGGGGCTGGGCTCGGGGGCGGTGGGGGGGGGCCGGTCGGGGGAGGTCTTCAGTGTGCGCGCGCGCGCGCGCGCGCGCCGCAGGCCTCCCTCTCAGACCCACGCGGCGCGGCGTGGTGACGCCCGTGCGGCCCGAGGAAGGGGCGGGGTCGGGGCGGGCCTCCGCGCTCATCCCGCCCTCTCCCGGTCTGCACTCTTCCCTCGCCCTCCCCCGCAGTGGGCCCCATGAGCGCGGGGGTTCCTTCGTCGCTTAGCTTCGCGTCCGTCCGGCCCGGCTTGGCCAGCGGGCAGATGCCCCGAGCTGTCCCTGCCGACGCCGCCGACCCGGCCGGTGGTGGTGTGGGAGGCGGGCGTCCGGCCCCGGGTCGCTGAGTGTGACGGACGGGGCCGGGCGCCGCAGCGTCGGCGGCTCCGCGCGGACCATGTATTTCCTGAGCGGCTGGCCCAAGAGGCTGCTCTGTCCTTTGGGGAGCCCGGCCGAGGCGCCTTTCCACGTTCAGTCGGACCCCCAGAAGACTTTCTTCGCCGTGCTGGCCCCGGCCCGCCTCAGCATCTGGTACAGCCGAGTAAGTAGAGCCGCCCGCAGCCTCTGGGCGCCCCCTCCGCGGCGCCCTGGCACCGTCCCGTGCTCGACTTCCACCTGGTGCCGCGGACCCCAGCCCCCTCGCGCCAGACCCACTCGCTTTCGCCGTCCGCGCTGTACTTCCAGCTACTCGGCAGCACGTACCGCCGTGTCCTGGCGCGTCCTGCGGCCGGGGCTCTGGGTTAGATGCAGTCGCTGCTGGCGAAAATCCCTGAGACTTCCCCGTGTTGAACCGGCGGCCGAGCCCAGACTTGCCCTTCTTTCCGTTCCCCCATTCCCTGAGGAACAAATTTGTTTAAACTTTCCACAGTTAGAAATCTGGCCGCTGTTGCTTGCCCACCCTTGCTTTAAAGGCCGTTGTTTGGGACTTAGGGAAAGCCTGTTGGGGTTTACCCAGTGCCAGACTCTAGAGGCCTGTGATAACTTATTTCTAGCAGCTGCAGCAAGAGTTGTTAATTTTTTACTAATAAAGGTCTGGTTATCTAACTTCTCACTTCATCTCAACATCTTCCCACTTTCAGCCCAGCCCTTTCTGCTGCTCTGGGATTCTTTATTAGGGAAATGCAGGGCGAGGGGGGCGGTTAGCAGGAGCGGAAATTGAACTCAAATTTGTCCGCGCAGCTCCCGAGTATTTAACACCTGGAAGTAATAAGATTGGAAAGAGGGTGAAACTGAGTTATTTTTCTGCTGGCTCTATTGAATCCTGGTTTTCCTTTCTTGTATCCGATTACCAAGGGGCTAAGAGAAGAAACTTCATATTAAGTGGTGGATGGGATGCTCCCTGTTTTCCGCGAACGCTGCTATACTATAGGTCTGTCTATAAGAGCTACAGAATAAAAAAGAGTTCTTGTTCTTTGTTTTTTTCCGTAAAAGGCAGTACTAATCGATGTCGGAATGAAATGTGTCTCCTTTCAAAGCTAAGTTGACCACGTGGAAATAAGTGTGTCCTTGGCTTTATTAGAGCTATGTGAAATACTGGCTTTAGTTAAATTAATTAAAACCCTTAGACGTCTGTGTTTGACTCTTTGAATGGACCATGAAGTCCTTAACTATCCTTACACAGCCTTGGTAAAAGTGATGATGAGATTTAGCTGTTTCTGGTTATCTTCTTTATATGACTATCATAGTTATGCTATAAATCAGACTATTGCCATTAAATTTTGGCTGATTTAATTTTCAGATGTTTATCAAAACAGGATGTTATAAAACCAGCAGTGTGACTATGCTGGCTGGTGCTTGATTGTCTTTTGAACATGCTATTGTATCACTTGGTTCTTACTTGAGATACTAATTTATTTACATGTGAATGCCAACTAAATATTTTTTTCTTTGGGTGTATATAATTATCGTCTTTAAAGAACATGTAGGAAAAATAATTAGAACTTGCATTTTAAATTGTCTCCTGACTCTAGTACATAATTTTATTGATGTAGCAAGTTTGTAAAACTTAGTTTAACTTGCCTCATCCCTAACTAGGCAGACTTAGGCAGCACTAAAACTAATAAGGATGACTAGACCAGAAGCCTGTAGGCTACTTTATTCCTTTGTGTAAGAAACACAAATTTGTTTGTTTTACTATGGATATTGTGAATAGTTAAGAGCATGTGTTTTTTGCTACATACTCCTTTCCTTCAAACTTCCAGCCTACACATAGATACCTACTTTCTACAGAAGTCCTGGGGTCACTACCATTAAAATCTGGTATGCCAAAAAGGTTGTAGGGAATCTAGGGGTTCTGAAATACGCGGTAATATGAAGTGCAGGAATACCTTATGGGATGCTGCATGGTAATACAAGTTTATGAATGGTCAGCCTTGATTTCGGCGTCAGCTTCCTGGCTTTAAAAATCAAGTATTGGACTGCACTGGTGGACAGTGACTGCAGTGGGATGTGGGGGGTCTTGATAATGCAGGTGAATGTAGTAACCATAATGTTTTTCATGTGAAATCTTCGTAAGAGTGTATATCAATGATACCTTAATAAAAAAAAATCAAGTATTGGGCCAGATAATTTTAAGACCTATGATTATAACTGGGTGAATGGTTAACAGGAGCCAGACTCCAGCTTCCAGTCTCCTCTTCCTAGGAGGTGCCTTTTTTCCCCAACTGTCTGAAAGTTTTTACTTTGTTTAATTTCTAAACTTACTGAAACTATGTAAGTTAAAATAAATTTAGGCTAACAAACTTCTTTCAAAAATGAAAACACCCCTAGCTAAATTGAGTTGTCAGTTATTACTTCATAATTTAGAGTGAATTGGTTTAAAATATTTGCGTGAGAATATGAAAGCTTTGATTTTGGAGAGATTATACATGCAAATAGTTTTATAGAATGAAGTGAGTTTTGAAGATCTAAAGGATTTTTTTTGTGGAGTTGAGGTCTTAAAAGCTGCTTGACAGCATTTGCAGACAGGGAGAGACATGCTTAAAGAGATGAGAAACTAACACTATTTGCTTACTTGAAATATTGTTAGGGATCTCAGTAAGTTAAAGTCACTTAGGAGGGATGCATTTTTAAAAAGAAAACTAGCCTTGTGGACGGAATGTGCATTTAATAGTCTAAGCTGTTTTTTTTAATACCCATAAGAATTGCTGTGTCTAAAATGTTGATTAGTCATGAGACTGTGGAAACGTTAAAATAAAATCTCTAACAACAACTTGTGTACATTTTATGGGTCTTCTGTTGAACTTTTATGTACCTGTTGCAGTTACTGTTGTATACCTTAAGTAGCTATTTAGAATCTCAGTGTTATAGTCATATATCTTTGAAATTTTTTCCTGACTCCAAATTTGAGAGATACAATATGGTGTTGTTTAGATGTGTTTATGAACAAGAGAGTTTCTGTAGATAGGTACTTTACTTTTTCGTTTCATTTTTAGTGTGAAGGTATAACATGATTTCAGTGTAACATGTTCATGTAAATTTGATTTCACTGCTTTCTGATTCTGTTCAGGAGTTCTAAAAACTACTCAAGAGTTTATGGTCATTCATTTTGGAACCCAAAAGGTGCTCAAAAAAGGTTTGGTATATACATATGTTAGATTTGTGTGGTAGAAGTGTAACTTAGTTCATGGAGCAATTGACAATGTATTTCTGCGAAGAGTATTATAAAAGGACTAGTTAAGTTTTGATGATGAAGCTTCTGTTTAAGGCATGTTATGAGTTATGATTGACACGAATGGGTGTTGTGTGAGATTAATTTTTTTTTTGTACCAGAAAGCCTATAATTATTTCTTTAGTATATTGCCTAATTGTGAATATGAAAGCCTACGTATGTGAACCATAAAATGATAGCTTAGAATGCTGTAATTCTGGGTTAGTTTTATCTCAGTTTTCTGGTCATTGATTATTTCAAATGTGTGAATTACCTTCAGAAGGCTTTTAAAAAAAATGTCCCCTGTGAAGATAGCATAAATAAATAGTATATGAAAGTGATGAAAGGGGCATGTTACATGTAACAGAACATTCTATCCAAAGATGTTAGTGTGTAACTATGATAAATGAAAATGTTGTGAGTTATTACTGTGAAGGATGCTGATAAAAAGCTCAAAGAGGCAAGTAATTACTGGATTTATGAAATAAATTGTGTCTTTAAATAACCCCGAATAGAAACTTATGTTCTTGTTGGTGTGTATGCTCATAATAGAAAGCAATTTGATAGATGTTCAAAGAAGCAAGTTGTAGGATCAGGTGTATGGTTTTGTGACCTCAGGAAAGCCATTTAATTTGTACTTGCATTTTCCTAAATCTCCCATTTCTTATCTTTTTTATTACTGCCGCCTTCAGAGAACCTTCCTTATATCTCACAGCTTGGCAGTCTTTTAGAGCTCGCTGTTGGTTAAAGAATGAAGTTCAAAATCCTTAGTTTGGTATCAGAGACACTCCCCTCTTGGCGTACACTTTTGCCCCATCTCTGCCTGTCAGAATATTATCCATCCTTTAGCGCCTGTTGAAATCCTGCTTTCTCTGAGTCATTATTTACTGTAATAAGAAGTGTTTGCTCCTTCCTTCCCCCTCTCTCCCTCCATCCCTTTCTTCCTTCCTTCCATGAATTTAGGATATCTGTTCCATGTGTAGCACAGAATTTTTAAGGGTTTGATAATTGAAATATTTTTAAATGTTGACATTAATTTAAAAAATACAGTAATTCAGAAAGACAGGGTTATTTATATAACTGAAGGTGAATTAAATACCTTATTACACACAGTTCAGATTATGTTAGAAAAGTACCAAGATATGGAAACACCCTAAGTGCCAGTCAAAGGATAAATGGGTAAAGATGATGTGGTATATATACACAATGGAATAGTATTTAATCATGAGAAAGGACATCTTGCCCTTTGTGTAACATGGATAGACCTTGAGGGCATTATGTTAAGTGAAACAAGTCAGGAAAAGACAAATACTGCATGATATTACTTAATATGGCATCTGAAAAAGCCATACACATGGACAGACACAAATAGTGGTGGCCAGTGGCTGTGAGGTGGGGGAAAGGGGGAGAGACATTGGTCAAAGAGTACAAACTCCACCTGTAAGGTAGTAAGTCCTGGGCATCTAATGTACAGCACAGTGATCATAGTTAATACAGCATTATATACTTGAAAATTGCTAAGAGTAGATCTTAAATGTTCTCACCATAAAAAGGATGGTGGTTATATAATGTGATGAAGGTGTTAGCTAACACCATGGCAGTAATTGTTTTGTAAGTTATGTGTATCAAATCAACATGTTGTACATCTTAAACTTACAAAATATTGTATGTTAATTATATCAATAAAGCTGGGGGAAAGAAAGTACATGATAAAGGGCCCTACTTTAAATATTAGATAATCTATAGATTACTAATTCTTAAACTATTCTGTAGTCTTACAACCAGTTGAACTCTTGGCTCCCAGTACGTGTTTATATTGATGTGGTCTATGGAAGAAAGGATCATGCAAACTAGAAGCAGTATAAACATTTAAATGCATTTCACCTATCTTCAGGTGATTGTGAATCATTGATATGATCCATACATAATTATATATTCTAAGTTTACTGTGGACTATTTATATCCACAGTTGCTTTATATCATGGGAAGCAAAATTTCCTGAACTTAGGTCCTGCTTTATTTACATGCTTTATTCATGATTTTGCCCTGTCTTCATATACCTATCCAATCTGTCTTTTAAACTTGAAATTTTCTTTCAAAACAATTTAATTTATATCTTTACTACAAATAGAAAGCTAGCACCAAATAAAAAATTACTGTATGAGGGAATACAATGAAACAATGTTATAAAAATCTAGTTTCCTGCCAAAAGCACTTGCCCTTTTCTTAAAAAGGTCAGTTAGCAAATAGCTTTAGAAGTGTTTGGAAGTAAACCAGCACCTTATACAGCTCCCCTCCTTACCTAAATCACAAGGATTGAAAAAGAATTGGAAAAATTTATTTTATCACTAAATGATTAATTGTTTAATGCAGTATTTGTTACCTAAAATGGTGGTATAGGAAATACTACATTAAAGCATTCAATTTATTGTGAAATAGAGCATTTATTATACATTTATCAAGTTAGAATAAAATACATTTACAATTTAAAAGTATTTTAAAATATTCTAGAATTCAGGCTTGCCACAGGCAGTTACTTAATTAAAAAGTTTTTATTGACCAGTGTGGGTAAAGTGGGGTTCCTATGGCCAGGATCCTCACTGAACTTAAATGTAACTGGCCTGTTGCTATGCTACCGGTTCCACACCTTTAGGCAATAAGACATTGTGTTAATGTAAGGGGTTCCGCCCAGTGCTTGCGGGAGACCGGGTGGTGGGGCTGGAAGGCTGTAGGGAAGTGGAGCGGAGGCTGGAGTGGTGGTAGCGCCGAGGGACTGACCTGCCACCTCGAAATAAAGTTGGGTATAACCTTTTCACCCCAAGAACCCTTTACTGTAAATTTCTTTGGTCACAGTGAATCTATAGTGAACTTGCCTGGAGCTGAAACTCATTTGCAAGACAACCAGCAAGAATCAATTGGTTGGAATCAAGGCATCTTACCTAAGTTCGTTGTAATTGCCATTACTTTGAGTTGCTATCGCAAACCTGTGTGTCTTCTCAAGTGATTTGTCTTATTTCAATCATAAATCACACATAAGTTTATGTATGAAATTTTGTATATTGATGTACAGTAAATTTGTTGTGGTTTAATTTTCGAACAGCTTTACTGAAGTACGTAAATACATCTATTGTAAGTACAGAGTGATTTTTAGTGAATTTATAGAGCTGTGCAACCATCATCACAATCTAGTTTTAGAACATTTAGAGCAACCCAAAAAGTACCATGCCCATTTGCATTCAGCATCTGCTCCCACTTCAGTCCTGGGAAACTATGGCTTGCTTTTTCTTTCTTTGTATTTGGATTCTCTGTAAGTTTCACATAAATGTAATCATATAATATGTGGTGTTTTGTTCTTTTGTTGTGGTTTTGTTGTCCTTTTTATTGCTGAATACTGTTACATTGTATAGCTTTACCACATTTTAAAAATCCATTTACCAGTTGATGGGTATTTGAATTGTTTCTAATGTGGGGCTATCATGATTGTTGATGTAAATATTTGCATACAGACATACCTCATTATGGTGTACAACTTTGTGTCAAGCAAGTCTGTCTAAGTGCCATTTTCCAACAGCATTTGCTTGCTTCATGTCTTTGTCAGTTTTGGTAATTCTTGGACTATTTCAACCTTTTTCATTATTACATTTGTTATGGTTATCTGTGATCAATGATTATGGTTCACGGAAAGTTTAGATGAAGGTTAGCGTTTTTTAGCAATAAAGTATTAAGGTATGTATATTTTTAGACATAATGCCATTGCACACTTTAAATAGACTGCTCACTTCATTGCAGTGGTCTAGAACCAAACACACAGTATCTCCATAGTATGCCTGTATAAGTCTTTGTGTAGATATATATTCTCATTTCTTTTGGGGAGTTAACCTAGGAAGGGTACTGTTAAGTTATATGTTAAATTTAGGTTTAACTTTTTAGGAAAGTTCAAAACTGTTCCAAAGTATCAATAGCATTTTATGTCTTAACCAGCAATATCTGAAGGTTTCTGTTTCTTCATATCCTTGTCAACACTTGTTATTGTTAGTCTTTTTTGTTAGTCATTTTAGTGGGTTTGTAGTAGCATTTCATTGTGGATTTAATTTGTATGTTCCTAGTTACTAATATTCAGCATCTTTTCATGTGCTTATTGGCCATTTGTATACCTTAGTTATGAAATGTCTATTCAAATCCTTTGCACATTTTTTTTAACTAGAGTGTCTTATTGAATTGTAAGAGTTCTTTATATATATAAAAATATTTATCAGATAAATAATTTGCGTATACTTTATCACAGTAGGTGATCTGTCTTCAGTTACTTATTGGTGTCTTCTGGAGAGCAAAAGTTTGATGAAGCCTAATTTGTCTTTTGTTTTTCTTCTATGAATAATGCTTTCTGTGTCTTATCTAAGAAACCTTTGATCAATCAAAGGTCACAAACATCTTCTATTTTTCTTTTCTAAGTCTTAAGTTTGAGCTCTTACACATAGGTTGGCCATCCATTTTGAGTAGACTTTTACGTATGGTGTGAAGTAAAGATCTATGTTTGGCTTTTTTTTTTTTGCACATAGATAATGGTTGTTTTAGTACTGTTTGTTGGAAAGACTTCACTATTGATTGCCTTGGCACCTTTGTCAAAACCAATTGACCATAAATGTGAGGGTTTATTTCTCTGTTTTCTGCTCTATTCTGTTGATGAGTATAGCTGTCATCACACAAGCATCTCACTGTAGCTATATAGCAAGTTTAGAAATTGGGTTGTAAAAGTTTCAGTTTGTTCTTGTTTTCAAGATATTTTGCCTACTCTATATATTTTGGGCTTCTGGATAGATTTTAGGATCATTTTGTCAATTTCTACAAAGAAAACCTTGCTGTGATCTTCAGGAAATTGCACTAAACTTACAGATTGATAGGGAAAATTGCATTTTAACAGTCTGCAATCTTCTAATCCATGAATATGCAGAGTCTTTCCACTTACTCAGATTTAAAAAATTTCTCTTAGCAATATTTTGTAATATTCAGTGTGCAGGTTTTTCACCTTTTTAAAACTCAGTATTTTATCTATCTTTTATGATGCTGTCATGAATGTAATAATTTCATTTTCAGAATTGCTAACTGGTATAAAGATGTAAATTTGATTTTTGTGTATTGCTGTTCTGCAACCCTGCCAGAACTGTTTATTTTAGTAGTGTTTTGTAGTTAGAACTAATAAATGAATTTAGCAAAAGTGCAGGTTGCAAAATCAACATGCAAAAATCAGTTGCATTTTTTTTTGTAAATGTGATGAATGTTTTCATCTTTTAACTTAAAAAATGTAAGTACAGTTGACATACAATGTATAAATAACAATGAGTATCAAAATGAAATTAAGAAAACAGTCCATTTACAATACAATCAAAAAGAATAAAATACTTAGTCTTAAACTTAAGAAGACCAAAGACTTGTGTGCTGAAAACTACAAAATACTGCTGAAAGAAGTTAGAGAAGCTGTGAATAAATGGAAAAACATCTGGAATACTGCCTGAACCTACCTGCAGAGTCAGTATGATCCCAGTGGTCTTTTTTTTGCAGAATAAAAAAAATCCATCCTAAAATTAACATGAGATCTCAAGGGACTCCCTTCATCAGTCTAGTTAGTTTTGATTATCAATTTTGTACATCTTTTTGGTGAGCCAGCTTTTGATTTTACTGATCTTAGTCTACTAATTTTCTGTTTTCTATTTTACTTATTAATTTTTTAAATAATTAAAAAAAATAAAATGATTTTATTCTTTTAAAGTTATTAACACCTGTTTATGGGTTAACGAATGGTTTGTGTTAGAGAATACTTGATGTGTCTTTGTAAAGAATATGTATTGTGCTGTTGGCAGTGTTCTCTAAATTAGGTTAAATTGGTCAACATGGTTCTTTAAGTCTTCTATTCGTTGCTAATGTTTGGTCTGGCTGTGTCAGTTATTGATAGTGCAGATTGTAATCTCCAATTCTATTGTTGAGTTGTTCGTGTTTTTGGTGTGTTTTATTAGGTTTGTGTACAATTTTAATTGTTATATCTTCCTTTAGTATTGATCCCTTTATCATTATTACATGCATCTCTCTCTACTAATGTTTCTTAAGCTGTATTTTGTTTTATATTACGGTTGCTACTACACTTCTCTTACGGTTACCATGTGTGACATACCCTTTTTCATCGTTTTACTTTAAAACTACTCACATCTTTGAATCTGAAGTGTCTTGTATAGATGGCATATATTTAGAACTTTATTTTTCTCTTGTTATCTTTTATCCACTGTGATGACCCCTGCCATTTGATTGGAGTGTCCATCCACACATACTGCAATTATTGAGGTGGTTGGATTTACATTAGCTGTTTTGCTATTTGTTTTCTATATCTCTTCTGTCTTTTGTTTACTTGTTACTCCTTTAATTGCTTTGATTTCTTAACCATACTTTTTTGAGTTATTTTACTAGTGGTTGCTCTAGCAGTTAAAATACGCATCTTATTACAGTGTACTTCAGTTTAATATTCATTTAATTAATTCAGTAAAGTTCTAGCAAGTTTTCAGTCCCTTTTTTGCTTTCATGTTTTTAATGTGGTTAAATATACATAACATAAAATTTACCATTTTAATAATATCTTAACGTGCAGTTCTGTGGTGGTAAGTACATTTAAATTGGGTGCAACCATCACCACCATCCATTTCCAGAAATTTTTCGTCTTTCCAAATTTAAACTCTATACCCAGTCAGCATTAATACCCTATTTCTCCCTCCTACCCACCCATACCATCCACCATTCTGCTTTCTGACTCTATGGATTTGTATTGTGAAAACACGGTATTTGCCCTTAGTGATAGACTTGTTTCACTTAGCATGTCTTCGTGGTCTTCCATGTTACAGCATGTACCAAAATTTGCTTCCCTTTTAAAGGCTGAATAATACTCTATTGCATGTATATATTTTATCCATTTATCCATTGGTGTACACTTGGGTTGCTCCCACTTTTTTGTCTATTGTGAATAATGCGGTGAACATTGGTTTACAAATATATATTTAGGTTCCTTTTGCTTTTGATTTTTTTGTGTACATACCTCAGTGAAGTTGCTGAGTCATATAGTAATTTTGTTTAATTTTTTAAAAACTGGTGTATTTTGGAGATGTCACCATAATGTTTTTCACAGTGGCTACACCATTTTCCCACCAGCCTTACACAAGGGCTCCAGTTTCTCCACATTCTCAACAATACTTTTCTTTTCCGGGTTTTTTTTTTTTATGATAACCATCTTGATGGGTGCGAAGTGGTACCTTCTTGTGGCTCTATTTGTTTCCCTAATGATGTAATATTGAGTACCTTTTAATGTGCTTATTGGCCATTTGTCTTCTTTGCAGGAACATCTGTTCAAATTCTTTGCCCACTTTTAAATTAGATTGGCTTTGTTGAATTATAGGGGTTCTTTGTATGTTCTGAATATCATTCCCTATGCTATACATGATTTTCACATATTTTCTCCCCATTATGTGAGTTGCCTTTTCACTTGATGGTGTCCTTTGATTTCTCAACTATTTTTTTCTTTCATTGCCCATGATTTTGGTGTCATGTCCAAGAAATCATTGCCAAATCCAATATGTTGAGGTTTTTGCCCTGTGTTTTCTTTTTACAAGAGTTTTATAATTTTAGCTCTTGCATTTAGGTCTGTGATTCGTTTTGAGTTAATTTTTGTATATGGTGTAAGATAAGGGTCAGAGTGTACTCTTTTGCATGTGGATATGCAGTTTTCCCAGTGCTATTTGTTGAAAAGACTGTTCTTTCCCCTGATGAATGTTCTTGGCACCCTTGTTGGAAATCACTTAAAGTATATATCCAAGATATGGTGAACTTGACAATTTTACATACCTTTTTTTTTCCAGAAACGTTTGCTTTTTTTTGTTTTATTAAATATCATTGATACACAATCTTATGGTGGTTTCAAATACACAATACAGTTGTTCATCATTCACCCATATTATCAAGTCCTCACCCCCTCCAGTGTGGTCACTGTCTATATCAACATAGTAAGATGTTAAGGATCATTAAGTGTTACATACCTCTTCTAAGTGGAATCATGTATTACTTGTCCTTCTGTGACTGATTTCACTTAGTAAATGTTGTTAGGCTTCACCCAGGTTGCTGCATATTGTAAAATTTCCTTTTTAAAAGTTGTAAAATATTCTGTGATATGGACATACTACATTTTCTTTATCCATTCATCTGACAATACACATTTGGATTGCTTCCATATCTTGGTGATTGTGAATAGTGCTGCAGTGAATATGGGAGTTCTAATCTCTTCCAGAACCTTATTTTAATTCCTTGGATAGAAAACTCAGTAGTAGGACTGCTGGATCATATGTAGTTCTATTTTTAATTTTATTAGGAGCCTTTTTTTTTTTCCATCTTGGCTGTCTGCACTGTATTACATTTCCAGCAGTTGGGTGCAAGGGTTCCAATTTCTCCACATACTCTGTAACACTTGTTTTGATTTTTAAGTAATGACCATCCTGATAGGTGACATGACATGATATCTCATTGTGATTTTGATTGCATTTCTCTAATGATTAGCAACATTGATCTTTTCATATACTTGTCATTTGTATGTCTTCTTTGGAGAAATGTCTTTAAGTCTTTAAACTTTTTAAATCAGATGACTAGTTTTTTTTTGTTATTGTTGTAGGAGTTCCTTTAATAACTTTAGAAATAAAACCATTATCAGGTAAATGGTTTGCAGATATTTTCTTCTGTTCCTTAAGTTACCTTTTCATTCAGTTGAGGTTTCCTTTGCTGTGCAGAAGCTTTTCAGTTTGATTTGTTCCACCTGTCGGTTTTTGCTTTGTTGCATGTGCTTTTGGTGTTATATCCATGAAATCATTGCCAAGACCAATGTCATAAAGCTTTTCCTTATGATTTGTTCTAGGAGTTTTATTTACAGTTTCCAGTCTTATCTTTAGGACTTTAATCCATTTTGAATTGATTTTTATATATGGTATTAGGTAAAGGTCCAACTTTATTCTTTTTCATGGTTATGCAGTTTCCCCAGTATATTTGTTAAGAGACTGTGATTTTTCTACTGTGTACTTGGAACCCTTGTCAAATACCTGACCTGTATGTGTGGATTGATTTCTAGGCTCTCTACTGTTTTTCATTAACTTTGTACCATACTATTTTAATTACTGTCACTTTGTAAAATACTTGGAAGTAAGGAAGTTTGATGCTTCCAGCTTTGTTTTCTCAAAATTGGTTTGGCTATTTGGAGTCTTTTGTGGTTCCCTGTGAATTTTAGAATCATTTTTTCTATTTCTGCCAAAAAATCCCATTGTGATTTTGAAAGAGATTGCATTAAATTTGTAGATTGCTTTGCGTAGTATGTACATTTCAACAATATTCTTTACTTGACATGTCTTTTCATTTGTTATATCTTTTTAAATTTCTTTCATCAGTGAGTATTTTTCAGTTTTCAGTGTACAAGTCTTTCACCTCTAGTTGTTTAATCCTAAGTGTTTTACTACTTTTGGTGCTATTGTAAATGAGATTATTTTCATTTCCTCTTCAGATAGTTCACTGTTAAGTGTATAGAAATGGAATTGATTTTTGTATGTTGATTTTATATACTGAAGCTTTATTGAAGTTATTTATTACTTCTAACATTTTTTAAAATGGCATCTTATGTGTTTTCCATATATAAGATGTTGTTTGCAAATGGACTATTTGGATGCCTTTTATTTCTTTTTCTTGCCTAATTGCTCTGGCTAGGACTTCATTGAAAAGTGATGAGAGTAGGTATACTTACCTTGTTACTGACCTTAGTGGAAAATCTTTCAGTTTTCACTGTTGGGTATGATTTAGCTATGGGTCTTACAGATGGCCTTTCTTATGTTGAGATATTTTCCTTCTATTCCTAGTTAACTGTTGAGTTTTTATCATGAAAAGGTGTTGAATTTGTCAAACACTTTTCTGCCTCAGTTGAGACAATCATGTATTTTTATCCTTTGTTTTGTTAATGTACTATATCTTATTAATTGATTTTCCTATGGTGACACATTCTTACATCCCAAGGATATATCAGACTTAGTTGTGGTGTATAATTCTTTTTTAATGTTCTGTTGAATTAGATTTTCTAGCACTGTGTTGAGGATCTTTGTCTGTTTCATCAGATATATTGACCTATGTGGTTTCTTTTCTTGTGGTGCCTATGGCTTGGCTATCAAGGTAATGTGGGCCTCATAAAATGAGTTTGAAAGTGTTCCTGCCTCTTCCATATTTTGAGAGAGTTTGAGAAGTGTTGGCATTAATTCTTCTTTAAATGTTTGGTAGAATTTACCAGTGAAGTCATCTGGTCCTGGACTTTTTCTCTGTTGGGAGGTTTCTGATCACTGATTCAAGCTGCATACTAGTTACATGTCTGTATAGATTTCCCAATTTCTTCATGATTCAGTCTTTGTAGGTTGTGTATTTCTATGAATGTATCCATTCAGTGTTATTCAGATTGTTGGCATATGGTTGCTCATCATCTTTTATGATCACTTAGCATTTCCATGGTATCAGTTGTAATGTCTCTTTCATTTCTGATTTTATTCAAGTTTTTTTTTTAGTCAAGTCTAGCTGACTTTTTTTGTTTTCCTTTTAAAAAACCAACTGTTATGTTGTTTTTCCTATAGTTTTACTGTCTTCTATTTGACTTATTTCTGCTCTAATTCTTTTATTATTTTGTTCTTTCTGTTAACTGGGCTTAGTTTGCTTTTTTCTAGTTCACTGAGATGTAAAATTAGGTAGATTTGAGATCTTTTTTTATTGTAGCCATTTATCATTCTGAGTACTGTTTTTGCTGCATCCTGTAAATTTTGTTTCTTAGTTTTTATTTCAGTATACATTTTAATTTACCTTTCACTTTCTCTGTTGACCTATTTGTTGCTCAAGAGCATGTTTAATTTACACATATTTTTAAATTTTTGTTTTCTTTTGCGATTTTGAGTTCAATAAGTTCTGTAATTGAGTTCTATAGCTTCATTCCACTGTGGTGAGAAGAAAGTTGGTATGACTTCAATCTTAAATTTGTTAAGACTTGGTTTTTGATGTAGTATGTGTTCTGTCCTGGTGAACATACCATGTACACTTAAGAAGAATGTGTATTTTGCTGTTTGTGGAATATTCAGTACATGTCTGTTAGTTTCATTTGGTTGATAGTGGTGTTCAGGCCTTCAGTTTCCTTATAGATGTTCTGACTGTTCATTATGGAAAGGATATTAAAGTATCCTATTATTGTATTGCTGTTTACCTCTCCATTCTGTTCTGTCAATGTTGACTTTATATATTTAGGTACTCTGAGGTTATATCTAACATGTATATATTTATATATTATATGCTTTCTGTATATATTCGCAGTTATGTCTTCCTGGTGAATTTACCCTTTAATCATTGTATAATATCTTTGTCTCTGGTGACAGTTTATTTTTTTATTATTTTTTATTTTGCTTTTGTTAATATACGGTTACAGGAACAACGTTATGCTTACTAGACTCCCCCTGTTATCAGGTCCCCACCACATATCCATTGCAGTCACAGTCCATCAGAGTAGTAGGATGATATAGAATCACTACTTGTCTTCTCTGTGTTATACTGCCTTCCCCGTATCCCCCCAACACACCTCCACCCCTGCTACATTATGTGTGCTAATTGTAATAGCCCATTCTCGTCCTTATCCCTCCCTTCCCACCCCTCTTCCCCAGTCCTTTTCCCTTTGATAACTGTTAGTCCATTCTTGGGTTCTGTGAGTCTGCTGCTGTTTTGTTCCTTCAGATTTTTCTTTGTTCTTATACTCCACAGATGAGTGAAATCATTTGATACTTGTCTTTCTCAGTCTAGCTTATTTCCCTGAGCATAATACCCTCTAGCGCCATCCATGTTGTTGCAAATGGAAGGATTTTTTTTCTTTTTATGGCTGAATAATATTCCATTGTGTATATGTACCACATCTTTATCCATTCATCTACTGATGGATACTTAAGTTGCTTCCATTCCTTGGCTATTGTAAATAGTGCTGCGATAAACATAGGGGTGCATATGTCTTTTTCAGACTGGGCTGCTGCATTTTTAGGGTAAAATTCTAGGAGTGGAATTCCTGGGGCAAATGGTATTTCTATATTGAGTTTTTTGAGGAACCTCCATACTGCTTTCCACAATGGTTGTACTAATTTACATTCTCACCAGCAGTGTAGGAGGGTTCCCCTTTCTCCACATCATCGCCAACATTTGTTGTTGTTTGTCTTTTGGATGGCGGCCATCCTAACTGGTGTGAGAAGATACCTCATTGTGGTTTTAATTTGCATTTCTCTGATGACTAGTGATGTGGCGCATCTTTTCATATGCCAGTTGGCCATCTGAATTTCGTCTTTGGAGAAGTGTCTGTTCAGCTCCTCTGCCCATTTTTTAATTGGCTTATTTGCTTTTTGTTGAGGTGTATGAGCTTTTTATATAATTTGGATGTCAACCCCTTATCGGACACGACATTTATAAATATATTCTCCCATACTGAAGGAAGTCTTTTTGTTCTACTGATGGTATCTCTTGCTGTACAGAAGCTTCTTAGTTTGATATAGTCCCATTCGTTAATTTTGGTTTTGCTTCCCTTGCCCGGAGAGATATGTTCATGAAGAAGTTGCTCATGTTTATGTCCAAGAGATTTTTGCCTTTATTTTTTCTAAGAGCTTTATGGTTTCATAACTTACATTCAGGTCTTTGATCTATTTTGAGTTTACTTTTGTGAATGGGGTTATACAGTAATCCAGTTTCATTCTCTTACATGTAGCTGTCCAGTTTTGCCAACACCAGCTGTTGAAGAGGCTGTTATTTCCCCATTGTATATCCATGGCTCCTTTATTGTATATTAATTGACCATATATGCTTGGGTTTATATCTGGGCTCTCTATTCTGTTCCACTGGTCTATGGGTCTGTCCTGTGCCAGTACCAAAATGTCTTGATTACTGTAGCTTTGTAGTAGAGCTTGAGGTCAGGGAGCGTAATTCCCCCTGCTTTATTCTTCCTTCTCAGGATTGCTTAGGCTATTCGGGGTCTTTTGTGGTTCCATATGAATTTTTGAACTATTTGCTCTAGTTAATTGAAGAGTGCTCTAGGTATTTTGATAGGGATTGCATTGAATCTGCAGATTGCTTTAGGTAGGATGGCCATTTTGACAATATTAATTCTTCCTACCCAAGAGCATGGGATGAATTTCCATTTATTAGTCTCCTCTTTAATTTCTCTTAAGAGTGTCTTGCAGTTTTCAGGATATAGGTCTTTCACTTCTTTGCTTAGGTTTATTCCTAGGTATTTTATTCGTTTGGATGTGATTGTTAATGGAATTGTTTTCCTGATTTCTCTTGCTGCTAGTTCATCGTTAGTGTATAGGAATGCAACAGATTTCTGTGTATTAATTTTGTATCCCGCAACTTTGCTGAATTCAGATGTTAGATCTAGTAGTTTTGGAGTGGATTCTTTAGGGTATTTTATGTACAAAATCATGTCATCTGCAAACAGGGACAGTTTGACTTCTTCATTGCCAATCTGCATGCCTTTTATTTCTTTGTGTTGTCTGATTGCCATGGCTAGGACCTCCAGAACTATGTTGAATAAAAGTGGGGAGAGTGGGCATACTTGTCTTGTTCCCGATCTTAAAGGAAAAGCTTTCAGCTTCTCGCTGTTAAGTATAATGTTGGCTGAGGGTATGTCATATATGCCTTCATTATGTTGTGGTACTTGCCCTCTATACCTGTTTTGTTGAGCGTTTTTATAATGAATGGATGATGAATTTTGTCAAATGCTTTTTCAGCATCTATGGAGATGATCATTTGGTTTTTGTCGTTTTTGTTGATGTGGTGGATGATATTGATGGATTTTCGAATGTTGTACCATCCTTGCATCCCTGGGATGAATCCCACTTGATGGATGATCTTTTTGATGTATTTTGAGTTTGCTAATATTCTGTTGAGTATTTTTGCATCTATATTCATCGGGATATTGGTTTGTAATTTTCTTTTATTGTGGTGTCTTTGCCTGGTTTCGGATTAGAGTGATGTTGGCCTTGTAGAGTATTTGGGAGTATTCCCTCCTTTTCTACTTTTTGGAAAACTTTAATGAGGGTGGGTAGTAGGTCTTCACTGAATGTTTGATAAAATTCAGCAGTGAAACCATCTGGTCCAGGGAATTTGTTCTTAGGTAGTTTTTTGATTACCAATTCAATTTCTTTGCTGGTAATTGTTTTATTCAGATTTTCTGTTTTTCCTGGGTCAGCCTTGGAAGGTTGTGTTTTTCTAGAAAGTTGGCCATTTCTTCTAGGTTATCCAGTTTGTTAGCACATAAGTTTTCATAGTATTCTCTCATACTTCTTTGTATTTCTGTGGTGTCCTTAGTGATTTTTCCTTTCTCATTTCTGATTCTGTTTATGTGTGTAGACTCTCTTTTTTTCCTTGATAAGTCTGGCTAGGGGTTTATCTCTTTTGTTTATTTTATCAAAGAAACAGCTCCTGCTTTCATTTTTCTTTCTATTGTTTTATTCTTCTCAATTTTATTTATTTGTGCTTTAATCTTTATTATGTCCCTCCTTCTGACTTTGCCCTCATTTGTTCTTCCTTTTCTAGTTTCATTAATTGTGAGTTTAGACTGTTCATTTGGGATTGTACTTCATTCCTGAGGTAGGCCTGTATTGCAGTATATTTCCCTTTTAGCACAGCCTTCGCTGTATTCCACAGATTTTGTGGTGTTGAATTCTTGTTGTCATTTGTCTCCATATATTGCTTGATCTCTTTTTATTTGTTCATTGATCCATTGATTATTTAAGAGCATGTTATTAAGCCTCCATGTGTTTGTGGGCTTTTTCGTTTTCTTTGTGTAATTTATTTCTAGTTTCATACCTTTGTGATCTGAGAAGCTGGTTGGTACAACCTCAGTCTTTTTGAATTTACTACGGTTCTTTTTGTGGCCTAATGTATGATCAATTCCTGAAAATGTTCCATGTGCACTTGAGAAGAATGTGTATCCTGTTACTTTTGGATGCAGTGTTCTGTAGATGTCCGTTAGGTCCATCTGTTCTAATATGTTGTTCAGTGCTTCTCTCTCTTATTTTCTGTCTCGTTGATCTGTCCTTTGGAGTGAATGGTGTGTTGAAGTCTCCTAAAATGAATACATTGCATTCTGTTTCTGTTTTCCCCTTTAATTCTGTTAGTATTTGTTTCACATATGTAGGTGATCTTGTGTTGGGTGCATAGATATTTATAATAGTTACATCCTCTTGTGACTGACCCTTTTATCATTATGTAATGTCCTTTTTTGTCTCTTTTGACTTTCTTTGTTCTGAAGTCTATTTTGTCTGATTCAAGTACCGCAACTCCTGCTTTTTTCTCACTAGTAGTTGCACAAAATATCTTTTTCCATCCCTTCACTGTCAGTCTGTGTATATCTTTGGGTTTGAAGTGAGTCCCTTGTAGGCAGCATATAGATGGGTCTTGTTTTTTTATCCATTCAGTGACTCTATGTCTTTTGCTTGGTGCATTCAGACCATTTACATTTAGGGTCATTATTGATAGGTACGTACTTATTGCCATTGCAATCTTGAGATTTGTGGTAACCAAAGGTCAAGGGTAATTCCCTTACTATATAACAGTCAAATTTAACTTACTTCGTATACTATTACAAACACAACCTAAAGGTTCTTTTTTTTCCCCTCCTTTTTCTTCCTCCTGCATTCTTTGTATGTTATGAATCATATTCTGTACTCTTTGTCTTCCCTTGTGTGACATCTTTTAGCCTTAGGAATACTTCCATATATAGGAGTCCCTCCAAAATGCACTGTAGAGGGTTTGTGGGAGGTAAATCTCTCAGCTTTTGCTTATTTTTAAATTGTTTAATCCTTCCTTCAAATTTAAATGATAACCTTGCCGGGTAAAGTATTCCTGGTTCAAGGCCCTTCTTCTTCATTGCATTAAATATATCGTGCCACTTCCTTCTGGCCTGTAAGGTTTCTGTTGAGAAGTCTGATGATAGCCTGATGGGTTTTCCTTTGTATGTGATGTTTTTTCTGTCTAGCTGCTTTTAAAAGTCTGTCTTTATCCTTGATCTTTGCCGTTTTAATTATTACATGCCTTGATGTTGTCTGCCTTTGGTCCCTTGTGTTGAGAGATCTGTGCACCTCCATGGCTTGACAGGGTATCTCCTTCCCCAGATTGGGGAAGTTTTCAACAATTACCTCCTCATTGACACTTCCTATCCCTTTTTCTCTCTCTGCTTCTTCTGGTACCCCTATAATGTGAATATTGTTGCATTTGGATTGGTCACACAGTTCTCTCAATATTCTTTCATTCTTAGAGATCCTTTTTTCTTTCTGTGCCTCAGCTTCTTTGTATTCCTCTTCTCTAATTTCTATTCCATTTGCTGTCTCTTCTACTACATTTAATCTGCTTATTTTGAACTTTCAGGAAGATTGTTGAGTTCTGTTTCATTTGGCCCTCTTTCTGTTGTTTGTGAGATTTTGGTCTGAACTATGTTCTTTTGTCTTTTCATATTTTCTGTGTGGTGCCCACTAGTGCACAGAAACTCCAGTGTCTGGAACTGTTCAACCCCTAGAGTGAGTTTGGGGGTCATAGGGGAGCGGAGCTGGTGCCTGGGGGGAGGAAAGATCTGTTTCCTGATTCCCGTCTGCTGTGCCTGTCTCCAGTGTCAGAGCCAGTGGGCCAAGGACACACGTGTAAACCTCTGTGCTTTGCGTCTGTAGCTGTTGTAGGCGGGGCCTCCTTCTGGCTGGCCTGACACCTGCACAGTGACTGCTGGTTTGCGAGCAGGTGCCTGCAGGCCCAGGAGGAAGGTTTGGCAGGATGTGTGTCACAGTGGGTGGGCCTTGGAGCTGAGTAGGCAGCCAGGGAGATGGAGCACCTGAAGCTTCCCAAAGTTCCCATACACCTGGCTGAACGCACCCAAGCAACCTTGTCCAACTCTCCTTTGTCCCGCGCAGCAAGCTCCATGCAAACCCTGCCCCTTCAGCTGCCCTCTGGCTGCTAGGAAGCCTCTCAGACCGCCTGCCTTCCCTGTGACACAGAGTGGCGGGGTGTGGATCCCGTCCTTCACATACAGCCGGAATGTCAATTTCTCAAGCACTCCGCATGTCCAAGCACCCCAGCATCCAGAGCACCACACACTATAGGATTCTGCTCACAAAGCAGATGTCCAGGCCTAGATGTTCTGCAGTCCCAGGCTTCCACCACCTTCCCCCCTCTGTTTCTCTTCCACCAGTGAGCTGGGGTTGGGGAAGGGTTTAGGTCCTACCCGATTAAGGCTTTCCTATGTTACCCTGTTTCATGAGTTCTGCTCTGTTCGTGAGGTCTGTTTGCCGTCTGGTTCAGCCTTCTTGTTGCTGTGTTAAGGTTAGTTGTGTTAATTAACTATATTTTTGTACAATTTGTGGTTTTGGGAGGAACTCTCCGTCTCACCTCTCATGCCACCATCTTGCAAGTCTGGTGATAGTTCTGATCTGAGTATGTCCACCTGTGTTCTCTCTTACTTACCCTTTGCATGAGATACCTTTTCCATCCTTTTTACTTTCAGCCTACGTTATGTCCTTCAATTTAAAATGAGTTTCTTACAGACAGCATATAATTGGATCTTCCTCTTTTTCTTTTTTTCATTCATTCAGCCACTCTATGTCTTTTGATTAGTGAGTTCAATCTATTGACATTTAAAGTAATTGTTGATAGGGAAGGATTTACTTTAGCTATTTTTTTTACTGAAATATAGCTGGTATACAGTATCATATTGCTTTCATATGTACAACATAGTGATTTGATAATTATATACATAACAAAATGCTCACCATAGTAAGTGTAGTTACCCCTGCTACCGTACCAAGATATTACAGAATTATTGGTTATATTGTCTGTGCTGTACTTACATTCCTGTGACTGATTTGCTTTATAGTTTGATGCTTGTAATTTTTATTCTCTTTAACTTTTGACCCACCTACCTACCCCAACCCCGTCCCCATGGTAACCACCAGTCTCTTCCCTGTGTCTAAATATATTTCTGTTTTGTTTGTTTTCTAATTCCACATGTAAATGAAATCATGGTATGTATATTTTTTCTACCTGGCTTATTTCACTTAGCATAATACGCTCCAGGTCCATCCATGTCACAAATGGCATGATTTCTTTTTTTATGGCTGAGTAACATTCCAGTGTGTGTGGTGTGTGTGTGTATGTATATCACATTTTTAATACATTTATCTGTTAATGGATGTTTCAGTTGCTTCCATATCTTGGGTATTGTAAATAATGAGGCAGTAAACATAGGAGTGCATATATCTTCTCAAATCAGTGATTTTGTTTTCTTGAGGTAAATTCCCAAAAGTGGAATTTCCAGGTAGTATGGTATTTCTATTTTAAGTTTTTTGAGAAACCTCTATACCGCTATTCACAGTGGCTGCACCAATTTATATTCCCACCAAAAGCTGGAGGAGGGTTGCCTTTTCTCCACATCTTTACTAACACTTGTTATTTCTTGTCTTTTGAGTAGTAGCCATTCTTACTGATGTGAGTTTAGTTTGCATTCATCCCAGATGACAAGTGATGTTGAACATCTTTTCATGTGACTGTTGATCATCTATAGGTCTTTAGAAAATCATCTGTTGAGGTCTTGTGCCCATTTTTTAATTGGGTTGTTTTTTTTTTTGGTGTTGTATGTGTTCTTTATATAATTTGGATATTAGCCCTGTATCAGGTGTATCTATCATTTGCAAGTGTATTCTCCCATATAATAGGTTGGCTTTTTGTTTTATTGATGGTTTCCTTCACTGTGCAGATAACTTTTTAGTTTGATGTGTTCCCACTTGTTTATTTTTTGCTTTGTTACCCATGCCTGGCAGGATGTATCCAGAAAAAAATTATTCATGCTTATGTTTAAGAGATTTTTGTCAATGTTTTCTTAGAGTTTTATGGTTTCATGTCTTACATTTGGGTCTTTAATCCATTTTGAGTTTACTTTTTTGTATGATGTTAGTGATCCTGTTTAATTCTCTTGCATGTAGTTTTCCAGTTTTCCCAACACTGTTTATTGAAGGAGACTATCTTTTCCTTATATATTCTTGTCTCCTTTGTCATAGATTAATTGGCCGTATATGTGTGTGTTTATTTCTGGGCTCTTTTCTGCTCCATTGATCCACATATCTTTTCTTGTGCCAGTAGCACACTGTTTTAATCACTGTAGCTGTGTAGTATGGGTTGCAATCAGGGAGCATGATACCCCCAGCTTTGTTGTTCTTTCTCAAGATTGCTTTGGCTATTCAGGGTCTTTTGTGGTTCCATATGAATTTTAGGATTATTTGTTCTAGTTCATTGAAAAATGCCATTGGTATTTTGATAGGGATTGCACTGAATCTAAATTGCTTTGAACAGGATGGTCATTTTGACAATATTAATTCTTCCTATCCATGAGGATGGGGTAGATTTCCATTTATTTGTGTCTTCAATTTCTTTTGTCAGTGTCTTACAGTTTTCAGAATATAGGTCTTTCACCTCCTTGGCTGGGTTTATTCCTAGGTATTTTATTCTTTTGATGCAATTGTCAGTGTAATTGTTTTCTTGATTTCTCTTTCTGCAACCTTGTTAGTATATAGGAATGCAAAAGATTTCTGTTATTACTGATTTTATGTCCTGCACTTTGCTGAATTCAGTTATTATAGTTTTTTGATGGAGTCTTTAGGGTTTTCTATATATAGTATCATGTCATCTGCAAATAGTGACAGTTTTACTTCTTCCTTAACAATTTGGAATGCCTTTATCTTTTTTTCTTGTGTGATTGCCATGGCTAGGACCTCTAGTACTGTGTTGAATAAAAGTGGTGATAGGGAGCATCTTTGTCTTGTTCCTGATCTTGGAGGAAATGCCATCAGCTTTTCACCATTGAGTGTGATGTTAGCTGTGGGATTTGTCATAAATAGCTTTTATTATGTTGAGGTACGTTTCCTTTATATCTATTTTGTTGAAAGTTGTATCATGAATGGATGTTGAATTTTGTCAAATGCTTTTTCAGCATCTATTGAGATGGTCATTTGGTATTTATCCTTCCCTTTGTTAATATGATACATCACATTGATTGATTTATGAATATTATACCATCCTTGTATCCTTGGAATAAATTCCACTTGGTTGTGATGGCTGATCATTTTGCTGTATTTTTTATTTCAATTTGATAATATTGTGTTGAGGATTTTTGCATCTGTATTCATCAGGAATATTGGTCTGTAATTTTTTTGTAGTATCTTTGTCTAGTTTTGGTATTAGACTGATACTGGGCTCATAGAATGAGTTTAGAAGTATTCCCTACTCTTCTGTGTTTGGAATACTTTAGGAAGGATGGGTATTAGTTTTTCTTTAAATGCTTAGTAGAATTCACCATCTGGTCTTGGAAGTTGGTTTGTTGGGAGTTTTTTGATTATCAGTTCAATTTTATTAATAGAAATCTGTCCAGATTTTCTCTTTCTTCCTGGGTCAGTTTTGGAAAATTGTATGTTTATAGGAAGTGATCCATTTCTTCTAGGTTGTTCAATTTATTGGCATTTAATTTTTCATAGAATTCTCATAATTCTTTTAATTTCTGTTGTGCCAGTTTTAACTTCTACTTTTTCATTTCTGATTTTGTTTATTTGTGTCTTCTCTTTTTTCTTTGATATGTCTGGCTAGTAAGTTTTGGTAAATCTATCTTTTTCATCTTTTGGAGGAACTAGCTCTTGGTTTCATTGATTTTTGTTTTCTTATTCTTTATTTTATTTATTTCTACTATGATCTTTATTATGTCATCCCTGCTACTACCTTGGTGCTTTGTTCTTTTTCTAGTTCTTTAGTTTTAAGGTTAGATTGTTTATTTGAAATTATTCTTGTTTCTTGAGGTAGGCTTGTATTGCTGTAAACTTCTCTCTCTCTTTTTTTTTTTTTAATATAATTTATTTTATTATCATTAATTTACAATTACATGTGCAATATTACGATTATTAAACTATCCCTTCATCAGGTCCCCACCACCAACCCCATTACAGTCACTGTCCATCAGCGTAGTGAGATGCTATAGAATCACTACTTGTCTTCTCTGAGCTGTACTGCCCTCCCCGTGCCCCCCCAACATTACATTTGCTAATCGTAATGCCCCTTTTTCCCTCTTATTCCTCCCTTTCCGCCCATTTTCCCCAGTCCCTTTCCCTTTGGTAACTATTAGTCCGTTCTTGGGTTCTGTGAGTCTGCTGCTGTTTTGTTCCTTCAGTTTTTTTCTTTGTTCTTATACTCCACATATGAGTGAAATCATTTGATACTTGTCTTTTTCGGCTTGGCTTATTTCACTGAGCATAATACCCTCTTAGCTCCATCCATGTTGTTGCAAACGGTAGGATTTGTTTTTCCTTATGGCTGAATAATATTCCATTGTGTATATGTACCACATCTTCTTTATCCATTCATCTACTGATGGACACTTAGGTTGCTTCCATTTCTTGGCTATTGTAAATAGTGCTGCAATAAACATAGGGTGCATCTGTCCTTTTCAAATTGGGCTGCTGCATTCTTAGGGTAAATT
>JAVSCE010021709.1:0-124562 GCA_032199065.1 Smutsia gigantea | reverse complement strand
CCTACAGATCTCCCAACACAAGGGACCCAAGAAAGACAACACCAAGACACACAATAATTAAAATGGCAAAGATAAAAGATAAGGACAGAGTATTAAAAGCAGCTAGAGAGAGAAAAAAGATCACCTACAAAGGAAAACCCATCAGACTATCATCAGACTTCTCAACAGAAACCCTACAGGCCAGAAGAGAAAGGCATGATATATTTAATGTAATGAAACAGAAGGGCCTCGAACCAAGAATATTGTATCCATCATGATTATCATTTAAATATGATGGAGGGATTAAACAATTTCCAGACAAGCAAAAGCTGAGAGAGTTTGCCTCCCATAAACCACATCTACAGGACATCTTAAATGAACTGCTCTAGAGGGAAACACTCGTAAGGCTAAAAAGATGTCACCAGAGAAAATAAAATCATAGCAAAGAAAGCAGACCATCCAAATACTAACTAAAGGCAAAGAACAAAACACCTAGTATATAAAGAATGGAGGAGGAAGAATAAGAAGGGAGAGAAATAAAGAAACATCAGACAGTGTTTACAATAACTTAACAAGAAAGTTAAGTTAGATTGTTAGATAGTGAAGAAGCAACCCTTGAAGAAATTCAGATGGCCAACAGGCACATGAAAAGATGCTCCACATTGCTAATCATCAGAGAAATGCAGATTAAAACCACAATGAGATATCACCTAACACCAGTGAGGATGGCCAACATCCAAAACACAAACAACAACAAATGTTGGCGAGGATGTGGAGAAAAGGGAACCCTCCTACACTGCTGGTGGGACTGCAAATTAGTTCAACCATTGTGGAAAGCAGTATGGAGGTTCCTCAAAAAACTCAAAATAGAAATACCATTTGACCCAGGAATTCCACTCCTAGGAATTTACCCTAAGAATACAGTAGCCCAGTTTGAAAAAGATAGATTCACCCCTATGTTTATCGCAGCACTATTTACAATAGCCAAGAAATGGAAGCAACCTAAGTGTCCATCAGTAGATGAATGGATAAAGAAGATGTGGTACATATACACAATGGAATATTATTCAGCCATAAGAAGAAAACAAATCCTACCATTTGCAACAACATGGATGGAGCTAGAGGGTATTATGCTCAGTGAAATAAGCCAAACCGAAAAAGACAAGTATCAAATAATTTCACTCATATGTGGACTATAAGAACAAAGAGAAAAACTGAAGGAACAAAACCCCAGCAGACTCACAGAACCCAAAAACGGACTAATAGTTACCAAAGGGATAGAGACTGGGGAAGATAGATGGGAAGGGAGGGATAAGAGGGAAAAAGGGGCATTATGATTGCAGATGTAATGTTGGGGGGGCATAGGGAGGGCTGTACAACTCAGAGAAGACAAGTAGTGACTCCATAGCATCTCAGTACGCTGATGGACAGTGACTGTAATGGGGTTGGTGGGGGGGACTTGATGAAGGGGGTAGTTTAATAATCGTAATATTGCACATGTAATTGTAGATTAATGATCCAAAATAAATTATAAAAAAAAAGAAGCAACCCTTGAACCTTTGGTAACCAAGAATCTAAAGCCAGCAATGGCAATAAGTACATATCTATCGATAATCACCCTAAATGTAAATGGACTGAATGTACCAATCAAAAGACACAGAGTTACAGAATGGATAAAAAAGCAAGACCCATGTATATGCTGCCTACAAGAAACTCACCTAAAACCCAAAGATATACACAGACTAAAAGTGAAGGGATGGAAACGGGTAATTCATGCAAACAAGGAGAAAAAAGCAGTTGTTGCAGTACTTGTATCAGACAAAATAGGCCTGAAAATGAAGAAAGTAGCAAGAGATAAAGAAGGACATTACATAATGATAAAGGGGTCAGTCCAACAAGAGGATATAACCATTTTAAATATATATGCACCCAACACAGGAGCACTGGCATATGTGAAACAAATACTAACAGAATTAAAGGAGGAAATAGAAAGCAATGCATTCATTTTAGGTGACTTCAATACACCACTCACTCCAAAGGACAGATCAACCAGACAAAAAGTAAGTAAAGTCACAGAGGCACTGAACAACACACTAGAACAGATGGACCTAACAGACATCTACAGAACTCTACACCCAAAAGCAACAGGATACACATTCTTCTCAAGTGCACATGGAACATTTTCCAGAATAGACCACATACTAGGCCACAAAAAGAACCTTAGTAATTTCAAAAATATTGAAACCCTACCAACCAACTTCGCAGATCACCAAGGTATAAAACTAGAAATAAATTTTAGAAAGAAATCAAAAAGGCTCACAAATACATGGAGATGTAACAACATTCTCCTAATTAATCAAGGGGTTAATGACCAAATCAAAACAGAAATCAAAGAATACATGGAGAGTAATGACAACAACAACACAAAGCCACAACTTCTGTGGGACACAGCAAAGGCAGTTGTAAGAGGAAAGTATATTGCAATCCAGGCCTATTTAAAGAAGGAAGAACATTCCCAAATGAATAGTCTAAAGACACAATTACTGAAATTGGAAAAGAAGAACAAATGAGGCCCAAAGTCACCAGAAGGAGGGACATAATAAAGATTAGAGAAGAAATAAATAAAATTGAGAAGAATAAAACAATAGAAAAAAATCAAGGAAACCAAGAGCTGGTTCTTTGAAAAAATAAACAAAATTGATAAATCCCTAGCCAGACGTATTAAGAGAAAAAGAGAATCTACACACATAAACAGAATCAGAAATGAGAAAGGAAAAATCACGAAAGACGCCACAGAAATACAAAGAATTATAAGAGAATATTATGAGAATCTATATGCTAACAAGCCAGAAAACCTAGAAGAAATGGACAACTTCTTAGAAAAATACAACCTTCCAAAACTGACCAAACAAGAAACAGAAAAGCTAAACAGACCAATCACCAGCAATGAAATTGAAGCAGTAATCAAAAATCTACCCAAGAACAAAACCCCCGGACCAGATGGATTCACCTCTGAATTCTAACAGACATATCGAGAAGAAATAACACCCATTCTCCTTAAAGTTTCCCAAAAAATACGATTCTTCTCCAGATCATTAGTCCTGGTGAGATATTGAAATCCCATTCCCCTTGAAATTACTGCAGCTATCTGCCTACCAGGAGAGGAGCCAGCCTTAAGGTAAACTCAGCACACCAAGGACAACAGAGTGGGAGACAGAATCTGGAGTCTCCATTACATTCATGAGCTATTGACTCAACCAACTCTGATATCTTCTTTCCTTATTATTTAAATAATTTTGATTTGGGTTTCCATTAAGACATCCTGACTGATTCAAAATCATGCTATAGAATATTCTTTTTGTCTATCTTTCTCTTTGCCCTGAGTACAATTTATTACATCCTTTTTCTCTCATTTGTTAATTCTATTAAGTTATACATATATCTATGTTTTAACCTATATTCATATTGTTCAACTTCCCCAGTTGTTTGGGAGCCAAATAAGATAGCCTAGCATGATTAAAAATAAAGGGATAGAGTTGGAGATTTATTAAGTGTTAAGAAGCCTGCCTCAACCTTCAGTTTGGACCCTGAAATATTGCTATAATTCTAGGTTTGTTTCCCTTCACTCCCAACAAAAGATAATTGAGCTGTATTAAGACAATCAGCTTTGCCCTTGTGCTAAATTAGACTTCTGAACTTGTGCCTGATTGATTAGTGTTTGGGCCTTAACTTGTCCTCCATTCTTGCCAAAATGATCAATTTTCCATCACCTAACCAACCTCCTTAGAGTCTTTGCTTCCACCATTCTTACCACTTTCTATGTCCTAAGGCCCTTTCTCTACTCATCAAAATTCTACTGACCCTTCAGGGTCCCTATCTTGCATCATCATGATGTTCTCCGATTTCTTATATAACAGCACTTTTACCCTCATAACAGCCATTTGAGATAGGCAGATAGGTACAACCTCATTTTGAAGGTGATAAAATTGACACAAAAACTTTAAATAATCTGTTTGACATTTCAGTGACTTGCCTTAAAAGTACCACATATTTCTTGACTGTATGGCTTTTACCCCTCCCATTGCCCTTACCAGTCCCATCTGGATATCTACTTCCTCTTTCCTAAGAACTCAGTTTAAATGTCATCTCCTCTGGTAAGCTTTCTCTGACCTCTCCAGGCAGAGGTAAGGGGTTCTTCCTCTGTGTATCAGGGCTCATTGGTGTTATCTTCATTTATTGTATTGCTTTAATTATTTGTATGTGTCTTTATTCCAATTAGACAGGAAAATTTAGATTTTTTAGTTTTCAACATATCTACCACCATTTTGAATAACATTATTTTCAAAAATATAATTAACTGGAAAATAAAAGAAATATATTAGAACAAATGAACTTTTATCAATTTATTTTAATCTTGAGTAAATGTCTTCTCTATTATATTTCACAGAAAGGAGGAAATTTCTTAGATATTCAAGCTGCAAAAGGACTTTCTGGAACCTTGTTTTTGGTGACAGTCTGCCTGTGCCATTACCATGGTGGGAGTTGAGTCTAAGATAATTAGACAATAAGACAGTTCTTTTGGTTTGAAGAAGTAGTTGAAACATAGATACATTGAAATACAATATTCTGATGCTATAAACATTACATATATATGTGTATTCAGTGGATAAAGATGATAGAGAAATGAATTCTATCACGGAGATATTCTAGAAAGGAAGTGACAGTTGCTAGGTAGAAATCCAGGTGTATAAGGTAGACAAGGGCATTCTTTCAAGAAAAAAAAAGTGAAGTTAAATGGTAGGTTCAGGGAATCACAAGTAATCCGGTGTGTTACTCTTAGCACACTCCACTAAATATCGCCAGTCTCCTTCTGCCTGTCCCAGCTCTCTGATGTATCCATACAAGTTGCTTTGTCTGGTGAAATATAATCATACTTCTCTACTCTCTCTTTCTGTATGCTTTTATAGCTGTTAATGCCTAAAATTCATGTCTGCTCTGTCTACCTGGGTCTCTGAGTTCATAGAAAGAAACTTTATTATTTTAAGCTTCTGTGATTTCAGGGCTAAAGGTCAGCTTATAAAATGACCACTTACCTAAAAATGTGTGTCCAAAATATTTAAATCAGTGAATTCAATTAAACATATTTTATGCTTTTTCAATTGAATGCCATTTCTGACTAGCTGTTCTTATTTCCACACGTAACTGCAAAGCTGATAAATGTAATTTGATTCAAGAAAAAGATGTCTTCATACTCCATCCTTTATTCAGTCTTACAATTACATAGTCACTGACCTGTATGTTCCAGATGAAGAAAATGGTATACAGAGGCATCTTCAGCCTTGGTATATATTAGCTATACTTGGTATTGAGCACCAAATGCTATTACATTTCTACTGCAAGAGGCATGATACAAAGGAAAATACTTACAATTTGGAGAGACACAGGCTTAGATTTTAATTCCAGCAGGGTGTACTGTCTTCACAGATTTTACCTTTCTAGCTGACATTCATTGTAGTTTAATGGGGGTTTCTAGAAATAATGTCTTAATCTAAGAGAGTGAAATAGTGAGAACTTGACATCTTGTGATAGGCAAAAACAGGAGAACATTTGTGATGATTAGCACAAAAGTTTTGCTAATATCCTACCTGAGAAGAGGAGGTAAGAGAATACTATATACTATATAGGTAAATTTATGTAGAGAGAGGAGGAAGTGAAATAGGAAAAGGTCTAGACATGAAGGGTTGTCCTAAATTATAATAATCATGTAAAGCCAAGGGCCCATGAACAGGTTGTGATACATATCTTAAGACACCAGAAACACTGAGAGAAATACCAAAGGAAGAAGAAAGGATGGGAACAAAGAGATGGAGATTCTGGAGATACACTTAGTCTCCTTCATAACTGTAGTTGTATTTCAAATAATTTGTGAAGGCAGTCAAGAAAAGTGCCTTAAGTGTGTACCCTTGCTAGTATCTGCTCAAATGTGGAGAGGAAAATCAAGTCCTTATAGAATGAGAAATCCAATGAATAAATTTTACATCTAATTCTGCATACTAAATTTATGTTTGTTTATTAAAAAGTTTAGTAATGTATATAGATCTCTAAAGGCTTTCTGAACTGGGAGTTCTAGTTCCAGTGTGACCATTACCTAGCTGGCTGACCTGGGCAGGTCCCTTGGCCTGTCAATGTCTCAGTTCCCTTGTTTATTAAATGGAAGCTTGGCCTAAGTGACTTTAAAGGTGCTGTTTGGGTCTGAACCTTGATTCTGAGTACTGGTTACATGCAGTTTCAGCTTTTATCTGGAGATTATTAGTACTGAGGACATCTATGTTAATTTTTTTCTAACAAATACTATGGGATCTGCAGGTAATGCACTGAAAATATCAAACAAGGTTAAAGAACATTTCAAGTGCAGTGACTAGACAAAAGCTATAAATAGCCTAGCATATGGCAGCTTTGCAAAAGCAAAAAGGTACGTATACCTTTAGGTTAATAATCAAAGATACTATTAAGGGATGGTATGAGAAGGGCCAAATGGATACACAGCCAAGAACCTCAGGCCCTGGGGGAGAACTTCTCCACGTGTCTCTGTAACCTGGTTTGTACAACTTTAATGTCAGTGGGGTTTTCCTCCAGTGGGAAACATTATCAGAATATAAAGGCAACTATATTAGAGGGCAATTCATGCATTGTGCAGCCGGATGGCACTCACATTCATGGCAGAGGACTCTGTAGTCACTCAGTGTGCACATGCTCACTGTCATTAAGGGCAGCTGTTGGCTCTGAAGAGTCCTGGCAGTCAGACTTCTCCAGTAGTCTCCAGGACAGTATTTTGATGTAAACCTTAATGTGTGCTTTCAGAGAACCATTAGCGAAAGGAGATAACCACAAGCAAATAGAAAGCAGGTGGACTGGTACAAACGGTGTTGCAAAAATCATTTTCAAGGCAATTACTGTAGGGTTTGTTTTTTTGTTTTTGTACTTTTTAAGGGGATGGGATAGCTAGGTTACACTTATCTCTAAATAATAAAACTCTTTCACTCCTAGCAACCACTGCCTGGAAAAAAACCTGACAAGAAGATCAAAACAGTGAAAAGAGGTCTTTTGCACATTTAACAATGATGAGAGGTTTTAAGAGCAAAATCTTATAATAGCCTCATTCATACAGGGCTATATCCAGTATCTCTCAGATGAGCAGCCAAGGTCAGAATCTTTGTTGCTGCCAAAACAATTATTAACCCTTCTATGGTCACTGCATTCTGGATATGACCTTCACCTACCTACAACATTTTATAACAAAGAAAATCACTGAGATTTTACTGGGTGTATAGTATGTCCCATGCATTAATTGTGCAATAACAAAATGAATTGTACTCGTTTCCTTTCTTCTTCAGGTGTCACACTAGGCATTTTTTAAAATTTTTAGTTTGGTATGATTAATATACAATCACATGAGCAACATTGTGGTTACTAGATTCCCCCATTATCAAGACCCCACCACACACCCCAGTACAGTCACTGCCGATCAGTGTAGTAAGATGCTATAGAGTCACAACTTGTCTTCTCTGTGCTATACTGCTTTCCCCGTGGCATCCCACATGTTATGTGGGCTAATTGTAATGCCCCTTATTCCCCTATCGCTCCCTTCGCACCCACACTCCCCAGTACCTTTCCTTTTGGTAACTGTTAGTCCATCCTTGGGTTCTGTGAGTCTGCTGCTGTTTTGTTCCTTCAGTTTTTGCTTTGTTGTTATACTCCACAGATGAGTGAAATCATCTGGTACTTGTCTTTTTTAACCTGGCTTATTTCACTAAGCACAATACCATCTAGCTCCATCCATGTTGTTGCAAATGGTAGGATTTGTTTTCTTCTTATGGCTGAATAATAGTCCATTGTGTATATGTACCACATCTTCTTTATCCATTTATCTACTGATGGACACTTAGGCTGCTTCCATTTCTTGGCTATTGTAACTAGTGCTGCGATAAACATAGGGGCGCATATGTCTTTTTGAAACTGGGCTCCTGCATTCTTAAGGTAAATTCCTAGGAGTGGAATTCCTGGGTCAAATGGTATTTCTATTTTCAGTTTTTTGAGGAACCTTCATACTGCTTTCCACAATGGTTGAGCTAATTTACATTCCCACCAGCAGTGTAAGAGGGTTCCCCTTTCTCCACATCCTCGCCAGCATTTGTTGTTGTTTGTCTTTTGGAATGGTGGCCATCCTAACTGGTGTGAGGGGACATCTCATTGTGGTTTTAATTTGCATTTCTCTGATGATTAACGATGTGGAGCATCTTTTCATGTGCCTGTTGGCCATCTGAATTTCTTCTTTGGAGAAGTGTCTGTTCAGATCCTCTACCCATTTTTTAATTGGATTATTTGCTTTTTGTTTGTTGAGGCATGTGAGCTCTTTATATATTTTGGATGTCAATCCCTTATTGGGTATGTCATTTATGAATATATTCTCCCATACTGTAGAATGACTTTTTGTTCTACTGATGGTGTCCTTTGCTGTACAGAAGCTTTTTAGTTTGATATAGTCCCACTTGTTCATTTTTGCTTTTGTTTCCCTTGCCTGGGGAGATATGTTCATGAAAAAGTTGCCCATGTTTATATTCAAGAGAGTTTTGCCTATGTTTTCTTCTAAGAGTTTTATGGTTTCATGACTTACTTCAGGTCTTTGATCCATTTTGACTTTACTTTTGTGTATGGACTTAGACAACGTAATCCAGTTTCATTCTCTTACATGCAGCCTTCCAGGTTTGCCAACACCAGCTGTTGAAGAGGCTGTCATTTCCCCATTGTATATCCAGGGCTCCTTTATGATATATTAATTGATCATATATGCTTAGGTTTATATATGGACTCTCTATTCTGTTCCACTGGTCTATGGGTCTGTTCTTGTGCCAGTACCAAATTGTCTTGATTACTGTGGCTTTGTAATAGAGCCTGAAGTTGGGAGGTGAGATCCCCCCTGCTTTATTCTTCCTTTTCAGGATTGTTTTGGCTATTCTGGGTCTTTTGTGGTTCTGTATATGAATTTTAGAACTATTTGTTCCAGTTTGTTGAAGAATGCTGTTGGAATTTTGATAGGGATTGCATTGAATCTGTAGATTGCTTTAGGCAGGATGGCCACTTTATCAATATTAATTCTTCCTAGCCAAGAGTATGGGATGAATTTCCATTTATTAGTGTCCTCTTTAACTTCTCTTATGAGTGTCTTGTAGTTTTCAGGGTATAGGTCTTTCACTTCCTTCATTAGGTTTATTCCTAGGTATTTTATTCTTTTTGATGCAATGGTGAATGGTATTGTCTTCCTGATATCTCTTTCTGCTAGTTCATTGTTAGTGTATAGGAATGCAACAGATTTCTGTGTATTAATTTTGTATCCTGCAACTTTGCTGAATTCAGATATTAGTTCTAGTATTTTTGGAGTGGATTTTTTAGGGATTTTTATGTACAATATCATTTCATCAGCAAAAAGAGAAAGTTTGACTTCTTCCTTACCAGTCTGGATGCCTTTTATTTCTTTGTGTTGGTTGTCTGATTGCCATGGCTAGGACCTCCAGAACTATGTTGAATAAAAGAGCGGAGAGCGGGCATCCTTGTCTTTTTCCCGATCTTAGATGAAAAGCTTTCAGCTTATCACTGTTAAGTATGATGTCCGCTGTGGGTTTGTCATATATGGCCTTTACGATGTTGAGGTACTTGCCGTCTATACCCATTTTGTTGAGAGTTTTTATCATGAATGGGTGTTGAATTTTGTCAAATGCTTTTTCAGCATCTATGGAGATGATCATATGAGTTTTGTCCTTTTTATTGATATAGTGGATGATGTTGATGGATTTTCGAATGTTGTGCCATCCTTGCATTCCTGGGATGAATTCCACTTGATCATAGTGTATGATCCTCTTGATGTATTTTTGATTTTGGTTTGCTAATATTTCGTTTAGTACTTTTGCATCTATGTTCATCAGGGATATTGGTCTGTAGTTTTCTTTTCTTGTGGTGTCTTGGCCTGGTTTTGGTATTAGGGTGGTGCTGGGTTCATAGAATGAGTTTGGAAGTATTCCCTCCTCTTCTATTTTTTGGAAAACTTTAAGGAGAATGGGTATTATATCTTCTCTAAATGTCTGATGAAATTCAGTGGTGAATCCATGTGGTATGGGGGTTTTGTTCTTTTGATTACTGATTCAATTTCATTGCTGGTAATTGGTGTGTTTAGATTTTTTGTTTCTTCCTGGGTCAGCCTTGGAAAGTTATGTTTTTCTAGAACGTTGTCCACTTCTTTAGGTCATCCAGTTTGTTAGCATATAATTTTTCATAGTATTCTCTAATAATTCTTTGTATTTCTGTGGTGCCCGTCATGATTTTTCCTTTCTCATTTCTGATTCTGTTTATGTGTGTAGATTCTCTTTTTTTCTTGATAAGTCTGGCTAAGGGTTCATCTATATTGTTTATTTTCTCAAATAACCAGCTCTTGGTTTCATTAATTTTTCTATTGTTTTATTCTTCTCAATTTTATTTATTTCTTCTCTGATATTTATTATGTCCCTCCTTCTACTGACTTTGGGCCTCATTTGTTCTTCTTTTTCCAGTTTCAATAATTGTGAATTTATACTATTCATTTTGGATTGTTCTTCCTTCTTTAAATAGGCCTGGATTGCTATATACTTTCCTTTTAGAACTGCTTTCACTATGTCCCACAGAAGTTGGGGCATTGTGCTGTTGTTTTCATTTGTCTCCATATATTGCTTGATCTCTGTTTTAATTTGGTCATTGATCCATTGATTATTTAGGAACATATTGTTAAGCCTCCATGTGTTTGTGAGCCTTTTTGTTTTCTTTGTACAATTTATTTCTAGTTTTACCTTTGTGATCTGAGAAGTTGGTTGGTATAATTTCAATCATTTTGAATTTACTGAGGCTCTTTTTAGGCCTCGTATGTGGTCCATTCTGGGAAATGTTCCATGTGCACTTGAGAAGAATGTGTATGCTGTTGCTTTTGGGTGTTGAGTTCTGTAGATGTCTGTTAGGTCCATCTGTTCTAATTTTTTCAGTGCCTCTGTGTCCTTATTTATTTTCTGTCTGGTTGATCTGTCCTTTGGAGTGAGTGGTATGTTGTATTCTCCTAAAATGAGTGCATTGTATTCTATTTCCTCCTTTAATTGTGTTAGTATTTGTTTCACATATGTCGGCACTCCTGTGTTGGGTGCATATATATTTATAATGGTTATATCCTCTTGTTGGACTGCCCCCTTTATCATTATGTAATGTCCTTCTTTGTCTCTTGTGACTTTCTTTGTTTTGAAGTCTATTTTGTCTGATACAAGTACTGCAACTCCTGCTTTTTTCTCCCTATTAGTTGCACGAACTATCTTCTTCCATCCCTTCACTTTTAGTCTGTGTTTCTCTTTGGGTTTGAAATGAGTCTCTTGTAGGCAGCATATAGATGGATCTTGCTTTTTTTATCCATTCTGTAACTCTGTGTCTTTTGATTGGTGCATTCAGTCCATTTACATTTAGGGTGATTATCAATAGATATGTACTTATTGCCATTGCAGGCTTTGGATTCGTCATTACCAAAGGTTCAAGGGCAGCTTCTTTACTATCTAACTGTATAACTTAACTCACTTATTACCCTATTATAATCACAGTCTGATGATTCTTTATTTCTCTATCTTTTCCTTCCTCCTCCACACTTTATATGTTAGGTGTTTTATTCTGTACTCTTTGTGTTTCTCCTGACCTACTTTGTGGATAGCTGATTTAATTTTGCATTTAGTGTTTAGTTGGTCTACTTCCTTTGCTGTGGTTTTATTTTTTTTTGGTAACAGCTATTTAGCCTTAGGCATACTTCCATCTAGAGCAGTCCCTTTAAAATACAGTGTAGAGATGGTTTGTGGGAGGTAAATTCCATCAACTTTTGCTTATCTGGGAATTGTTTAATCCCTACTTCAAATTTAAATAATAATCTTACTGCATACAATATTTTTGGCTTGAGGCCCTTCTGTTTCATTGCATTAAATATATCATGCCATTCCCTTCTGGCCTATATGGTTCCTGCTGAGAAGTCTTATGATAGCCTGATGGGTTTTCCTTTTTTAAGCAATCTTTTTTCTCTCTCTGGCTGCTTTTAATACTCTGTTCTTGTCTTTGATCTTTGCCATTTTAATTATTCATCTTGTTTTGTCTCCTTGGGTCCCTTGTGTTGGGAGATCTATGGACTTCCATGGCCTGAGACACTATTTTCTTCCCAAGATTGGGGAAGTTATCAGCTATTATTTCTTCAAAGACACTTTCTATGCCTTTTCTCTTTCTTTTTCTTCTGGTACCCCTATAATGCAAATGTTATTCCATTTTGATTGGTCACACAGTTCTCTTAATATTCTTTCATTCCTAGAGATCCTTTTCTCTCTCTGTGCCTCAGCCTCTCTGTATTCCTGTTCTCTGATTTCTATTCCATTAACAGTTTCCTCCACCTCATCTAGTCTGCTCTTAAATCCTTCCATTGTATATTTCATTTCTGTTATCTCCTGCCTGTATCCATCCCTCAGCTCTTGAATATTTTTCGGTAGCTCCATCAGCATGCTTATGACTTTTATTTAGAATTATTTTTCAGGAATATTGGTGATTTCAGTCTCACTGAGCCCACTTTCTTGTGTTTGAGGGATTTTGGATTGAAGAAGTTTCTTCTGCTTTTTCATGGCTATGGGAGTGGTTGCTGGCAAGTGGCACATGCATCAGCTGGAAGAACAATGTCCCTTCCTATTTGCAGTTCACCTTGCCTGTCTCCTCTGTCTGTGCCAGTTAACTGCGCACAGGGAGCAGCCTCTGGGTTAATCTCCTAGGCTGCCGTGGGTGGGGCGGCTCTTGGGATGGCATAGGGCACTAGCGGTGGTTGCAGGCCAGCAACGCCTGTGTCTGCTGCAAGGACAAGGCCCCTTCGTGCCTCCTGGTCTCTGCACCCTCCTGGTCCCTGCGCCTGTCTCCTCTGTCTGTGCTGGTCAACACGCACAGGGAGCAGCCTCTGGGTTAATCCCCTAAACTCCCATCGGCAGGGCAGCCCTCGTGATGGCCTAGGGCACTGGCAGGGGTCGCAGGAGAGCAGCGCATGTTCTGCCACAAGAACAAAGCCCCTTTGTGCCTGCTGGTCTCCGTGCCCATCTCCGCTGTCTGTGCCAATCAATCGCATGCAGGGAGCAGCCTCTGGGTTAATCCCCTAAGCTATCGTGGGCGGGGCAGCCCTTGATTTGGCCTAGTACACTGGCAGAGGTTGCAGGCGAGCTACGCATGTTCTGTCGTGAGAACAAGGCCCCTTCGTGCCTCGTGGTCTCCATGCCTGTCTCCTCTGTCTGTGCCAGTCAACCACGCACAGGGAGCAGCCTCTGGGTCTGGGCCTGTTATCCCCGTGCGTGGAGAATCCTCTGTGTTAAGCTGTGTGGTTGCTTTAGGTGGGGCTGCTCTCTGGCTAGTCTGCAGCAATGGCAGAGACTGCCGGTTTGCTTGCATGTCCTGGCAGGGAGGAAGGAACAGCAGGCTGCCTATTACGGTGATGGGCCTCGGAGCTGCATTGCCAACCAGGGGGATAGGGCACCTGAAGCTCCTTAAAATTTCCAGCCTTCTGGGCTCAGCGCACTAGGACGATTTTTTCCACCTGTTAATCCCTTGTCCCTTTAAGACTTTTAAAGGACCTACTTTTCTGTTGTCCCAGAACAGCCGGCTGTGGCAACCTGTTCACAGTCTTAGTCTCGGATTTTGCTTTCCGTTCTTCTAATATCCAAAGCCTCATGCAATGTGTGTCTGTGCTCCTCAGGCAGATTACTAGGGTTGGTTATTTAATAGTCCTGTGCTTCCACTCCTTCCCCGCTGATTCTTTTCCTCCCACCAGTGAGCTGGGGTTGGGGGAGTGCTTCTGTCCCACGTGGTGGTGGCTTTGTACCTTACCCTTTTCCGTAAGATGTTGGGTTCTCGCAGATGTAGACTGGCTGGTGGACTGTAACTTCTGGTCACTCTTTTAGGAATAGTTGTATTTGCTGTATTTTCAAAACATGTATGGTTTTGGGAGGATATTTCTGCCACCTTACTCATGCCGCCATCTTTTCCTCTCCACACTAGGCAATTTTTAAAACCTCAAAGGGCCTGTTTCCTCACTTGTAAAGTCAACATAATAACACCCACTTTTGGTGAAGATTAAATGAGTAATAGGTGTGTACTGTTTAGGGATAAGCCCACACAGAAACTCAACAGACAGTTAGCTCCTTGGCCCTTGCAATCCATTTCTATCAAGAAGCCAGAGTGATCTTCTTAAACTATAAATCAGATCATGTTGCTCTCCAGCTTAAAGCCTTTGATGTATTCTCATTACTCAAGGTAAAATTAAAAGTATGTAGTGTTCCTACAAGGCGTCCTTGGCTCTGCCTCAACTGTAGCTACACCTTTAGCTAGTCTCCCACTGAGGTTAATGCTCTGGCCACAGTTGCCTTCTTTCAGGTCTTCAAATTGGCCAGACTTATGGCTTCTGCATGGTAGTAGCATAGGGGAGCTTTGGGGTGCTTTACCTCTTATAATATGCATCAAGCCCATCTTTTCTTTGATATGCACAATTGATATTTTATAAATCTTACATAAAAACAACTTCTAGCCCACCACTCAGAGTCAAATTAATGCCTTTGAGGTCCTGTCAGTGCTTCTGCACATGGTGTTCCCTCATCTTTCATCTTTGTTTTTAGCTAAATCTTACTCTCAGGTCTCAGCTTAAATGTCACCTTCTCAAATAAGTTTCCTTGTTAAGAACTCTCATAACATCCTGTTCTTTTCTTTCAAGCAAGTGAATAATCCTGTGTAACTATTTCTCTACTGGATTATAGGGTTCGTAAGGGCCAGGATAGCATGGCTGCCTCTCTCATGGTCACAGTCTGACATAGAGAAGGCATGCAGGAAAAAGCCTGTTGCTGGAGTTCAAGATTTACTAACCAATAACGTCCACCCAAAGATATAATGAGAGACCTCTTTCCCCAAATACACATGAAAAGCTGGAGAAGATAACACCAGCAAACCTGATGTCAAGTTTTGGGGGTCCTAGAGCCAATAACCAGGAGCAAATGAGAAAGAAAATGCCTCCATCAAAGACCTTTGTTTCCTGGCCCCTTCCTACTTCCTCTTTAGCTCACTTTCTTTCTTATACCCTGTCCACTGCATTTCAACATACACAAAAGGGTCTGGAGCAGAACTAAACTTTATGTAAAAAGAGGGATTTGAGAAGGAGGAAGTGCAGGGAACTAATTATGAAAGAAGAGACAAATTGCAAGTACTGCCTCAAGGCACTCTCTCCTGAGCTCTCAGCAGAAATGTCCCAGCTGGGCAAATTTTTGTACTTCACTTCTAGTCTGGGTCACATATGCTTTGGATCATTTACCATTGGGCTAAGCCACTTGCTTTAGGTTCCTGAGTTGTCCTTCTGCATAGGTCTCTGAAAGAAAGTACTAATACCCTTTTCTGTTTGTACTCTAGGTTTAGTCCCATTTGTCTTTTGAGTCAGCACAGCATGCTCTGTAGCCCACTACCTCTTCCACTAACTTAGGAAACTTTTATTAGGAACATGCCTTCTCCCTTCTTTCCATAACTATTTATGGAATGGGTCTAAGTACCAAGCACTGTGCTAGGTACATCCCGCTGGCATTCTCTGGCCTTTGTAGTCTGTCTAGACTGACAGTCTCTCCTGAATTTTCTTGTTCACTTTGAGTCTTCCTATCTTGTTTTGATTTTCTTTGAAGTTCCTTTCCCCAGCCCAATCTCCCATCTTCCCTTTGATTATCCCTGTTAGGAAACCCCAAAGGTGGAAGGCAGTTCATAGGAAAGTTCTTGGAGAGATTTCCATGTCTGTGTTTAAATGTTTTTTTACCTTTTAAATGTTTTTTTACCTTTTAACAGCCAGGCTTGAGGCTGCCTCTGAGTGAGGACCTGAGGCTCTCGCTCTGAGTATGAGAACACAGTGGCATGTGCTTTTGTCAGGGCCCTTTGCGCTTTAAGTTTACTCAGAAATTCTATCCTTCCATTAGTTGAGGTTGCCATGTAGTCAAGTATTTTTCTTCAGAATTGTATTGTATGTCTTGCCTACTGAATAAGACAAACAGAATAAGAATGGCCATGGTGCAAACAATCTGTTTCTATACAGTCTACTTCATTTGCATTCTTTCCCCACTCATTCCAACTTTCTATGGCAATTTTCCCCCTCCACATTAAAAACAGCTCTCTGGAAACTTTAATGGAAATCCTTTGTATATTATAGTGTGAATTTAAGAAATAATTTTCCAGGCATGTATCTTTCAATTTTATCATTACAGACTGTGAGGCTCCAGCATTCCACCTCAGCACCTTAACCCCTGTAAAGAAATTTCATACTGAAGTGTCCTTGTCTCCTCTAAAGTCACGCAACATAAGATCTTTCTGCTCTACCCATAAGAGAGCCCTGCTATGTACCAACATTCCAAACCTTTACCTTCAGATTCTAAGGCTCATCTCAATTCTCAGGGAACATTCCTCCTCTGTTCCTATTTACAGAAAATATCTACTTCAGTTCCCAATCTTGTAAAACCAAGCACTGTGTCCCAAAGGTGTGGTGAGACCATAGACTATAAGCTGTGGTTTTATTTAGTCAGCAAAGAATAATTCCAAAAATTCAACACACATTTTCTACATTGTAGCATAACCCTTCCCTTGCAGGGTGTTCAGGAGGGAGAAAAAGATGCCAAGAAATCTCTCCATACTGAGCCTACATTCCATTAATTAAATGTATTATATAATCCAAAGTGCAAAATCATAGAATCAAAGAGCTTGGAAGGAAGGGACTTGAGAAATCTGGCTCAGTCCCCCATCTGTTTGTAATCCCTCTACAGCATTCTTCAAAACTGGCCATCCAGCCATAGTATTAAGGAAAAGATTTGTAAAAGAAATAATGAGCCTAATTCTAAAACCCTAGTGTTTCTCAAAAAAATGCTGTGCAGGCAGCCTGCATCTGAATTACCTGAATGCTGCTGAAGTTTTCTTAGGCTCTACCCTAGACAGACAGAATCCTAGAGCCTGGGGGTACATCCCAGGAATCTGTTTCTTAAGCATACTAAAGTCTGGGACCCTGCATTCTAATGGGGATCAGTGAGGGCAGGTTTTTTTAGGGCTGGAGAAGGCCTTTTTGTGTCTTGAGTAGAGCAGCCTGTGCCTGCAGGCATTTTCACAGGAATGTGGTAAAACAGCTGCCACAAACCTACCCCCAACATTTTTTCCCACATCATTCTTAGAGCCGCCAAGAGTGTTATGAAGCTGGCAGACGCTTAGGTCTCTACTTCCTGATGAAGATGAGGAAAAGGAGCCATGCGCTGAACCAGAAAGAGGGAGACTGAGCAGAATAATAATACTGCACTTGGTGCTGGTGAAATTATGTCCCAGGCCCTCTGGCAGTATATGTAAGTAACCACACTAAGGAAAAAGATTGGAACATTAATGTCAATCTGGAGAAAATTGTTTACCAGGAAGCACAAGTAAATGATTCTAGGCTATGTGGAACATATCATGGTTAGTTTGTTCAAAAAATAAAAAACATAAAGGTGGAAAAGTAGACTAGAACACAAAGTTGAAAAGAAAAACAGTGACACAATTCAAGCTATACTAAAACAAGTCTTAAAAATGATTTAACCATTTCAACCAAAACAGATGGTACATTTTTAAGATGAGGAGTGCTATGCAGCTCTCCCTTTGGGGGATGCCTCATGTTGAGCATTCCCAAAAATCCGGGGCCTCTGAACTCAGTACAGAAGAGTCGACTGTGTTGAAAATGCAAGAGCCAAAAATGACACATACCTAGCAGATGACCAAAAACGAACCAAAAACTAACTGAGGGAGAACAGAGAAGCCCATTCTTTCTCCTAGAGAGGAAAAAGTATTAAACTACACCTCTATTAACCTCATTTCTCCCTCCCTCCTGTAAGAAAGAGCATTAGACTGGGAGTCAGAAAACCAAGATTCTAACCCTGGCTCTGCCTCTCCTGATATGGTTTTAATCACCAAACTTAATATTCTCTACCCCAGATTTCTTCACCTACATGTAATAAGATGGCTGAAACTGAACTTTAAAATTTAGAACTTTGTGTTTTTCTCTACAAGTATATATACATTCATCTTTAATGTAAACTGTTTCTTTGTTTTAGGGGAAAAAACACCCTACAGTGATTTCTTTTAGTTACACAAATGTTAAGTACCATTAACCTGAATGGGGTATTAATCATTCTGATTTGACAAGGGAAATGGCTGATTGTGTAGCTTTGGGCTAGATTTCTATCTTCAGGTCCTCTCTGTGAGTGTATGTGTATATGTGTTTACTTGTATTTCAGTAGTAGGGAAAGAAAACATTTTTCTTAGAAGTATACAAATGGAATAGGGAACACATGGGAGCTATTGCTTCTTATTCCTGTTGAGACAAATTTTTGCTTAAAGATGGTAAACAGAAGACATTCTACTATGAGAGATACTGGGGGCCAGCAGTGGGGTCTTGGAGTCCAGTTGTTCTTGGAGTCCAGTGGAGCTTCCTCCCATCTCTTGTGGCTTTGCTGGGTAAAGGCAGAATTAGGAGTGGGCATCCTTGACATGGATCACAAACTGCTTAACAATCATGGTGGCAGCAGGTTCCTTAAGGAAGCTTCAGTTGAAATAGGCATTGGCAAGAGGGAACCCAAGAGGGAAGGACTTGGTTTGTCTCTACTTGGGAGGTACCCCTTCAATGATTCTCAAAAATATCAGGGAGAAGTTTTTCAAGTTAGTGGGAGTGGCTTGTAGAGCTATTACACAAAAATTGTATTGGGGGCTGTTTGAGGTAAGCACTATACAGTCTCAGCAGCACTGTTCAGTATAATGTACAGTGGCTGGCCCACTGTGCAGAGCTGCTTGAAGAGAAGGAAGACCTGGGAGCAGGATTGTTTGACATCCAGATGTGATGGTTTTGCTTGCCTTCCATAACTTACTTGCCTCTGGGAATCTAGAGAGCCAAAATATAAATACTGTCATTCTCCCATCATCATAGGATTAGCAATACTTTAAACCCAGTTAGTTATTCCACCCTCCTTAAATTCTACTAGTTGCTGCCTGTTACTTCTAGTATAGCCCATTTAATAGTGAATGGAATGACTTGTTTACATGGCTCTTTCCCTCACTAGAGGGCAGAGGCTCAGATTATGGATATCTCTAACCTTATCTCCTAGTACAACCTCAGTCATAAAAGGCACTCAACAAACAGACCCAGGTCTTAGAGACTTCAGCTTGCATTTCAGTGCCATCTTATCCTGTGCAAATTACTGACCTCTCTTAACATCTAGCTTCTTTATCTGAAAATGCTGATAATAATGCCTATGCCATGAGGTTGATTTAATAATTAAATAAACTAATGGCCATCATGTGCCTGGCACATAATAAATGCAAAATGATGAGGTGGTTGTATTGAGAATGGTTTAAGGATAGAATTATGGAGGGCTGTGGCTGTTAACACTAGGAAAAAAGGAGTGAATGCTTTTCAACTCATCCACTTCTATGTGCTTACAGGGCCTTCTATGTGCTAGATGCATACCCACACACTGCAAATATTGCAATATCAATATGACACCTGCATTCCTGGAAATTGCAGTTGAATGACTTCATTTTCCTAAACTGGCATCTGACCAGCACATGGACCATAGGGGAGAAATGTAGACCATAAGGAAGAAATATAATTGACTTTCTTATCAACATAACCAGCAATTTAATAACCTATATCACACCAAATCAGCATCACTTTGTACTAAATGTTCATTACTTAAAATGGAAGCCAATCTTAAACTTTACTTTGGGAGTAATCATTAATATTACAAGAACATGTTCATACTTTCAAAAGCCATGTCCTTACCTTCCATCCTTTCAAAACTACCCCAGATATTATATATTTTACTTTCAAATCATTTAAAAATGTATTTCCACATAATTTTCTTGTCAGTCGCTTAAATAAAACAACACTATTGCCATTCACAAGCCTTTTACCCATGTATCTGTAGGAAAACAAAGGGACTTTACTACCCCAATGAAACCCTTTATGGCTCCTGAAACTTTGATTTACTCACAGTAAACTAGAAGTTCATTTTGCTATGATGTTATGTCATTCTTATTCTTTAAGTCATGTAATCCTAACATTGTGAAAAATTAGTGAAATTAATACAAATTGACTTACTAAAATTGAATTAAGTAAATTATTTTTTTTTAATCATTATTTCAGTGTGTTACCATGGCATTTGAAAGGGAACTTCCATTCTCATTTTTCCTTATATACTGATTCTTTAAAAATGATCTTTTGAATGAGACCAAATGTGACTTCAACCGTAGTTAAATGAAATTCTGAAATTATGTTACCCCTAAATGGAATATTTTCATTCAGAGATGCTGTCAAAATATTAGACAGATCAATGTCAAACTGCCAAATGATTCCTTACTAAGCTGCCATCCAAAAGAAAGCCTTAACTTTCAGAGAAATTTCCCATCCTTCTAGTCTGAATGTCTGACTCATGGTAAGACAGTCAACTGGGGTTAATTTGAGGATGTTGAAAGGAAAGCTCATGCCTGCCTTTTCCTACTCACATGTATTCCTGAACAGAGATGTGGTCAACCAGAGGTCTAAGGCTATTCAACCCCTTTGAGGATGTGGCTGATGGTACATGTTGTACTTCCCACAGAGAAGGTTCTTACTGGCTCTAAAAGGGTCAGCTAATTGTCATCAAGTGTGCTCCAGACATTTGGAACTGTATAGGAGGCATGTTAGTTGTCACAGTACCTGGGGCAGATGAGGTGGCAGAGGAGATGCCATTGGAATTTAGTAGCTTGAAACTAGGGATGCTAAAATTTCCTATCATGTGTAATACTATTCTATAAAACAAAGAGTTTTCCTGTTCAAAATGCCATTTACACCCCATTTTTTGAGAAATATATTTTCTTCCAATAGGAATTGTGGAAAACTGGGCTGGGCTTGTTAAGACAGAAGATCCTACAAAGGTGGGGGAAGAAACCACCTGCCTTTTGTGGGTTTTTGTAAGCATGCTATTAGGAACTCTTCCAGTATAAAGACAGCCCATCAGGACAGAGACAGTGTTGTCAGTCTTTCAAATGATTTATTTGAGGGACACTGAAAGACGCATCTTGCATATGGAAATCCCCATCATTAGAGGCACTCCTATGCATTAAGATATTGTCTGCAAAAAGAGAGCAAAATATAAATATGTTACTTGAAGAGATAAAACTAGAATGTACCTTAGCATAGATTAGTTTATCAGATTAGCTAATGTCACTTTGGCAACTTGTCTCTAAGAAAATACAATATAAGCGAGTAATTGTGATAGTGGTATAATAAAAGAAGGAATTGGAATGGGGAGAATTTCCAGAGGTGAGCCATGAGGGGCTTTGGGAGACCAGAGCTACTGGGTTCCTCAAAGACAGATCAAAACAGGAGATGGCAACTACACAATTTTGCCCATATTCTACCCATATTGCTATTGCTGTAAGCTTTCTGAACGGAAATATTTCAAGGCCAAAATAACCTTATCTCTCTGAAGGCAGAAATAGTGTCTTTTCTCTTACCTGTTTAATTCCACAATGCTCTCTATAATGAGCACAGAGTAAAATATGACACTTAAAGATCAAAAATACTTTATCTTAGATCAGCTTGATAAAAAGCTATCAAACTGTAGGTTCAATAAAATACACACCCACACACAGTTTTTTTTCTTGTGTTATAATTCACAGCACAATTTTTACGAACATTAGCACACAAACTGTTTTCTTTAAACATGAGGAATGCTTCCTGGTGTTTCGGAGGAAATCAAAACTGGATAAAAATGAAGTGGACTTTAAACTCCACATTAGCACTCTATATTAAAAAAGATTAGACCAGTTTCTTGTCCTATGTAGAACCAAAAATTTTAAGATTTAAAACAATGTAAATGAAAATAATCTTGTTCAGATAATAAATGACCATAGTTTATATTAGACCTTGGTGGTTTTCTCAAGTAATGTGACATTACTAATAATAACAAGATGATTCTTAAAATGTTATAATACAAAGGTAAACAAGACATGAGTGTTTTGTTTTATTTAACATATTATATCTTACATATTCCTAAAGTACAGTCTTAAAGTAGTTGAACAAATTAAGCTTCATATTAAAAAATCTATTGCTATAGCTTATTATAAGCCTAAGATACACACCTGGAAGTCTTGAAACTATACTCTTGAATTCTGTACATGTGAGAAAATTGTTAAGAAGACCTTTGATTATGCAGAGTATCAGCACCACCAACTGTCACTCACCTTAATATTTTTAGTTTTAAGTTATGCCTTTGGATCCAGGGACACAGATAGCCTATGCAATGTCTTTTTGTGAATTAGAAAAATGTGCTCAGTTTTTAAGGGCAGTTAAAGTCCTTCCCCACCTTCCCCCAGGGAAAGTTTTGAAATTGGGTCTGGATTTCAGTTCTTCTGTCTTCTCCATCAAGTGTCTATATAATGGTCAGGCTAAAAAGCTGTTGGTCTGTGGCAGCCCTGCTTATGTCTTGTAGTCCAAGACTTCTCACCAATAAAGTCCATCTGCATTTTCTATTAATTTTTATATTGCCTAGACTCTTTGTTGACCCCTTAGCATTCTTTTTTTCTGACTCCTTTTCATCCATTCCTACATTCATCCCCACCCATCCTGCTTTCTTAGAGACTTCCTGAGAGCCAGAGGAATCTGATGATTCTTGATGGCAGGAACTATTGTTATTTCACACAGGGATTCCCAGTACTTAGCATGTAGCTGGCATGTTGAGGAACTCCACTCATGTTTGATGAATGAATGAATGAATTTTAGAACTATATAAGGTTATCTCACTAGTTGAGCAATCCAAGTTCACATCATTTGATTAGTGCCAAATCCAATATTAAAACCCTGAGAAGAAGTAATTTCTGTACTATTCTTATAGATTACCTGTTTAGGATTTCAAATTCCAGACTGATTCCTCCTGACTCCTGTTCCAAACAACCTTCTCAGTCAACCAGTTCTAATGTTAACCTATGCAAAAATATAAATGCATTATAGCAATAATGCATTGTGTCTCACTGCATTAGTGACAATAATGAAATGCTGATTCTGAATTTTCCTCTGCAATTCTCTGGGGCCATTTGAAAATGTTCTACATATTTAAAATAAGCTTTCTTTCAATTTCAAAATATTTCTCATATCTCAAACACATCATCAATTTCTTTTCTTTTTTGCTTAGTTTTAATAACAATGCTTAAAATGTCTGTGGACCAGATGGACTGGTGATAATTACAATGGAATAATATGGGGACACTTTTATACTTGTTATACGGAAAGGAAAAAAATGAATATTTCAGAATTTCATTTTTTCTGACATGGGTAAATTTTAGTATTCAGGGCTTTGAGCTCCATGCATTTTCTGTTTGGGGACTGTACTAAAAGGGTTGATTCAAAAGTACTTCAATAGAAGATTTTTTTCTGAATCTACTTCACTGTTAATAACAACCTGCCTCTATATGCTCCAGTGTCAAGAAGTTGTTGGTTAAGAATAATGTTTGATAATAAGTAGGGAAGGAATGATAGAAAATTACCATTTTACAATTATCACTATAATAATTTACTTAGAGAGATTTGTGTGTGTGCATGTGTGTGTATAGAGAGAGAGAAGGAGAGATTGCAAATGTGGCAAAATGTTAAAAATTATTGAATCTAGGTGTACAGTGTATAGGTGTTTTTTGTATTTTTCTTTCAAGTATTTCATAGGTTTGATAATAATAAGTTGGAAGAGAAAGGTAGTTGATTTGAAATTTTATATGGAACCTGGCCCTGCGAACTAGGAACCAAAATATGGGATTTGATCTGTAAAACACTTTTTTCTGCCTAAGCTAAGGATAATAAAACAAGGTGACAAATCAGAGTCATTGGGCCTTTAAGTATGTACGAAATTGAGAGATATTACATCTTGCAATTGAATCACATTTGGTCTTCATTTATATATTCAGCAATTGATTTTTTAAATCCCTATCATATGCCAGCATGTTCTTTGTGCTGCAGAAACAGCTGTCGACAACACAGGAAAATCCTACTCTTAAAGAACTCACACTATATGGAGATAGAAACATCAACAAACACATAAAGGAAAGAACAAAATAATCATACATTTGTCCTTATGGGACTGACTTGTTTCATTAGCATAATGTCCTCAAGTTTCATCCATATCTTAGAATATGTTGGAATTTCCTTCCTTTTTAAGATTGACAAGAGACTTACTCTCATCCTTTTGCTATTTATTTTTTATGTTTTATTGTTTTTTTGTCCATTTCCTGCATGTCTGTCTTTTGTGTTTAGTTGTTTGTAGTGAAATATTTAAATTCCTTACTCATGTCCTTTTATGCATAGTCTATTTCATTTTACTTTTTTTCAATCTTTTTCTTTATGTTCCTCAGGCTTGATAATTTCCATTGCTGTCTTCAAGTTTGCTGATTCTTTCTTCTGCCCACTCAAATCTTCCTTTGAATCCTTATCATCTCTTTATTGATATTTCTTTTTTTTCACACATAATTTTCTTGATTTCCTCCATGACTTCCTTTAGCTCTTTGAGCATCTTTAAGACAATTTTGTTTTAAAGTCTTTGTCTAGTAGATTAACCATTGGGTCTTCTTCAGGGACAGTTTCCATTGGTTTATATTTTCCTTGAAATGGGCCATATTTTCCTGTTTCTTTGTATGCCTCATATTTTCTTGTTGAAAACTGGACATTTGTATCTAATAATTTGGTAACTCTGGAAATAAGATTCTCCCCCAACCCCATGGCTTACTGTTTTTTTTGTTGTTGTTTGTTTGTTTGCTTTTCTGTCTCTATTCTGACAGCCTAATGTGTAAACTTACGGTCGTCTCAGGCCTTTTCTGAGCCTGTGCCTTTGCCTGGGTATCTGATTTCTAATCTGTATATGTGGTTACTTTTGACTGTCTTAGTCTTTAATGTATGGCTCTCAAAGAGAAAATAAATGAAGGAGGAGAAAAGGGTCAGCCCTTTAAATCCATGGAAGTCCCTCCAGTCAAAGGGGGGGCCTTGAAAAAATGGGGTGTACAATAGTGACTACCACCTCTTTGTGCCTCTGTGGTCAGGAACATCAATCAGAGAACAGATATTGGATATTTGTAGGGTGGGGTTCTTTTTTTCCCCCCACTCTGGTCTGGCAAGCATGAGAGCTGCTCCAGGAACGTGTGCACAGCTGCCTGCTACAGATCTGAGAGGTGGTCCATGGGTAGCTGCTTCTGTGCTTAGGGCTAAAATTATCCAAAAGTAACTACAATTTACCATCCAAGCCTTTCTCTGGAAGTTGCAAGGCTTCAAAATACTCCACAGTTCCAAAACAGTTACATCAGACAGATTCTGCAAGTGCAATTGCTGTCTAGTGAGGGAGACAGATGAGAGGTGTTTTCTTGTTTAGCCATCTTCCCCTCTCACTTAAAAGTTTTTTTGACTGTAAAGATCTTATTCATCTGCATACTAATTATTAAACACTCAGGATTAGAAAAACAGCCATGTTTGGTCTGTTTACCTCTGAGGCATTTTCCTTTTATTATGCAGTGTTCTATACTTTGTTTTCATCATATGTTTTATTTTGATTATTTACAATAACATGGGGGAATAGTAAGGATATATAGTATTATTCCCATCTTACAGTCAAGAAAATTGAGCCTCAGAATGCAAGTAAATAGTAATGGATACTCAGTGAGTGATAGTGTAATTACTCAAACCAAGCTTTTCTCACTCAAAGCCAGAGCTCTGTCTGCCACCTCAAACTACCTATATAGAACAAAGTAACTTCTCTGTGAAAACAGGAAGTGTTACACTAAACAGTGAGGACACAGGAGTCTGGAAAGAGAGATATTCTCTCTGCCAAAGCCATCCTTGACCTTGGAGAATGTCATTTCCTCTCTCTGCCTGATTTCATTGTGAGTAAACTCACAGAAGAATGAGGAGAAGGAAAAAAGAGAGAGAATACTATCTTTCTTATCCCCTACAGCAGTTTCTTCCATCTGCTGCTAGAAAATGAGATAGGTAGGAAGTTAGGAAACCACATCTAAGCAATTTGAACTAACAAAATACATAACCTCTCTAGGAAGGCTATGATTCCTTCAGGATGTGAATTTAGGATGACTATCCAAATTTCTGTTTCAGTCAGAGGATATGAACAGAGAGTAAGCTAATTTTAAGTAGTAGCATTAGTGAAAAATATGTCAAATTATACTTAAAATTTCATCATTTAAAAATACGTTGATCTCTGTATCAATGCTGAATTATTCTATTCCTTGATGGTGTAATGTCATTTTTTATTTTTTATCATTTTTTTGGTTATATTAAACAATTTTTATAATGAGATACATAAAATAAAATACAAAATCTTAATGTACAGCTTGATGAATTTTGACATTGTATACACTCATGTAGCCATCACTTAGATCAAGATACCAAATACTCTCAATAATTTTTTTCCCATTTTACCTGTTTCACCCCCACATCCACCCCATTCCCCTGTGGCAACCGCCAGTCTTTTTTCTGTTTCTGTGAGTCTGTTTTGGTTTTGTTTGTTTGTTTAAATTCCATATATAAATGAATTCATATGGTATTTTTCTTTCTCTGTTTGGTTTATGTCAGTTCACATGCTACCCTCTAGGTCCATCCAAGTTGTTGTAAATGGCAAGATTTCATTCTTGTTTATGGATGAGTAATATTCCATTGTATATATCTACCACATTTTCTTTATCCATTCATCTGGTGGTGAACATTTAGGTTGTTTTCCTATCATGGCTATTATAAATAAGGCTTTGATAAACACAGGTGTGTGTGTGTGTGTGTGTATATATATATATGGAATACGTAATAGTGGTTTTCTTCAGTTAATTTCCAGAAGTGGAGATCGCTGGGTCATATGATATTTCTATTCTTAGTTTTTTGAGAAATCTCATACTGCTTTCCATAGTGGCTACCCCAATTTGCAATCCCACCAGCAGTGTACAGTGTTTCCCTTTCTCCACATCCTTGCCAACACTTTTTATTTCTTGTCTTCTTAATATTAACCATTCCGACTAGTGTGAGGTGATACCTCATTGTGGTTTTGATTTGCACTTCCCTGATGAAGCATCTTTTCATGTGCCTGTTGGCCATCTGTATTTCTTCTTTGGAAAAATGTCTATGTAGGTCCTCTGCCTATTTTCTAAACAGAGTTTTGGCTCTTTTGTGTGTGTGTGTGTGTGTGTGTGTGTGTGCATGTGTGTATGTGTGTATAGTTGTGTGGTTTCTTTATATATGTTGGACATTAGCCCCTTATCATATATATCATTTGGAGATATATTCTCCCATATGGTAGGTTGCTTTTTTATTTTGTTGATGGTTTCCTTTGCTATGCAGAAGCTTTTTAGTATGATATAGTCCCACTGTTTATTTTTGCTTTTGTTCCCCTTGCCTGGGGAGACATATCCAGAAAAAAATTACTAATGCTGATGTTTAAGAATTTTCTACCTGTTTTTTTCTAGAAGTTTTATGGTTTCAGGTCTTATATGTAAGTCTTTAAAACATTTTGAGCTTATTTTTGTGTATGATATAAGAAAGTGATCGGTTTAATTCTATAACATGTATCTGTCCAGTTTTCCCAAAAACATTTATTGAAAAGATGTCCTTTCTTCATTGTATATTCTTAACTCCTTTGTCATATATTAATTGAAAATGTACACATGGGTTTATTTCTGGGTTCTGTATTCTGTTCCATTGATCTCTGTATCTGTTCTTGTGGCAGTACATACTGTTTTGATCATTGTAACTTTGTAGTATATCTTGAAATCAAGAAAGGTAACACCCACAGCTCTGTTCTTTCTCAAGATTGCTCTGGCTATTCTGCGTCTTTTGTGATTCCATGCAAATATTAGGATTATTTGTCTAGTTCTGTGAAAAATGCCATTTTGATAGGGATTGCACTGAATCTTTAGATTGCATCTGTAGATGGCTATTTTGACAGTATTCTTTGTATCCATGAGCAAGGGCTAGATTTCCATTTATTTGTGTCTTCTTCAATTTATTTCATCAGTGTCTTATTGTTTTCAGAGTACAGGTCCTTCACCTCCTTGATTAGATCTATTTCTGAGTATTTTATTCTTTCTGATACAATTGTAAATGGGATTGCTTTCTCAATTTCTTTCTGCTAGCTTCTTGTTAGTGTATAGAAATGCAACAGATTTATTTATATTGATTTTGTATATAATAAATAAATTTATAAATTTAATTTTTTGGTGGAGTCTTTAGGATTTTCTGTGGTATCATGTTATCTGAAATTGTGATAGTTATACTTCTTCTTTACCAACTTGAATGCCTCTTACTTCTTTTTCTTGCCTGATTGCTATGGCTGGGACTTCTAGTACTGTGTTGAATAAAAGTGGTAAGAGTGGACATCCTTGTCTTGTTCCTGATCTTAGATGAAAAGCTTTAGCTTTTCACCATTGAGTGTGATGTTAGCTGTGGTTTTGTCATATATGGCCTTTATTATGTTGAGATACATTCCCTTTATACCCACTTTGTTGAAAATTTTTATGAATACATGCTGAATATTATCAAATGCATTTTCAAATATGGTTTTTATCTTTCCTTTTGTTAATGTGGTGTATCACATTTATTGACTTGCAGATATTGAACCATCCTTGCATCCCCAGAATAAATACCACTTGGTTATGGAATGATCCTTTTAATATATTTTAGAATTCAGTTTGCTAATATTTTGTTGAGGATTTTTGCATCTAAGTTCATTAGGGATATTGGTATGTAATTTTCTTTTTTTTACAGTGTGTTTTTCTGGTTCTGGTATCAAGGTGGTACTGGCCTCATAGAATGAATTTGGAAGCTTTTATTCCTCTTCATTTTTTTGGAATAGTTTGAGAAGGATTGGTATTAGCTCTTTAAATGTTTGGTAGAATTCTCATGTGAAGCCATCTGGTTCTGGATTTTTGTTTGTTGGGAGTTCTTTTCATTACTGCTTCAATTTAATTACTCCTAATTGGTCTGTTCAGATTTTCAAATTCTTCCTGGTTCAGTCCTGAGAGAGTGCATGTTTATAGGAATATATCCATTTTTTCTGGGTTGTTCAATATATTGCCATATAATTTTTCATAGTAATCTCTTATAATTGTATTACTGGAGTGTCAGTTTTAACTTCTCTCTTACTTCCACTTTATTTGATTCCTCTCTTTTTTTCTTGATAAAATTAGCTAAAGGTTTATCAATTTTGTTTATCTTTTCAAAGAACCAGGTCTTAGTTTCATTATTTTTGTATATATTTTTTAGTCTCTATTTCATTTATTTCTGCTGTGATCTTTATTTCCTTCCATCTACTAAATTTGGGCTTTGTTTCTAGTTCTTTTAGGTATAGGGTTAGATTGTTTATTTGAGATTTATCTTGTTAATGAGGTAGGCCTGTAATACTATAAACTTCCCCCCTTAGAACTGCTTTTGTTGCATCCTAAAGATTTTGTATTGTGTTTCAACTTTCATTATTTTCCAACTATTTATTTCCTCTTTAATTTCCTCATTGACCCATTGATTGTTTAGTAGCATGTTGTTTAGCCTCTGCTGTTTCAGTTTTTTCCCAATTTTTCTCTAGTAGTTGATTTCCAGCTTCATACTGTTGTGTTGGAAAAGATGGCTTGATGCAATTTCAATCTTTGTAAATTTATTGAGATGTGTTTTGTGGCCTAACATAATCTATCCTGGAGAATTCCATGTGCACTTGAAAACAATGAGTATTCTGCTGTTTTTGAATGTAGTGTTCTGTATATATTGGTTAAGTGCATTTGGTCTAATGTGTCATTCAAAGCCACTATTTCCTTATTGTTTTTCTGTCTGGATGATCTATCCATTGACATAGGTATTCTGTTAAAGCCCTGTACCATTATTGTATTTACTATCAATTTTTCCCATTATGTCTGTTAACATTTGCTCTATTTATTTAGGTGCTGTTCTGTTAGTTGTGTAAATATTTACAATTGTTGTATTTTCTTACTGGATTGAGCTTTTTATTATTATGTAATGTCCTTCTTTGTCTACTTTTATAGTTTTTTAAAATAGGCAGTTTTGCTTGATAGAAGTATTACTACTCCAGCTTTTTTTTTCATTTCTATTTGCATGGAACATCTTTTTCCATCCCATCAGTTTCAGTCCATGTGTTCATGTGTATCTTTAGGTCCAAAGTGAGTGTCTTGTATACAGCATATAGATCAGTCTTGATTTTTTTTTTATCCTTTCAGTCACCTTCTGTCTTTTGATTGGAGTATTTAGTCTATTTTCATTTAAAGTAATTATTGATAGGTATGTACTCATTTCCATTTTTAAAAATGTTTTCTGGTGTTTTTGTCACTCTTCTCTGAATGAGAATTCTTCCCTGAATGTCATTCTTTTCTTCTCTTGCTCTCTCCCCTTGTACATGATGACTTTCTTTAATGGTATGGTTGGATTCTTTTCTCTTTATTTTTTCTGTGTCCATTATAGGTTTATGGTTTGAGGTTACCATGTGGTTTATTGCTTAAGTTGGATAACATTCTAACAGCACTACATTTTTCTCTTTGTGTGTGTGTGTGTGTGTGTGTGTGTGTTTGTGTGTGTGTTTACTAAGATATCATTGATATACACTCTTATGAAGGTTTCACATGAAAAACAATGTGGTTACTACATTCACCCATATTGTCAAGTCCCCCCCATACCCCACTGAAGTCATTGTCCATTAGTGTATTAAGATGCCACACAGTCACTACTTGTCTTCTCTATGCTACACTGTCTTCCCCATGACTTCCCCCACACCATGTAACAGCACTACATTTTCAATGTACTACATGTTTTCTGTAGATATCTTCTTTAACATCTTTTATTTAGTGATTCCCTGAACTAATTTTTACAAGTAGCTGATTTTACTACTTTTATCTTTTAACCCTCATACTAGCTTTTAAGTGATTGGTCTACAATCTTTGCTATCTGTTTACTTTTACCAGTGAAATTTTTTCTTTTTGTAATTTTCTTGCCTCTACTGATGGTCTTTTCTTTTCTTCTTAAAGAAGTCCCTTTAAGATTCCTTATAAGGCTGATTTAGTGGTGATGAATTCCTTTAATCTGTGTTTATCTGGTAAACTCTACCTCTCCTTCAATTCTGAATTATAACCTTGCTGAGTAGAGTATTCTTGGTTGTAGGTCTTTCTTTTTCAGCACTTTGAATGTATCATGACACTCCCTTCTGGCCTGTAGAGTTTCTGGTGGAAAAATCAGCTGATAACCTTATGGGTTTTCCCTTGCAGGTAACTCATTTCTTTTCTCTCATTACTTTTAAGGTTCTTTCTTTGTCTTTGATCTCTGACATTTTAATATTATGTGTCTTGATGTGGCCTTCTTTGGGTTCATTTTGTTTGGTAACATCTCTTTGCTTCCTGGATCTGGATATCTGTTTCCATCCCTAGGTTAGGGACGTTTTCTGCTATTATTGCTTCAAATAAGTTGTTCACCCCTTTCTTTCTTTTCCTTCTGGTACTCCTATAATGTGAATTGTTAGGACTTTTGATGTTGTCCCAGATCTCCCTTAATCTAGTCTCACTTCATTTTATTCTTTTTCCTTTCTACTGTTCAACTTGAGTGCTTTCCATTAGTCTGTCTTCCAAATCACTGATCCATTCTTCTGCATCCTCTAATCTGCTGTTGATTCCCTCTAGTTTACTTTTCATTTCATTTATTGTATTCTTTACATCTTATTGATTCTTTATTTATATTTTCTACCTCTTTCTTGAGGTTCTCACTGAATCATTCACTCTTTTATCAAGTCTGGTGACATATTTATTACCATTACTTGAAACTTTATTGGGTAGATTGTTTAACTCTGTTTCATTTAGTTCTTTTTCTATAGTTTTGTCATGTTCTTTTATTTCAAGCATATTCCCGTGTCTCCTTTTATTTGACTTTTTGTGTTTGTTTCTATAGGTTAGAAGAAGGGGCTACTTTTCCCAGCCTTGACGGTGTGGTCTTATGTAGGAACATACCCTGGCTAGTTCAATGTTATTTTTAATAACAAAGTTAAAATTTTTACTTAAAGGTGTCTGGAAGATTAATGTACATAATCTTTCTTATAACTGTAATTCATGTTTTAGCCTGATTATTTGGATGAGAAGTTCACAGACTCACATGTCACAGAGGCCAGGGAGGTAACTTGAAACAGGCTGGGTGTAAGCACATGTGTATATATTATATGAATGATGGAGCGCTGGACACAGCCTGGCTTTCCTAATAGAGCAGCTAGATTTAGCTGTAGCCCATTGTTATCTTTCGGAAACACACAGACAGTAATTACTACATCTTCTGGTTTTTCAAGTTAAACCAAAAATCTGTATTTTTTATGTCGACATTCCTGATTATTAAATGTTGACTTAAATTTGAAATGAACAGGCTGACAAACCATTTGAACCAAGAAAATATGGCTGTGATATTCTGACGATGCAATATTTTTGCCCCCTGGTGGTGGCTTTCTTCAATTCTAGCTTTAATTTTAAGGGATGGGGTGACAGCAAATTTCAGTGTTTGGCTCAATTGTGTGAAAATCATGGTCCTGCTTGGTGGGAAAATTGCTCACCTCCATGCCGATGCTTCCTTATATTATATTGGCACATATGGCCAAAGTGATAACCAGCACTGAAATACCAGTGATTCAGATACTGAAAATAAGTATTCATTAACACAGATATTTGTATGATAATTAGTACAATATGGAGTTATTTTTTAAGCATATATTATCAAACTCTGGATGTGAGCTGCGTACAACTACAAGCAAGAAGCCCCCAAAACAGTGGGTAATTTTCTTGGGTCCTTATGGCTGTGTAATTGAGCATCTGGACCATGACTCACTTAGGCAGTTGGCCAGTTCCCCAACGGATGCTAAAAATGACCTGAAATACAGTTTTCTCATCTATAAAATATGGAGATAATAATATTACCTGCTTAACAGGGCTATAAAAACTCAATGTCCTCAATATACTTTAGGATGTAAATTTCAAATATTTGAATGCAATGAGCCCAACCCATACCTTTGGTCAGCAAGGCAGTAGGACTGGCTTATCTTCTTTTCACACCCTCTGCCTACAGTGGGTGTGGATCTCCTGGGGCTTCCTTATTCTCTCCTTTAAGTTTGATTTCCTTAAATCAGATGGTCCCATATAAAAATGTTTGGAGCAGTAAATGCGAGAGCACAGTGTGTTGGACTGGTTTCCACTCCCACCCCAAAGTCAACCATATGGTTAGTGAACAAGAAAGCTGTGTCTGCTTGAAAGAAACTAAAATACTAATTTGTGATGGAATATTACATGAGTCCATCAGAACAGAAATATTAAACAATACCACCTTTCATTGGGGAGTTGATAATGCCTTCATTTGGACTTTGCTTATTTTTTTTTTAATTTGGAGATTGAAGCAGCAGAAAAATCTCTACAGTTCCAAACAAACAATTTAAAGTCATGAAATGCTGGGTCCAGGAGTTCTTTAAAAAATATATATATATGATACAAGAAATGTTTCTAATTTAAAAAATTTTATAGACATTCACATTCATGTCTTTCATATTTAAATGTGAAAATGGATTGAAGAAAAACAAGTTACTTCTAAAAATTAAGATCTACCTACTTCTACAACCTAAGTGTCCATCAGTAGATGAATGGATAAAGATGTGGTACATATGCACAATGGAATACTATTCAGCCATAAGAAAGAAACAAACCCTACCATTTGCAACAGCATGGATGGAGCTGGAGGATATTATGCTCAGTGAAATAAGCCAGGCAGAGAAAGACAAGTGCCACATGAATTCCCTCGTTTGTGGAGTATAACAACGAATCAAAACTGAAGGAACAAAACAGCAGCAGATTCTCAGACTCAAAGAAGGAACTAGTGGTTACCAAAGGGGAGGGGTGGAGGAGGGTGGGTGGGGAGGGAGGGAGAAGGGGATAGAGGGGTATTATGATTGGCACACATGGTGTGGGGGGATCATGGAGAAGACAGTGTAGCACAGAGAAGGCAAATAGTGAATCTGCGGCATCTTACTACACTGATGGACAGTGACTGCAATGCGGTATGGGTGGGGACTTGATAATATGGGTGAATGTAGTAACCACATTGTTTTTCATGTGAAACATTCCTAAGAGTGTGTATCAATAATAGCCTAATAAAAAAAAAGATCTACCTACTTCTATTATGAGAGCTATTAACATAAAGTGAGAAAGTGTTTTATTCCAAAGAAAAAACACAGTATAGCATATTAATACCAAATACAAAGTGAAAGTATAAACAGTGTGAATGATTTTGTTAATAAATACTATAGCACTTAGATAGTCAAAGGATTCAGCAGAAAAATGTTACGTACTTGTTCCGATGCTAACATTTGTGGAGTTCCTAGTATTGAACTATCTTCAAATCCTGTTTACTTTGAAAATTCATTGATTTATAGTCATGCTTCATATTGAAGCCATTTAGGTGATGGTTAGGCTTTGTGTTTGATCATTACAAAAGTTGATAATATATTGATGGTAACCTTCATGGACCATGGAGCAGGATTACATAGGAAGTTAAACAGGATTGAAGAAGGTTTTTCAGGGAGATAGAAATCAGATTGATTTCTGAGACAATCTAAAATCAATCAATCAAAGTGTTTTAAGTGATATATAAGTATTTATATAGCTATTGAGATGTCGTGAAATCTTTGTGACAAAACATTTTCTTTCCTCTAAAATAATACTGTAAGCAATAGAGCAGGGTAATAATTTTTCAGATAAATGTGGCATTTTAATAAAAGGGAGAAATGAGAAAAATACATGATCTTATGCAGAAACTCCAAAATCCTGATTAAGAAATATGGAGTAGAGCAGAGCAAGTCGAGCTATTAGAACAGATCGAAGTTTCCCCCTGAGATGATCCTGACCAGAATCCTCAGTACCTTCCTGGAAAAGTTTGAATACTTCCATCTTCTAAATTTTTTTTTTGGAAGAGAGAAATATTTTATAAAATGAGTTTGTCTGAAACTGGCTGCTATTCAACTTTTGCAGAAACAAGCTGCTTACCCAATTCCTGTCTGAAGGGCATTTATTTTTATTAGTGGAAATTGTGCCAACTGTTCAATGCCTTGCTTTCTCAATGGGGAAAAAGAAAGATCTTTCTTGAAGACTTTTGATTATACCTCAAAGTAATTACATACTTATATTATCACATGTACAGACACACATGCAAAATAGACAGAAAATACATAAATATAGACAAATATATCTTCATAGAAACAAAAAGGAAAATTTATAAGCACATTCATAATAAATAACTTCTAGTGGTTATATATGAAGAATCATAAATTTAGGTTCAAAATCTTAATGTAAATTGCAGATATATATATGGAAATATTGATTGAAGGTAAATTCCTGCTATAAAATACAGTCTGAAATTTGGTTTGAAATGCAAGCAACCTTGTCCTTCACTGAAAAGAAGAATGACTTTGATGAAGATGACTTAATTCAAACTTTCAAAAGACTCCAATAGCTTAAGAACTATGAGTAGGAACCTTATTTGTTTGCAGGTTTAGACCTTTCTGAAGCCCATCCTTCTAGAAAGAGGGTCATGGCTGATACTCTGGGGACTATTATCCTGAGGATGATGTTTGTATTATTTGTCTTGAAAGCATCTTCTGTCTTATCCTTAAGCATTCATCTGCTGCTTTTCTGCCCACTTGCCCAGCCTGCGGTTTATCGTCCTGCAGTTTATCCTGCATTTGACATTTTACTAACTGGAAGTTTTGTGTCATATGCCACTTTGGAGATTTCACACATATGCTCACCTCTGAATCATTTACCAAACTGTTTCATAAGAATGCCTTAGAGCCAATTCCTGATATACCCTGCTGTTTAAATCTCTTCATCCAGATAGAACGGAATGTTAAAGTTGAAGTTTCAGATATGATCCTAAGGTATCAGGTACCTAAGGTAACTGTGAATTTATTAATTCTAGAGTTAGAACACTCTTAGACCCCTTACATCAAGGATATAAAAGGGTAGTTTTAGTAGGTATTTGTAAAAGGGATTTTGTTTTTTTAAAGAGAGAGAGCATTGTAAAATATCAATTCCCCCTTTATCTCAAGTCACAAGTGAGTCTTAAAGTGAACCAGCAAAGTGAACACTTCTTATGTAAGGGTAAGAAAAAAATCAAGTTTTTACAGAAAAACAGGACCAGAACTACTGAGTAAATGTAAGTGGGCAATGAAAGAGAAAAGATAAAGTTATTTCTCTGAGTACATCCCACAGGTTAGTGCTTGTTCAATGCACTGATTATACATCCAAATGCCCATTTATCCTTATCCTCTGTTTGGGAATTTAGAGCAGTTCTTTATCCAAAAACTATTTTCTATGATGATTTCTTTTTAGTGTTTTTAGTACAGAATCTTAACAACGAGTTCTAAAAACAATACATTCATTATTGTGCTCTCATTAAGATATTTAATTTTGCTTTCAAAGAAGTCTAACACATTATTTAGATATGACTTCCCCTTAATGAAATAAAACATTTTCTATCAATATGTCAAATTTTTGCAAGTTTTCAGTGATCTCACACTCCATGGTAAATTCCATCATTAGATGAAGGTAAGACTGTGCTGCCCCCTCATCTTTTTAAAAACAATAATAAACATAAAATAAGCTAAGAAAGACAAGTCAGAGAGGTGGTGGTCTCTGAGAAGCCAGTGGAAGACAAAGTTTAAAAAAAGAAGGTCATTAGAGTCAAATGATGCAGAGACATCAAGGATAAAAACAGAAATTATAGTGATTTAGGGAATCAGAGGTGACTTCCTGGAATACCTTTGAAAGGAGTGGTACTTTCTTATATTTTTTCTCTCACTTTGTTCATCCATTCTTCTCCTGAGTTTGGTGAGCATCTTTATGCCCATTACTTTGAACTCTTTATCAGGTAAATTACTTAGCTCCATTTCATTAAGATTTATTCTGAGTTTTATTTTGTTCTATTGTTTCTTCATCTTGCTTGACTCTCTGTTGATTTCTATGCATAAGATGAAATAGCCACCTCTTGCAGTCTTAAAGATCTGGCCTTGTGTAGAAGATGAACCTTATCATTCAACCCTGCCGGTAGCTCTTGGTTGTCTCCAAACCTTTGTGCTTGTCCAAGCAGCCTATACTATTCTTAATAGCTGCCAGTAGATGAGGGTCTGCCAAGATACATCAGTGTCTCAAAGAGAAGGATATTAGTCAGTACCTAGATTCAGGTTGACTAGAAGCCAGATCTTCAGGAAACAGCTTTTAAAGTATGCAAATATATACAGTACTAGGGACCACAAGCCTAAGCTACCAGAGCCTGGTGATCTGGAGTTGTCCCCTTGGTGGCAGTCACAAAAATGGGGGCTTCAGACAAGTATATAAGCTCTTCCCCAGGAGATGCTGGTGAGCTGTAGCAAGGCAGAGGGAGAGCACAAAGACAGCATCCATCAGCCCACTTCCCCTGAGAGCAACTCCGCAGGCCCAGGTGCAAGTTAGACATACAGCCTACTTCTCAGACCCAAGCTCCAAGACAGGCAAATAGGTCTCTTTCTCAGGAAGTGTTTTCAGTCTGCTGTCTGTTTAGTGCCCTGGGGATGGTAGCCTGCCAAGAATTGTCTTACCAATTGTTACAGTCCCATGGACCCAGGAACACAAGGCCCACTGGCCACAAGTGCTGGGTGGGGATGGGGCATCCGCTGGGCAGCAGCTGCAAACCTAGGGCACCAGACATTTGTAAGAACACCCCTCTGGGAGATACTAGTATTGCGGAGCACAAAGAAAGCTGTAACCAGGCAGAGGAGGAGCATAACAGTGGCAGTCACTGGGGGAAAAAAAGTACCAAATGGCTAGAGCAAAGCAGAGGGAAAACACAAAGAAGGTACCTACCAGTTTCTATCCCCAGAAAGTGTGCCAGCAGGCTCTTAGATATGTGTGTTCAATTAGATGCCTGCCCCTCAGGCAAGTGCTGTAATATATGCAAATAAGACTCTTTCACTTAAAGTCTAAGCACAGTTGTCTGTTTCTGGGCTGTGGCTTGGGGCCTTTACTCCTCTCAGAGAAGCTTCAGGTATTCAGTTCCCTCCTGATCATGGTTTGCCACACTGGGGTAGGGTTTATGGCAACATTGTCTCCTGGCTTTTCCTACTCACTTTGATGTGCTTTTTTTTTTGTCTTGTTTACCTGGTGTGTAGTTGCTGCTCAGCTAGGCTTTAGGTTTTTTTCAGAGGAAATTATTGCATATGTAGTTGTAGACTCAATATGGCCATGAAAGGAGGTAAGTTCAGGATCTTCCTAATGAATGAAGTGGTGAGATCAGATACACAGTGAAAAGGCTGAACAGCAAATGAGAGGTGAAGAAGTAAGGATAAAGATGTACAGGCATACCTCATTTTATGCATTTTGCTTTATTGTGCTTTGTAGACATTGCTTTTTTTACAAATTGAAGTTTTGCAGCACCTGTGTGTCAAAGTTTCTTGATGCCATTTTTTCAAACATTTGTTCACTTCCTCTCTCTGTGTCTCATTTTGATAACTCTCACAATATTTCAAACTTTTTCATTTTTCTTATGGTCATCTGTGATCAATAATCTTTGATTATTGTAATTGTAATTAATTATAATTGTTTTGGGGCACCTGACCCATGCCCATATGACAGTGGAATGTAATCAATGAATGTGTACTGACTGCTCCACCAACTGGTCATTTCTCAGTCTCTCTGCTATATCTTGAAAACACAAAATATTGACATTAGGTCAATTAATAGCTCTACAATGACCTCTTAAGTGTTCAAGTGAAAGGCATAGCTGCTGTTTTGTTCCTTCAGTTTTGCTTTGTTGGTATACTCCACAAATGAGGGAAATCATTTGGTACTTGTCTTTCTCCACCTGGCTTATTTCACTGAGCATAATACCCTCCAGCTCCATCAATGGTGTTGCAAATGGTGGGATTTGTTTTCTTCTTATGGCTGAATAATATTCCACTGTGTATATGTACCTTACTTTCTTTATCCATTCATCTATTGATGGACACTTAAGTTGCTTCCATGTCTTGCTATTGTAAATAGTGCTGAGATAAAAATAGGGTGCATATGTCTTTTTGAATTTGTGATCTTGTTTTCATCAGGTAAATTCCTAGGAGTGGAATTCCTGGGTCAAATGGTATTTCTATTTTTAGTTTTTTGAGGAACCTCCATATTGCTTTCCGCAATGGTTGAACTAATTTATATTCCCACCGACAGTGTAGAAGGGTTCCCCTTTTTCCACATCCTCAACAGCATTTGTCATTCCTTGTCTTTTGGATGTTGGCCATCCTAACTAGTGTGAAGTGATACTTCATTGTAGTTTTAATTTTCACTTCCCTGATGGTTAGCAATGTGGAGCATCTTTTCATGTGCCTGTTGGCCATTTGAATTTCTTCTTTGAAGAAGTGTCTGTTTTGATGCTCTGCACATTTTTTAATTGGGTTATTTGTTTTTGGGTGTTGAGGCATGTGAGTTCTTTATATATTTTAATTGTTAACTCTTTATTGGATAAGTCACTTATGAATATATTCTCCCATATTGTAGGATGCCTTTTTGTTCTGCTGATGGTGTCCTTTGCTGTACAGAAGCTTTTTGGTTTGAAGTAGTCCCATTTGTTCATTTTTGCTTTTATTTCCCTTGCCGAGGAGATGTGTTCAGGAAAAAGTTGCTCATGTTTATATTCAAGAGACTTTTGCCTATGGTTTCTTCTAAGAGTTTTATGGTTTCATGACTATGGATTGAGGTCTTTCTTTGATCCATTTGAGTTTAGTTTTGTGTATGGAGTTAGACAATAATCCAATTTCATTCTCTTACATGTAGCTGTCCAGAGGCTGTCATTTCCCCATTGTATATACATACCCCCTTTATCGTATATTAATAGGCCATACATGTGTTGGTTTATATCTGGGCTCTCAGTCCTGTTCCATTGATATATGGGTCTTGTTTCAGTACCAAATTGTCTTGATTACTGTGGCTTTGTAGTAGAGCTTGAAGTCAGGGAGCATAATTCCCCGTTTTATCCTCCTTCTCAGGATTGCTTTGGCTATTCAGGGTCTTTTGTGGTTCCATATGAATTTTAGAACTATTCGTTCCTGTTCATTGAAGAAAGCTGTTGGTGTTTTGTTAGGGAGTGCATTGAATCTGTAGATAGCTTTAGGCAGGATGGCCATTTTGACAATATTAATTCTTCCTATCAATGAGCACAGGATGAATTTCCATTTATTAGTGTCCTCTTTAATCTCTCTCATGAGTGTCTTGTAGTTTTCAGGGTATAGCTCTTTCACCTTCTTGGTTAGGTTTATTCCTAGGTATTTTATTCTTTTTGATGCAATTGTGAATGGAATTGTTTTCCTGATTTCTCTTTCTACTAGTTCATTGTTGGTGTATAGAAATGCAACAGATTTCTATGTATTAATTTTGTATCCTGCAAATTTGCTGAATTCAGTTATTAGTTCTAGTAGTTTTGGGGTGGATTCTTTAGGGTTTTCTATGTACAATATCATGTCATCTGCAAACAGTGACAGTTTAACTTCTTCCTTACCAATCTGGGTGCCTTTTATTTCTTTGTGTTGTCTGATTGCCACGTCTAGGACCTCCAGAACTATGTTGAATAAAAGTGAGGAGAGTGGGCATCCTTGTCTTGTTCCTGATCTTAGAGGAAAAGCTTTCAGCTTTTCACTGTTAAGTATGATGTTGCTGTGGGTTTATCATACATGGCCTTTATTATGTTGAGGTACTTGCCCTCTATACCCATTTGTTGAGAGTTTTTATCATGAATGGATGTTGAATTTTGTCAAATGCTTTTTCAGCATCTATGGAGATGATCATGTGATTTTTGTCCTTTTTGTTGAGATAGTGGATGATGATGGTGGATTTGAATATTGTACCACCCTTGCATCCCTGGAATAAACCCCACTTGATCATGATGCATACATGATCTTTTTGATGAATTTTTGAATTTGGTTTGCTAATATTTTGTTCAGTATTTTTGCATCTCTGTTCATCAGGGATATTGGTCTGCAATTTTCTTTTTTTGTGGTGTCTTTGCCTGGTTTGGTATTAGAATGATGCTGGCCTCATAGAATGAGTTTGGAAGTATTCCCACCTCTTATACTTATTGGAAAACTTTAAGGAGGATGGGTATTAGATTTTCTCTGATAAAATTCAACAGTGAAGCCATCTGGTCTGGGGGTTTTGTTCTTAGGTAGTTTTTTGATTACCAGTTATATTTCATTGCTGGTAATTGGTCTATTCAGATTTTCTGTTTCTTCCTGGGTCAGCCTTGGAAGGTTGTATATTTCTAGAAAGTTGCCCATTTCTTCTAGATTATCCAATTTGTTAGCATGTAATTTTTCATAGCAGTCTCTGATAATTCTTTCTATTTCTGTGGTGTCCACAGTGATTTTTCCTTTCTCATTTCTGATTTTGTTTATATGTTGGCTCTTTTTTTTTTTGGTAAGTCTGGCTAGGGGTATATCTATTTTTTTTTTGTCAAAGAACCAGCTCTTGGTTTCATTAATTCTTTCTATTGTTTCATTTTTCTAAACTTTATTTATTTTTTCTCTGATCTTTATTGTGTCCCTCCTTCTACTGACTTTGGACCTCATTTGTTCTTTTTCTAGTTTCATTAATTTTGAGATTAGACTATTCATTTGGGATTATTCTTCTTTCTTGAGATAGGCCTGTATTGCTATATACTTTCCTGTTAGAACTGCCTTCGCAGCATCCCACAGAAGTTGTGCTGTTGAGGTTCTGTTGTCATTTGTCTCCATATATTTCTTGATATCTGTTTTAATTTGTTCATTTATCCATTGATTATTTCAGAGCATGTTGTTAAGCCTCCATGTGTTTGTGGGTCTTTTGTTTTCTTTGTACAGTTTATTTCTACTTTCATACATTTGTGATCTGAGAAGTTGGTTGGTATAATTTCAGTCTTTTTAAATTTACTAATGCTCTTTTTGTGGCCTAGTATGTGGTCTATTCTGGAAAATGTTCCATGCGCACTTGAGAAGAATGTGTATCCTGTTGCTTTTGGGTGGAGTATTCTGTAGATGTCTGTTGGGTCCATCTGTTCTAACATGTTGTTCAGTGCCTCTGTGTTCTTACTTATTTTCTGTCTGGTTGATCTGTCCTTTGGAGTGAGTTGTGTGTTGAAGTTTTCGAAAATGAATGCATTGCTTCCTATTTCCCCCTTTAATTCTGTTCGTATTTTTTCACATTATTTTGGTGCTCCTATGTGGGTGCATAGATATTTATAATGGTTATATCCTCTTGTTGCACTGACCCCTTTATCATTATATAATGTCCTTTGTCTCTTGTTATTTTCTTTGTTTTGAAGTCTGTTTTGTCTGATACAAGTACTGCAACTCCTGCTTTTTTTCTCCCTATTATTTGCAGGAAATATCTTTTTCCATCCCTTCACTTTTAGTCTGTGTATGTCTTTGGGTTTGAAGTGAGTCTCTTGTAGGCAGTGTATAGATGAGTCTTGCTTTTTTATCCACTTAGTAGCTGTGTCTTTTGATTGGTGCATTCAGTCCACTTACATTTAGGGTGATTATTGATAGATATATACTTATTGCTATTACAGGCTTTGGATTTGTGGTTACCAGAGCTTCAGGGGCAGCTTCTTTACTATATGACAGTCTAACTTAACTCTCTTATTACAGTATTATATACAGAATCTAAAGATTGTTTTTTTTCCTCCCTTCTTTTTCTTCATCCTCCACTCTTTATATGTTAGGTGTCATATTTTGTTCTCTTTGTGTAGCCCTTGACTGACTTTGTGGGTAGCTAATTTAATTTTGCATTTGTTTAGTAATTAATTGGTTTACTTCCTTTACTGTGGTTTTATTTTCTCTGGTGACAGTTATTTACCTTTAGGAACACTTCCATCTATAGCAGTCCATTTAAAATATACTATAGAGATAGTTTGTGGGAAGTAAATTTCCTCAACTTTGGCTTATCTGGAAATTGTTTAATCTCTGCTTCAAATTTAAATGATAATCTTGCTGGATAGAGTATTCTTGGTTCAAGGCCCTTCTGTTTCATTACATTAAGCATATCATGCCACTCTCTTCTGGCCTGTAAGCTTTTTTTCTGAAAAGTCTGGTGATAGCCTGATGGGTTTTCCTTTGTAGGTGATCTTTTTCTCTCTGTGGCTGCTTTTAATAGTCTGTCCTTATCCTTGATCTTTGCCATTTTAATTATTATATGTCTTGGTGTTGTCTTCCTTGGGTTCCTTGTGTTGGGGGATCTGTGGACTTCCATGGCCTGAGAGACTCATTTCTTTCCCCCGATTGGGGATCTTTTCAGCAATTATTTCTTCAAAGACAGTTTCTATCCCTTTTTCTCTCTCTTATCTGGTACCCTTATAATGTGAATATTGTTCCATTTGGGTTGGTCAGAAAGATAGATGTCTTACTATTCTTTCATTCCTAGAGGCCCTTTTTTCACTCTGTGCCTCAGCTTCTTTGTATTCCTGTTCTCTAATTTCTATTCCATTTACTGTCTCCTCTACCTCTTCTGGTCTGCTTTTAAATCCCTCCATTGTATGTTTAATTTCAACTACTGTATTTTTCGAAGTGTATCTCTCTCTTGAATTTGTCCCTTAGATCTTGAATATTTTTCAGTAGCTCCATTAGCATTTTTTTTATTTTTATTTTGAAATATTTATCATGAAAATTGATGACTTCGGTTCCACTGAGTCCTCTTTCTGGTGTTTGAGGGATTTTGGATTGAACAAGATTCTGCCTTTTAATAATCCTACTGAATAATGTGGAATAATAGTTTTGTGTAGGCAGTGCCCTCTAGTGCCCAGAAGCTCTACTCTCTGGATTTGCCCAGCACCTGGAGCAATGGCAGGTGTCACAGGTGAGCAGTGCTGGTGCCTGCAGGGAGAACAGAGCTCTTTCTTGCTCCTGGCCACAGCACCTGTCTCCACTGTCAGGGCCAGTGAGCTGAGTGCACAGGGAGCAGCCTCTGCTATACATCCTTGTAGCTGCCATAGGCAGGGCTGCCCTTAGGCTGGCCTGGTGCTATGGTGGGGGCGGCATGTTTGTGAACAGGTTCTGGCTGGGAGGAAGGAACAACAGTCTGTGTATTGCGTTGGGGGGCCTTGAGGCTGTATTGCCTGCCAGGGGGATGGAGTGACTGAAGCTCCTGAAAGATCCCAACTTGCTGGGCTGAGTGTGCGGGGATGATTTTGTTCACCTGTCCTTTCTCCTGAGCAGGAAGCTCTGTGTAATCCTTGACCCTTTAGCAGCCCTCTCACTGTTGGGAATTCTTTCAAATTGCCTCTTTCTTTTGTCCCAGAGCAGCTGGTTGTGGGAACCTGTTCTCCACAAGTGGCCAGAATCTCAGTCTCTCTGAGTATTCTACCTGTCTTTGCTTTCCAACTTCTCTGATCTCCAGAACACCATACAATGTGAGTTCATGCTCCTGGAGTAGATCTCCAGGGCTGTGTATTTAGCAGTCCTGGGCTTCTGCTCCCTCCCTGCTCTGTTTCTCTTCTCACCAGTGAGCTGTGGTGGGAGGGGGGCTCGGGTCCTTTTGGATCATGGCTTTGCTTCTTTACCATTTTCCATGAGATCTATTTTCCCCAGATGTGGGCCAGCTGTTGAAATCTTCTTTCTGGTCACTCTTTTAGGATTAGTTTTATTTGCTGTATTTTCGTATTATATGTGATTTTGGAGGGAGATTTGTGCCTCACTTCTCAAATTGCCATCTTTTGTTTAAATCACCATGTTAGTCATTTTTTAACATGAACATGGTGAATAGGGATTTTTTTTATTAAGGTGTCATTGATATACAATCTTATGAAGGTTTTTATAATATTCACTCATATTATCAAGTCCCCCCACCACACCCCAGTGCAGTCACTGTCCATCAGCATAGTAAGACGTTACAGAGTCACTACTTGTCTTCTCTGTGCTACACTGTCTTCCCCATGACCTACCTACATTATGTTTGCTAATCTTAATGCCCCTTAATCCTCTTCTCCCTCCCTCCCCACCTACTCTCCCCAGCCCCTTCTCTTTGGTAACCACTAGTCCCTTCTTAGAGTCTGTGAGTCTGCTGCTGTTTTGTTCCTTAAGTTTTGCTTTGTTTTTATACTCCATAAATGAGTGAAATCATTTGATACTGTCTTTCTCCACCTGGCTTATTTCACTGAGCATAATACCCTCTAGCTCCATCCATGGTGTTGCAAATGGTAGGATCTGTTTTCTTCTTATGGCTGAATAATATTCCATTGTGTAGATATGTACCACATCTTCTTTATCCATTCATCTACTGATGGACAATTGGGTTGTTTCCATATCTTAGCTATTGTAAGGAGAATAAAGTTTTATATTAAGGCCACTTAAGAATTCTGTGCCTAATGTAGTTATATATGTTAATTAATAATTAATATATGTGTTACCCAGCATTTCTATTAACTGTCTGTCTTCTGAAACTGGTAAAAGCACCCAACATTTCAGATCATCTCTAAAGCTATATGAGGTAGAATACATCCTCCAGAAATAGTCTATGTAACTGATAACTGAAGAAATGCACTGACCTTAAGAGAGATTTCTCACTGTGAAAAAAAGAGAAATTCTAAGTTATACAGTATCCAACACTCATTTGTTCTTTCCTCCCTCTCAGATATTTATGAAAATGACACATCCATACACATACTACCATAGAAACAAATACACCAAACACTTACAGTCACACACTTATAGACATACCAAACACTTATAGATACACCAGTACATACACCCAGTTGATAGAAGTGGGAAACTCACAGAACTACCTAAAATATATTATTAATTATTTAGCATTTTCTGTTCACATCATTAAAGTTTGGTGTTTCCACAGTGTGGAATGTAGGGTACTATGCTGGGGACTGTATAGATCAATAAGCACTGCCAATCTGCTAAAAGTGATAAAACTATAAAAGTATATCATATGAAGTTTATAATGCTGTTATCTCATATACTATAAAGCCTAAATTCTGCAGAAGAGGGGCCTTCACCCTAGACCACAGCTCTGTTTTTATTACTCAAATTGGAATTCAGATGTATGTTTTGGATATAATAATCTTTCATAAAGGTACATATAACTCTAAAGTTGGATTAAACCACAACTCAGCAGTATTATAATGGTCATCAGAATAGTGAAATCCTACCATAATTTGAAGAGGGAAGAAGGGAGTGAAAAGGAGTAGTACTATTGGCATTTGGACAACGTGGGCTTGAATTGTGTGGGGCCACTGGTACATGGATTTTTTTCAATAAAGATATTGGAAACTTCCTTTGAGATTCAGAGTGATTTGAAAAGACATTTGCTTTTCTCTAAGTTACTTTATTGTAAGAATATAGTGTGTAATACATATAACATGAAATACATAGTTAATCGACTATGTTACTGGTAAGGTTTCTGGTCAACAGTAGCCTATTAGTACTTAAGATTTTGGGGAGTCAAAAGTTATTCGTTGATTTTTGATGTTCTTCAAGGGTCACCTGCAGTATTCTTTATCCCTCCCTCCTTGTGGTTGATTACAAAATGGCTACAATACTTTGCAGTTCCTACATCAAGAGGTGAAGTCTATTTCATTACCCTGGGATCAGATGCACAGCTCTTTATCAGGTGCTTTTTTTTTAATGTCAAAAGACTATAGGCAAAGGCAAATAGAAAATTAAAGATATCCTTCATTAGAAAGAGGAAAAATAAATGCCTGAAGTAGTGTTTCAGGTGTCCCAATAGACACCCAGAGGGATAAAATGAAACATGGAAATATGTACATAATTATTTTAAAATTTATGGAAAATAAAGTGATCAAGTACTGCCAATCAAAGCCCTTGTTGGCTAAATCTTGGAGAAAAAAATTCCAAAAAGCTTTCATTTCAAATTTGTGATATCTCAAAGGTACAGAACTATTTATCATTAAGAAGCTTCCTTCATTCTTTTCCCTCTCTTTCTTCCTCTCTCTTTTTTCTTCTTTTTCTCTTAACACAGAGGAAAGAATTTTTAGGCACAATTAAAAGTAACTATATTACATTCTTGAAGAGCACATTCATAAGAACAGCTATTAATAATTTAAAGTTGCTCATTTGATTCTCCTTCAGTGTAGTTTGGAGACAACACATTTCTGTGTCATTAATATATTTGACAACAATCTGTCTTTAGAGTCACCCTGGGAATGAACAAGGTGTGCCCCTGTGAGAGAGTGTCAGGAAATGGCACAAAAAAAGAGATGTCACCCATTGCCTGCCATATATTTCTCAAAAAGTAAACTGGGGAGATTTCCAAATTCCTGTTACATTCTGTTTTTTTTTAATTCAAGATTTTTAGCCACTTTGACAAATATATATACTCCTTATTAACAACAGCTGCTATTAAAATTATTAGAGTGAAATGAAAACCTGAAATACTGTATGTTCTATTTATTTTAATGAACTATGAAAATCTGTTTCTCAAGGATCTCTAGCTACTTAAGAGTGAGATCTCAATTTTAAATGGAAGGCTTAGGGTGGGTTAACTTTCCAAATGGTTTCCTTTATTTATTATTTAAAACTCCACCTTTTGTTTAAGTCACTTAAAGTTTTTAGCAGAATGCACGTGTAGGAAGAATAACACTTGGGAATCAAAGTCACTGCCACTCATTAACAATTTAGCTCAGACTGGCCAGGAGTCTGTCTACCATTCACTTTTGCCAGAGTGAGTGGATATGGTACCTTGGTCTCTAAGGAGGGTTACAAATGAATAAGCCCAGAGAATGGAATTCTGGGATGCCCTGATTGGGTGTCATTATTAGAGAGAAGGCTGGGTCAGCAAGTGAAATTAAGAGGCAATGGGAAGATGAGAGAAAACTGGAGACAATGTCAGGTGCTGTAAAAAGAAATGGATAAGTGTTAAATATAGTCTACTTCTCAAATTTTTCTCAGTCAGATTCTTGCCAAGAGAGCCCAAAATTGCCTTCCATGGTACAGGGATGAAGGCATTCTACTTATGACAGAGGAGTAAGAAACCTCTCACTAGGAATTTGAGCATCCTTCTTTAGCCCACATACCTAGGCTCATCTTCATTTGCCTGATCTTCATAAAACCTTCCCAGCAGCAGTACTGTCCTTTTGTGCTCTATTCTTGACCACAAATTGAGAACTTCCAGGATCTTTTAAGCATTACTTTCTAATCAGTGTGTTACATGTGGCACTGATATATATAATCTCAAATTCTGTTTCATCCACTCTGTCCTATGATATTTACATTCTCCTACCCATGTGTGTTTCTCACTGCTTTTCTTTTCTTCCTCTTGCCAATTAAAGGTATCCTTTATACCTCCTGATTTCTCCTTTTCCTCATCAATATTAAGTAACTCTTCATTCCTTCAAGGGGAGTGGTAGGGAACATAAAAATTTTAAGGCTGAAAAATACTACTTTAAATATAAAAATACTGGTCTCAGTCACCAAACACTCCATTCTCATCCCCCAATATGTCATATGAGTATAAAAACTCTTAGAAATATGAAATCTCAATGACTAATTTGTTAATTTATTTACTCACAAAATTATTTGTTGAGCAATTTCAATAGAAAATAGTCATCTAGGTGTTGGTAGACTATTAGCTGCTGGTAGATAAAGCATGATCTTTGCCCTGGTGGAGGTTATCATCTAGTAGGGGATCCAGATGTGTAAACACAAAATTGCAATACAGAATGATAAGTGCCTAGTGGAAGAATGTGCAAAGTACTCTTTTGTTCAGTGGAGATAGCCAAATTGTCTGCTAGGCTGGGCCAGAAAAGGCTTCCCTGAAGAGATTTTTAGCTAAGTGATGAGAAATAATGGAATTCAGAACAAAGGGAGAGACAGAAGAAATGACTCTCTCAAGGTTTTCCTTAGTATGGCATTCAAGAAAACGATTAATAGGAGATTTTGACCCTATGGAAGCAGAGCTAAAAATGGGAATGGATAAATATGAGACAGGTTGAGGAAGTAGAATGACAGGTAGAGTTTAATAATGTGGAAGAAGAAGAGGAAGATGACTCCCATGTCTCTCTGTGTGGAAAGAGGCATAGGTATTATGTAGTGCCACTTCTAACCCAAAGCAGGAGTCCACCACAGCATTCTAAAACGGTGGCCCACTAGCATCTGTTGGGATCCTTCCAGGAATAGGAGCTGTGTGCCTCCCAAGGCAGCAGCCTGCTCCATTCTGGTCAGCTTGGATTTTAGAGCCAGGTTCTTTACATTGACCTGAAATCTTTCTGCCCTTAAATTCCATTTGTTGGTATGAATTCTACATACTCGGTCTGTTTTTTTAGGCCTTTGTCTCAGTACTCTAGATTTTTAGAACAGTTATTATTATTACTATATTATTATTGCTCCTTAGTCTTCTCCATTCTTCTTCCCTTAAAACATTCCCAAACCCTCAGGAAAATCCTGACAAAATATCTCAGTCATTATGCTGACATAAGTATACATAGTAGACAACTTTTCACATTTTTCCAGATGTTGGTCTTAGTGCCACAAATGTTTAGTGCCATGATCTTAAAATATGTAACTCTCTGACTGAGGTTATTAGCACATCAGCCTTCTGGATAGCAACAATGAAAGAATATGAGGACAAAAAAATATTGTAGAAAGAACAGTATTCACCAAGGCATTGCACCCTCTTTCTGGGGTTATATGACCACTCTTAGTCATTTGAAGTAACAGTCTTGTTTTGTTACCATAGAAAAAAACAAGATGATATGGCTTGACTCTGAGAACAGCCATCATCAAACAGATTACAAATGCTGATGTGGATATGGAGAAAAGGGAACCCTGTGTACTGTTGGAGGGATTGTAAACTTGTATGTCCACTATGGAAAACACTATTGGAGGTGCCTCAAAAAATTTAAAAAAACATATGATCCAGCAATTCCACTTCTTGGAATATTTCCAAAGGAAACAAAAACAGTAAACCAAAAGATATCTGTATGCCTATATTAATAGCAGCATAATTTACAATAGCCAAGACATGGAGACAAATGTCTATTGATGGATGAATAGGTAAAGAAGTTGTATACACACACAAACACACACAGACACACACACACAGGAATATTATTTAGTCACAAAAAATGATAGGAAATCTTACCATTTGCAACAACATGGAGGATCTTGAAGGCATTATGCTAAGTGAAGTGAGTTTGAGAAAACAGATACGGTATGATCTCACTTATAGGTGGAATCTAAAAAAACAAAATCCAAAACTCATAGAAAAAGAGACAGATTTGTGGTTACCAGAGATGGGAAGCAGCGGGAGGAGGAATTGAAGAAAGGAGGTCAGAAGGTACAAACTCCTGGTCATAAGATAAATAGGTACTGGAGATGTAATACACAGCACAATGACTATAGTGAACACTGAATAAGGACATTGTTATGAGAGTAGATCCTAGGAGTTCTAATCACAAGGAGAAATTTTCCTTTCTTTTTATTGTATCTTTATAAGATGAGGGATATTAACTAAACCTATTGTGTTAATCATTTCACAATATGTAAATCAAACCATTCCCATGGCTAATGGGAATGTAAAATAGTTCAGCTACTAACAATTTGGCAGTTTCTCAAAAAGTCAGAGTTACCATGTGAAACAATAATTCCATTTCAAGGTATATACTCAAAAGAACTGAAAACTAATGTTCTAGGAATGTTCTTATCAACATTATTCATTGTAGCATTATTCATAATAGCCATAAAGTGAAAACAACTAAAATGTCCATCAATGATCACTAGATAAACATAATGTGGTACAATGGAAAATTATACAACTATAAAGAGTAGTAAGTACTGATACATGATGCAGCATGAATGAACCTTGAAAAGATGCTATGTGAAAGAAGACAGATATATAAAAGACCACATATTGTCTGATTTCCATTGTATGAAATACCCAGAATAGACAAACTCATAGAAACAGAAAGCAGATTAGTGTTCCTAAAGGAAGAAAGGAGGAAGTTATTAGGAGGTATGTCTTTTTGGGGTGATGTAGGTGTTCTGGAATTAGATAGTGTTGTTGGTTACACAATATTGTGAATATATTAAAATTTCTCCATATCCACACCAGCATTGTGAACATACTGAACTACATGCTTTAAAATGGTTAAAATGTTGAATTTTATCTCAAAAAAGTTTTTAAAAAAAGAGTATACAAAGTTTAGATGTGCCTTGCATTTTACAATTAATTCAAGTAATAGGGAAACAAGCTAAATGATATCAGGTTGAAATCAACAAGACAAACACAGAAAGTGGCTCAGTCTATAGGACAACTAGACTGGTCTTTTAAAGAAAAATAACAGTGTAAAATGGTCACCGCGCTAGCATTGAAATATATGGCAGAATACCCTAAGAGGTGTGTGCTTTTGAATAATAATATGTTTTAACTGTTTTGTTTATTGGTATTTTATTATTTTCCAATAATAACATATACTACTTCTATAATAACTGTATTAATAGTATTTGAGGTCATATAACTTATTTAGGGAATTAAAATAAATTTATTAATAAGAAAATTCAGAAAAAGACTGAAAACCACAGGGTAGGACTTACTCCTTAAATATTAGCTCCAAGGAGGAAGCTCCAAATGACTGAGTTTGGAAATAGGAATAACATCCATATGTTGGTATAACATAAAGACTTTCTTGCTTGCCCCTACATTTCCATTTCTTTAAAACTGCTTTTTTTTTTGCCTCTTTTTTGCTCCTTTTTATCCATGTTCTTCATTTTTCACTTCTCTCTCTTAATTTGTGCTACCCATCTGCTATTTGTTTTCTTGGTTTCTTTCTCTGGCTCCTCTTTAAGGGCCTGTGTCTTCTCTCATCTCTTTCTTGAGCTGTTCTTTACCTAAGAAGAAAGCCATAGTTCCCAGGATCAGACCTTGATTTGTCTGTGGCATTGTTCACAGAGGAAATTAATCTTTCTTAGCATGGGCAAGGGAAGTCCCAACCTTAAAAGCATAAAAATTTGTATTAGATTATACTGTAGGAGATAGTGGGTGAGACTCCTGGTTCTATCTGTAGTTTGGGTGATGGAACCTTAAACATACTGGGAGAGGAGATAGGGGAAATTGGAGCAAGTGGATCCTTCCTGCTTTTTGTTTATTAAAAATCCTTTGAAAGCCTATGTGCAAGGTCAGGAGTCAGAGGGGAAGTTAGAAAGACATAGAAGAACTCAGGGAGATTGGTAAGTTTGATAATTTTTTGAATTTTATAAATAATAATATATTTTAATAATTATGAGATAAAAGGAAATTGTTATATTATTAATTTGTTGACCTGTACATATATTTAAAAAATCTATTTAACTACAGTTATCTATAGCTAGATTTTCCTTAGGCCTTACCATCCTGTAGTGTGTATAAATGGAGTAAATTGAAAGTACATTCTATGTATTTTAAAAAGCATATTACCTAAAATTTACCCCACTTGCTCACATAGGACCTCAAATTCCTGAAACATTTATCCTAAATCCTAAAGTATTTCTGAGAATCTATAGAGCATCCAATGAGCTATAAAGTGTTCTTTTGCTAGGTGCCTCTCCTGGGCAGGACTGCTATTTCCAGTAGTTTTGACTCATTCTCTGCCAGGCATTGCTACCTTCCTGCCAGTCACTACCACTGCTTTGCCACTACACCACCATCTCCTGGTCATTACGTGAGTCTCTGTGATGGTTAATTTTATATGTCAACTTGACTTGGCTAAGGGATGCCCAAATAGCTGGTAAAACATTATTTCTGCTTGTGTCTGTGAAGGTCTATATGGAAGAGGTTAACATTTGAATCAGTAGACTGAGTAAAGATACACCCTCACCAATGTGGGGCAGCATCCGATCTGTTCAGAGCTCGAACAGAACAAAAGGCAGAGGAAAGGCAAACTCGCACTCTCTCTTTTGGAGCTGAAACATCAATCTCTTTTGCCCTTGGACATGGAGCTTCTGCTTCTGGGGTCTGAGGACTTGAACTGAATTATACCACCAGCTTTCCTGGTTCTTCAGCTAGCAGAAGGCAGATTGTGTGACTTGTCAGCCTCCGTAAGTGCATGAGCCAATTCCTATAATAAATCTCCTTTTGTGTATATCTATATATATCTTATTGGTTCTGTTTCTCTGGAGGACCCTGACTCATACAGTTTCCTCCCCTTGAGAGGTCAGACTTATGCTGTGATCTGTGGCAATGTCGGGGAGGGCACCTCTCTCCATCTTCTCTTATACTCTTAGGAGAGGGACCCGCTTGTGTCTGAATGTAATACAACAGGTAGTGAAACAACTCTTTCCGCTTTAACAGACAGGAATCTGAGCGGCTAGACAGACTAGGGAATCACCTGAATTACCTCTTCCCTCATTCTTTTGGCTGATTACATGTGAACATAAAAAAGACATTAAAATAATATAGACAAATATACTAACAATTAAGGCCTATATAAACATGTATATGTATATTTATAATTTTTACATAAATGGAATCATCATATTCTAAAATTTTTAAAAATTAAAAATATACTTATTATTTTTTGCATGGTCATATAGTGTTCTGTTGTTGATTGCACCACAACTTATTTTGCCAGATCCTTTTTAATGGATTTCCATGTTGTTTATAGTTGCCTGACTATAAACAATGCTTTTGCAAACATCCTTGTACATCTACCAGTTCCTTAGAAGAACTGGCAAATCAGTGATGAATAGAGCATTACAATTTTGATAGATACAGGAGAGAATGATCTCTACAGAGTTTGTACTGGTGTGGAGGATGGGTTGGGAGAGTCTGGGACCCTTTGTCAGTTGTAAATAAGGCTATGTATTTTCCCTCACCTAACTAGATAATATCTATATTACTAAGCATTTTCATCTTTGCCATTCTGAAAGTCTTTTCACTATATTCTGCATATCACATTCTATCCAGATAGCTAGCTATTCAGTTGTCTGCAGCTGGATTCTTCTCCTTGGTGACTGACCCATCTCCTGGGGACATTGCCTCCTGTAGACCTCAGTCAGCCCAACCTCCCTATTATGAAGGTTATTTTTCTTTGCTTGGTGATGTTATTTCACTATTTGTTAATTTTGTCAGAGGAGTATAGAAGAGACTTCCCAGGCCAATGGAGATGAAACTTCCAGAGTAAGGAGCTTGGCAAACTCTATGCAGCAAAACAACTATGTAACTCGTGAAAATTGTTATTTTTTAAAAATAATCTACTATCTCTGAAAATTGTCCTAAAGGCATGCATATGGAAATAGAGAAACATTCATCGAAGAAAATGTAAATCTAGGTATGAACAGTGAGAGTCTGTGGCACTTAAGCCATGACCTGCTCCCTCCTCTGCCCCAACTCCATGTTATTGGAACTTTACTCTGCGTGATGTCTGCCTAGGTGGTGTGGACAAGAAGATGGCAGCAAGTTCTCCCCACAGCTTGAAGTCTAGAATTACAAATTCACCCAGCAGACACAAGCCACCAGCACTTATCATACCTTCTGCCTTATGTTCTAAAAGCTCTGTTTTAGACAAATCCTGCTAAAAGGACTTTCTTTCTCCCACCTAGCCCCTAGTCACAGAGCAGAAAGAAACTTTACCCAAGGCTTGGCAAACCAAGCATACTGGGACCTTGATTACTACTGCCCAAACTACTTGAATCACTTCCGCAGAGGTTTCACATTAGGAGAGGCAAGCCTAGAAGACCAGGGGCTGCCATCCCCCACTCCCAGCATCTGCACATATTGCTGGGGTGTCATTCTTGGAGAAGCAGGCTACTGTCCCTGCCCCCAGCTTCTGTGCAGTGGTTTGGATATTCTGTTCAGAGAGAGGCAAGCCAAAGGACAAAAAGCTCCATGCCTCTGCTTGAGGGGACTAACTTCATTTGGAACAGAGTATGGAAATTTTATGCTTAAGGGTGTTGTCCAAAACAAGGAAGATTTTGTCTGAGGGGATGATGTTAGCTCCGTGAGCTTGTTCTTTAAGATAAACAAAATTGACAAAACTTAACCAGAATTTCAAAAAAAAAAAAAAAAAAAAAAGAGAGGCTCCCAAATGAAAGACTTAAAACCTACACTGTAGAAATTCAAAGGATTATAAGAATTCTATGAAAAATTATATGCCAGTAAATTGGACAACCTTGAAGAAACGGATACATTCCTAGAAACATACAGTCTTCCAAGACTGATCCAAGAAGAAACAGAAAATCTAAACAGACCAATTACTACTAGTAATGAATTTGAAATGGTAATAAAAAAAACTCCTACCAAACAGAAGTCCATGACCAGATGACTTCATGGGTGAATCCCACCAAACACTAAAATAAGTGCTAGCACCTAGAAGGCTTAAAGTATTTTAAAAAATAGAAGAGGAAAGAATACTTCCAAACTCATTCTATGAGGCCAACATTACCATAGTACCAGACCCAGACAAAAACATTACAAAAAAGAAAATTATAGAACTACATCCCTGATAAACAGAGTGGCAGAAATCCTCAACAAAATATTAGCAAACTAAAATAAAAAATACATCTTAAAAGGATCATTCACCATGACCAAATAGATTTATTCCAGGGATTCAAGGATGATTCAATATCCATAAGTCAATCAGTGTGCACACCACATTAACAAAAGGAAGGATGAACACCATATGATCATTTTAATAGATGCTGCAAAAGTATCTGACAAAAATCTAACACCCATTCATGCGAACAACTCTTAACAAAATGAGTCTAGAAGGAACATATCTCAATATAAAAAAGGCCATATATGATATAGCCACAGCTAACATCATACTCAATGGTGGAAAGCTGAAAGCTTTCCCTTGAAGATCAGGAAAATGACAAGAATGCCACTCTCTCACACTTTTATTCAACATAATACTGCAAGTACTAACCATGGCAATCAGACAAGAAAAAGAAATAAAAGGCATCCAAATTGGTAAGCAAGAAGTAAAACTCACTATTTGCAGATGACATGATAATGTATATGGATAATCCTAAAAAACCTGTTGTATTCCTATATATTAACAATAAACTAGCAAAAAGAGAAATCAAGAAAACAATTCTATTTAAAATTGCATCAAAAAGAGTAAAATACCTAGGAATAAATCTAACCAAGGAGGTAAAAGATATCTACTTGAAAAACTATGTGACACTGATGAAAAAAATTGAAGAAGGCACAAATAAATGGAAATCTATCCCATGTTCATGGGTAGGAAGAATTAATATTGTCAAAAAGGCCATCCCACCCAAAGCAATTTACAGATTCAGTACAATCTCTATCAAAATACCAATGGCGTTTTTCACAGAACTAGAGCAAATAATCCTATTTGTATGGAACCACAAAACACCCTACATAGCCAAAGCAATCTTGAGAAAGAAGCACAAAGATAGGAGTATCACACTCCCAGACTTCAAGATATACTACAGAACTACAGTGATCAAAATAGTATGGTACTGACACAAGAACACTGACACAGATCAGTGGAACAGAAAAGAAAGCCCAGAAATAAACCCACACATATATGATCAATTAAAATATGACAAAGGAGGCAAGAATATACAATAGGGAAAAGAAAGGTCTCTTCAATAAATGGTGTTGGGAAAACCGGGCAGCTACATGCAAGAAGATGAAACTGGATTACTAACTCCATACACAAAAGTAAACTTGAAATGGACCAAAGATCTGAATGTAAGTCATGAAACCATAAAACTCTTAGAAGAAAACATAGGCAAAAATCTCTTGAACATAAGCATGAGTAATTTTTTTCTGGACATGTCTCCCCAGGCAAGAAAAACAAAAGCTAAAATAAACAAGTGGTACTATATCAAGCTAAAAGGCATCTGCATAGCAAAGGAAATCATCAACAAAACAAAAAGGCAGAATATGGGAGGAGAGTATATTTGCAAATGATATATCCAATAAGGGGTTAATACCCAAAATTTATAAAAGAACTCATATGATCAACACCAAAAAACAAATAACCCACATAAAAATGGGAAGAGGACCTGAATAGAAATTTTTCCAAAGCAGACATACAGATGGCCAAGAGACACATAGGAAGATGCTCCACATCACTAATCACCAGGGAAACGCAAATGAAAACTGCAATGAGGTATCACCTCACACCAGTCAGAATGGCCACCATCCAAAAGAAAAGAAATAACAAGTGTTGGCAAGGATGTGGAGAAAAGGGCACACTCCTACACTGTTGGTGGGAAAGTGGTGCAGCCACTGTAGAAATCAGTATGAAGGTTCCTCAAAAAACTAAAAATAGAAATACCATATGGCCCAGTAATTCCACTGCTAGGAATTTACCCAAAGAAAAAAAAGTCTCTGATTTGAAAGATAGATGTATGCCTATGTTTATTGCTGCATTATTTACAATAACCAAGATAGGGAAGCAACCAAAGCATGCATCAATAGATGAATGGATAAAGAAGATGTGGTACATATACACAATGGAATATTATTTGGCCATAAAAAAGAAAGAAATCCTGTCATTTGCTACAATGAAATGGATGGGCCTAGATAGTATCATGCTAAGTGAAATAAGCCAGGCAGAGAAAGACAAATACCATATGATTTCACTTGCATGTGGAGTCTAAAAAGAAAACAAAATGAACAAAACAGCAATAGACTCATAGACACTAAGAAGTGGCTGGTGGTTACCATGGGGGAGGTGTTGGGGTGGGTGGGTGAAACCGATGAAGGGAATAAAGAGGCAAAAAAATCTCAATCAATATGATAGTCATGGGGATGAAATTACAGCATGGAGAATATAGTCAATTACTCTGTAACATCTTTCTATGTTGACAGTAACTGTTGGAGTCAGCATTTAATAATGTAGATAATGAATCAGTATGTTGCATACTTGAATCCAATATAATATTGTATATCAACTATACTTGAACTAAAAAATTAATTTTTAAAAGTATTAAAAAAAAGAAGCTTGACAGAAAAGCACATACACATTTTATATAAAATTCTAGGAAAGGAAAACTATAGTAACAGAAGGTTGATTGGTCATTTGCAGGGACTGGTGGGGAGGATGGAATTGGCTGTAAAGGGGTATGAGGATTTTTTTTTGGTAACATGAATGTACTGTATTGTGATTGTGGTGGTAGTTTTTGACAAGTTTTTTTTGTTTTGTTTTGTTTGCAAAAACTCAATTGCTTAAAAATGGTGAATTTTATTGTAGGTAAATTATTCTTTGAGAAAGATGATTTTTAGAAAACAAGCAAATGCATAAACTAAATAAGATTGATAGTGTTTTAAAATTAGGTTTTATTATTATTTATGTATTGTGAGACCAATGGATCAAGAGATGACTGCCGTTGAAAAGACAGTTTGTCCCTCACAGTTCTCAAGAGGAGGGGAAATGTCATGCCACATAGACCACACAGAGAAGTACCAGGGCTGGTTAGGAGGCAGAGGGACCCTGGGGAAATGGGCAAGAGCCTTTATTGTAGCTTCTGTGGAAAGGAATGGCCAGGTAAGGTAAACAGGCTTAGGATTGGTCGGTTTGAATATTTTCAGCACAGTTCAGTTCTCTCTAATTGCCTGGTACCTGGTACCTGGTATCTAATTCAGGCCCTGAGGTGACTACGACAGAGAATTAGTAGCTCTGAGTGTGAAAGCTTCATAGAGTAGGTGGTGGGGATGTAGGCGCCGGATTGATTATTTAGTAAGTGAAAGGTATGGTTGCAATTACACTATCTCTAAGTATTAGCTAGCCCCTCTCAGTATCAACAAGGCAAGACTCTAGACACCTGTGGGGAAGTTGGGGTTCCTATGGCCAGGATCCTCACTGAACTTAAACCACCTGATGATGTAACCGGCCTGTTGCTAGGCTACCGCTTCCACACCTTTAGGCAATAAGCTATTACTGTGCTATATAGAGAGCTCAGCCCAGTGCTCTGGGTGGAGGCAGAGACGCTAGTGCTCGACCTACCGCTGGGAGAACAAGCTGGGTAATAAACCCTTTCACCCCAAAGAACATTCTGCTGTCAATTTCTTTGGTCGCATTGAATCCATAGCGAACTTGCCTGGGGCTGAAACCCACTGGCAAGACAATTGGCGAAAGTCAGCAGGGTTCATTGTTGACCAAGGAAAAAGACAAGCTGCCCTTATGGGAGGGGTGCTTCAGTGGGCTGCCCCTGTGAATGGGGAAACAGTGGATCATCCCCCAACGGGTATGTGGTCTGAAGTGGCTAGCCTCCTAGAGGACTGGGCCCCACCCCAGGACTGGAGGCAAGTGGAGGTGACACCTGAGGCAGTAAGGATAGTAAATAGGTCCTTTGAGAAGCAGAGTGCACGTGAGGCAGCGGGAACTGTAGGTTGGCTGGTTCTCACAGTATTAAAAAAGTCTGCAGAGGAAATGTCGGCACGAGAATGTGAACTGCAAACTTCTGTGGATTCCCTGAGGAGAGAAATGGCATTGATGTGAGAAGAGGTGGCACGAGAATGTGAGCTGCACACTTTTGTGGATTCCCTGAAGAAAGAGATGGCATTGATACAAGAGCACCAGCAGAAAGGTGCCATTGGAGACGAGACAGCAGTGCTGCCAGGTGTTCTGAAGGTGGAAGAGGCCATCAAGGAGAAAGACGAACTCCTGAGGGAAGCACAGGCAGAGGCAGCATGAGAACGTCAGCTGCAAAGCATTGAGGTGAAGGTAAGAGACCTTCTGAAGACTGAGGTAGCATTGCTGTGAGGTACACTAGAAAAGGTAAAGGTTGTAGCAGAGGAGGCACTCGGGGGAGGGGAGTGAAAGGTGCCATCAGCCCCAGAAATGGAGGAGCTGGAGAAAGATGAAGGGGTGATGCCAGAGACACTGGCACCTCCTGTATTGAAAGCATGCCCAGTGGTTGTAAAGAAAATAAAGACCCAGCAGCTGAAGGTTCCCCAAGGAGAGGAGCAGCCCCCTCCCCAAGTCATGGAACACTCTATGGTCCGCCCCTATACTCAGGCTGAGCTGGTGGATTTGGGTCCTGGTTTAGGCAGAAGCCCTCGGAGTCAATATCAGCTTGGCTCCTGCGTCTGTGGGACTTAGGGGTGGATGGAATTGCTCTGTTGGGGTCAGAGATGGGAAAGCTGTCTTCCCTGACAGTGCAGCCTTCCTTGAGGCAGTGGTTACAAAATGCACATCAGACCCCAGGGAGTCACTCCCTCCTCGACTGGCTCATGGCTGCACTTTGTGCTGTGTGGCCCAATCCGGGTGATCTATCATCCTCTCCTGTTAGATGGCAGACATATGCTGAACTCCAACAGGTGCTACGAGAGCTAGGCATGAGAAATGCCATCTATAGTCCAGAGAATTATGGCCCAGATGAAGAGATTTTCACTACTGGGATGAGAAATATTATACTTCAAACGGCTCCTACATCCCTCTTTGGGTCTCTAGTGGCCATTCTTTCCCCTCACTTAGGGCATCCCATAAGTGAGGTGACACGTACAGTAGCAGACTTAGGAGAGGCTGAAGCAATGAGAATTCGGAAAGAGATAAGACCTGTTGCTCACAAGAAGAATTTACAGGGCCCCATGAAGGTTATGAGGACCCAGATGTGGGTTGATTTAATACAGGCGGGAGCAGATGGAAGGAAATTACATGGAAAGTCAAATAGGATCTTACTAGAGCTATGGCAACAGCTGAAACCAGAGCAGCAGTTCCAGGCATTAAGACCAAAGAGGCAGAGATCAGAGAAAGAGCCACGAGTCCAGCCTGTGTGTTTGCAAGACTTCCTGCTGGAAAGTGAGCCAACCTCACTTGAGCCCACACAGGAAGGTGATTGGGGAACACGGTTTGACTGAGGGGAAGGTCAAGGTATCTGCCCTGAGGGACCGGGGGTGACCGGAGACCACATGTTGAAATAGCTATCCATTGGTCCCCAGTGAACATACAATGTGTCCTGCCTCTGGTGGACACTGGGGCTGAATGTTCACTGATTCGTGGTAACCCTGAGCGGTTCCCCGGGACCCCCACTATTATAGATGGATACGGGGGGAAGGCTATCAGAGTGAAAAAAGCCCAAATCCCTTTGGGAATAGGGCATCTAGCCCCAAAAGAGGATACTGTGTATATATCTCCTAGCCCTGAGTATATTTTGGGGATTGATATCCTGCAGGGTCTATGGTTGCAGACCACTGCAGGTGAGTTCAGACTGAGAGTACGTGTGGTGAAGGCAGTTCTGAGGGGACATGCTAGGCACCCACCCATAGCTTTGCCTGTGCCTCGACGGGTGACTAATACCAAACAGTACAAACTGCCTGCGGGGCATAAAGAGATTGGAGAAACTCTCCATGAGCTGGAAAATGTGGGTATTATAAAGCCCACACATAGTCTATTCAATTCCCCAGGGTGGCCAGTAAAAAAGCCAGATGGCTCCTGGTGTATGACTGTGGGTTACAGAGAACTGAATAAGGTCATACCCCCTATGCATGCTGCTGTCCCCTCTATTGCAGGCTTGATGGATACTCTCAGCCATGAACTAGGAACATATCATTATGTGGTAGATCTTGCTAATGCCTTCTTTTCCATTGACATTGAGCAGGAAAGTCAGGAACAGTTGCCTTCACATGGGAAGGATGGCAGTGGACTTTCACTGTCCTCCCACAGGGATACCTCCACAGCCCCACCATCTGTCATGGACTTGTAGCCCAGGACTTGGCTACATGGGAGAAACTACCAACGGTGCGGCTGTACCATTATAGTGATGATGTCACTCTCATGTCCAATTCTCTTTCAGATCTAGAAGGTGCAGCACCTAGACTGCTGCAACATTTACAGGAGAAAGGATGGGCTGTGAACAGCACAAGGTTCAGGGACCTGGTTTGTCTGTCCAATTCTTGGGGGTCGTCTGGTCGGGTAAGACCAAAGTGGCACCAGAAGCAGTTATAGATAAAGTCCAGGCCTTTTCTACCCCCACAACTGTGGCATTGCTACAGGAGTTTCTGGGTCTTCTAGGCTACTGGAGAGTGTTTAGCCCACACTTGGCACAAATTCTGAAGCCCTTATACTGGTTGGTACGAAAGGGCGTCAGGTGGGACTGGGATGAGACATGTGCACCTGCCTTTACTACAGCAAAACGGGCAGTCAAGGCCGTGCAGGCCCTGAGTGTGATAGACCCATCAAGGCCCTGTGAGCTGGACATTCATGTCACTGAAGATGGTTATGGCTGGGGTCTCTGGCAGCGGCTTGAATGAACTCTCCAACCCGTTGGATTCTGGTCACAACTCTGGAAAGGGGCAGAGGTATGATACACTTTGATAGAAAAACAACTGGCTGCCGTGTATCACGCCTTGCTGGCTACAGAACCCATCACTGGAATGGCCCCGATAAATTTAATAACCACCTATTCCATTTTGGGGTGGGTACGAGACTGGACCCAGAAGCCAAGGAGTGGCATGGCACAAACACCCACACTAGCCAAGTGGGGTGCCTACCTACAGCAGCATAGTGCCCTTTCTAGTAGCCCCTTTAGTGAAGAACTCCAATGCGTGTTGGGGCCGGCGGCATATACTAGTGAAAAGCAGGAAGAACTTGCTTTTGAACCATTAGTAGCAGAGAGTCCCTACTGGGAAGGAAGAGCCCCTATACCCGAAGATGCATGGTATACAGATGGCTTCAGCCATGGGCAGCCCCCAAAATGGAGGGCCATAGCTTTTCATCCTAAGACTGAGAAAATATGGATGGAAGATGGTGAGGGGAAGAGCAGCCAATGGGCAGAGTTGCAGGCTGTGTGGCTTGTGATCAGCCAGGAGCCCTCCCCTATAGTTGTCTGCACTGACAGCTGGGCTGTCTATTGGGGCTTGACCCTGTGGCTACCAACGTGGTACCATGCCAACTGGCTGGTTGGTCACCGACCCCTTTGGGGGCAAGAATTGTGGCAAGACTTATGGGCCTGTGGTCAGACTAAAATAATTACAGTATACTATGTGACAGGTCATTTGCCACTGGCATCCCCAGGAAATGATGAAGCAGATAAATTGGCCCAGATACATTGGTTAAAAGGAAAGCCTGTCTCTAATGTAGCCTAATGGCTACATCAGTGTTTGTTGCATGTGGGGCAAAAGACAATGTGGGCTGTAGCCCGTTGGTGGGGCTTGCCTTTGACCTTCGAAGAAGTTAGTAGAGCCCAGCAGGAGTGTGTCATGTGCTCCAAAAGGGACTTACACCGAGTTCCACAGCAACATGGGACAATAGCTAAGGGGCCTATACCCCTCGTCAGGTGGCAGATAGACTGTATTGGGCCTCTACCTGTGTCAGAAGGATATCGGTATGCGATGACCTGTGTGGACACAGTTACTGGACTCTGGTTGCTTTTCCTACCCATTGTGCAGCCCAGCAGATGACCAAAAGAGGCCTGGAGCATCTCTTTGCTGCTGATGGCTGACCACAGGTAATTGAGAGTGATCAGGGCACCCATTTTACTGGACATACATGGCAAGAATGGGTGAGTCAGCTGGGAATCAAGCGGAAGTTTCATGTGCCATACAATCCTACCGCAGCCGGCATGATAGAGAGGCACAATGGCTTGTTAAAATCCGGACTAAAGTCAGATACCAATAGTCTGCGGGGATGGTCAGTCCGCTTATGGACTGTGCTACGACATTTGAATGAGAGACCCCCAAAAGGGAGCCCTGAGCCCCGTAGACATGTTAACACATATGGCTGCCTCCCCTTTACAACTGCAAGTGCAAACCAAGGAAGAATCACTGAAGCCAAGTTTCGGCCACTAGAATAACATCTTGCTGCCAGCACCAACTGCACTGGTTCCCAGAGACTCCACTGAGTGGACACGGCCTTGGACATTTTGACACATGGACCAATGATGGCTGGCTCTCCTGGCACCTTGGGGACAAGGCCTGGAAGCTGGCCTCCTGTGTATTCCTGGAATAATAGCAGAGTGGCTGCCAAAGGTCACAGTAGTATATCCTGAATGGCCAGAAGGTAGGAGCATCTTACCACTCTCTTGCATGCATCCTACCTGGTGGACAAGATTTGCCTATGTTGGTGGCATTAAAACATGTGTCTTATCACCCCTAAAGTCTTTGTGGATTAGGAACTTCCTCTGGCTTGAAGATTATTATAATTTTTGTTATTAGGAACCTCTTTTGGCTTGAGGATTATTATAATTTTTGTTACCTGTATCTTAATTTTTTATTATCTCTAAGTTGTTGTTATCCCCTGTTGCTGTGTGGAATCTGGGTACAGTGCTCCAGCTTTCTCACACAGGGACCATTGTGGAAGATGGAAAGCATGAAGATTGTCAGGCGAGAATCCTGGAGGGGTGGAATGTGGGGAAGTTGGGGTTCCTATGGCCAGGATCCTCACTGAACTTAAACCACCTGATGATGTAACTGGCCTGTTGCTAGGCTACTGCTTCCACACCTTTAGGCAATAAGCTATTACTGTGCTATATAGAGACCTCGGCCCAGTGCTCTGGGCGGAGGCAGAGATGCTAGTGCTCGACCTACCATCGGAAGAACAAGCCGGGTAATAAACCCTTTCCCCCAAAGAACATTCTCCTGTCAATTTCTTTGGTTGCATTGAATCTATAGCAAACTTGCCTTGGCCTGAAACCCATTGGCAAGACAACACCAAAGCATTGTAAACACAGATAATAAAAAGGCATGATTAGTATATATATGTGATAAAACAAAATGTTAATCATAGAATCTAGATGTTTGAGTATCTTGCCTGAGGGTTTCAGCTAGGGGCAAGTTCACTGTGGATTCAGTGAGGCCAAGAAATGACAATGGAACATTGTTGGGGTAAAAGTGTTTATACTTGGCTTTATTATCCTGGTGGTAAATCAAGCACTAGGATCACATCTGTATCCACCAGTCTCAAGGTCTGTAATCCACCTCCACCTCTGCCTCTGCCCAGAGCACTGGACAGAGCTCTTTATACAGTGACTCAGTCAATAATATATTATTTACTATGCATGTGGAAGCATTAGCCTAGCAGTAGGCCAGTTACATTATCAAGTAGTTTAGGGTCAGGTGAGGATCCTGGCCATAGGAATTTCCATTTTCCCCACATTGGGTATGTAGGTATTCCCTGTACAATTCTTTCAAGTTTTTGTATATCTAAACATTTTTATAATGGAGGTTGAGAAAAAAATGTTTCCCTAGATATCTGATCTTTTGCCTAGCCCTGGCTTCTAAAAGCCTTTTTCTCTACTGTTGTCTGTTTGGATTTCTGAACTGTTGCTTGCTCTGAACATTACTGTTGCCTGCCTTAGTTCTGACATTCAGCTGATCCTCCTGATCAGCCAACTTTCTTGATTACCAGGAGTCACACCTGACCTAGCCAAGGCTTCCTATTGCACAGTCACTGAATAGAGGGGACCAACCCGAGGCTTAATATGAATTAGTTGAGTTCTGTATTCAAGTACCTTTGTATACTTTTCCCCTCAGATCCCTTTCTGCTTAACACAAAGACACACACGCACCTCCATAATAGATTAAAGTGTGTCCTCCAATTTCATATAATGGAGTCTAACCCTCAGTACCTCAGAATGTAACCTTATTTAAGGATGGGAGCTTTATAGAAGTAATCAAGTTAAAATGAGGCCTTGAAGGTAGGTCCTAATCCAGTATGACTGGTATCCTTATAAAAATTGGAGATTTGGATACAGAGATACCCACAGAGGAAAGATGATGCGAAGAGACATGGGGAGAAGATGGCCAAGGAACATCAAAACCTACCAGAAGCTAGAAAAGAGGCCTGGAACAGATGTTTCTCTAATACCTTTGAGGATGCATGGTCCTGCAGACTCCTTAATTTTGGACTGTGGCCTCCAGAACTATGAGACAAATATTGAGACAAAGTTGTTGTTCTAAGCCACCCAGTTTGTGTGTTTTGTTCTAGCAGTCTGTGGATAAAGTGAAGGTCCCTATGGGCCAGGATTCTCACCTGGCCCTGGTAGGCTAGCACACTACACACACGTGGGCAATATGTTGCTATTGATTCTATATAAAGAGCTCCGCCCAGTGCTCTGTGTGACATGGTGGCATGGCCATATGACTGCTGCATGACTGCACGGCTGCAAGGCTGCAGGAGAGCAGAGATGAGACTGGAGTGGTGGCAGCACCGAGGACAGAGACTGAGACGGCTGCAGGGGCAGAGAGGCCCAGAGGCAGAGACCATCTTGGTGCATGCAGACTTGCTCTGAGTGGACAGGATTCTAGTGATTGACCTGCCACCATGGGGATAAAGTTGGGTATAAACCCTTTCACCCTAAGAACATCCCATTGTCATTCTTTGGTCTCATTGAATTCATAGTGAACTTGCCCGGGGCTGAAACCCATTGGCTAGAAAACTAGGACAACTGCTGTAAGCTCTCTTCCTCTTTTCCTAGTGTAGGGAAAATGAAAGTTCCTATGGCCAGTATCCTCACCTGACCCTAACGTACTTGATCGTGTAATTGGCCTACTGGTAGGCTAATGCTTACACACTGGTTGGCAATAAGCCATTTTTGCTGGTGTTACTATATAAAGAGACCCACCTAGTGCTCTGTCTGGAGGCAGAGACGGAGACAGGTTGTGAACACCCAAGAGGCAGATGAGATTCCAGCACTCGACCTGCTACCCAGCTTGACGCAGCCAACGGCATTGACGACGAGGACAGCTTTAACAACTCCCCCGCCCTGGGCGCCAACAGCCCCTGGAACAGCAAGCCTCCATCCAGCCAAGAAAGCAAATCGGAGAACCCCACGTCACAGGCCTCCCAGTAAAGGTCTCACTATGGCTACCCAGTGCTCTTCCTGCCTGCCCCACCCCTTGCAGCCCCAGGGAGCAGAAGACAGAATGAAAAGACTGAGCATCTAAAATGGGCAGGCTTCATCCACCCACTTCAGGGAGGAACTGGACTTCCTTGGGGGCAGGTGCCAAGATTTTCCCCCCAGTGGCCCTGGGTTGGGCCTGGCCTCTGCAGAGTCTTTTTTGGGGGAAGGGGATACTCATGCGGATGTCTACGTGGACTTTGGGCCTCTGAAAAAATGTCCTGACCATCTGGACCATTTGCTTCCATCCTCACCCCACGTCAGGGTTCCCCATCCTCCTAACTCTACCCCTTCAAGCCTGGCGTTGTCTGTACCCACAGCCATTAGGGACTTAAAGTTATGGGGCTTGGTTCAGTGACCCTCCCCCAAACCCTCCCCCCAGGTGGTGGGTAGGAGAGGGGTAAAGCTCTGGGCTCCTCTCTGCTGCCACCTATCCCAGCTCCAAGTTTTTTAAAGAAAATAATATTATTAAAAATGTAAGTTAAAAAAAAACCCACTCATGTACCCCCTTTTCCCCTTATTAAAAATCCAGCTACCTCCCTACTCCTGGCTTAGGTGGAGGTGAGCATGAGGGTAGGGGGTATGCATTACCATTAAAAAAAAAAGTAAGCTTCGTATAAACCCTTTTACACCTAACATTCCATTGTTATTTGGTCTCACTGAATCCAGAGTGAACTTCTTCAGGGGCAATCCCCCTCATGTGAGACACCTAGTGACCCAGTGCCTTTGTAGCTTCTATGGTACCCACTTGCAGTAATGGGCAGTGTCTCAAGTATCACCCACCAAAACTTTAATTTCCAAAGTGCCTGTACTTCAGTGAGTATCAGGGAAGAACTAAGATCTGACAAGCTAAAGTCAAGCCAAAGAGTGCTGACTTACACCAATACAATGTGTCATAACTCATGGGGATTAGTACAGATGCTTTTTAATTCATAGGAATGAATCTCTATGGATGTATTCTCAGGCAATATAAAAGGTGGGCAAGGAAAATAATCTTAGGTGAAGGCAACATCTCATAGTTTCTTAAATGACACCAGTTGAATTGCCACTTATTATTACTTGGAAGTGTCCATGATGGCAAACAAACAACTTCTCTCCTAGGAAAAGGTGCAGGCCAATGTATATGTCTTACAGATGAATACCTGATTACCTACAGTGTAGCACTCAGTGGTAAACCATCCAAAAAATTCATATTATCATTATTCAACCTTTGTTTCCATGCTAACATTGGAAATGCTAAGACCAGAATGACATGTGTAAAGGTGATTTTATGGTTCTATTTGCCAAAAAAGGGAGAAAGTCAAAGGGCTGATATTGTCTCAATTTGCAGAGAGCTGAAAAATGTCTGAACAGAGGATTGGGGACACATTTGTCACATGTGGCCAAAAGAAAGCATTTGGTAGAAACAAGCAACAATTTAGATAACTTTTATTTCTTTTTCTTGTCTGATTGCTGTGGCTAGGACTTCCAGTACTATGTTGAATAAAAGTGTAAGAGTGTACATTCTTGTCTTTCTTCTGATTAATTAGAGGGAAAGATATCAGCTTTTCAACCACTAAGTATGTTAGCTGTGGGTTTCTAATAGATGGCCTTTATTATGTTGAGGTATACTCCTTCTATACTCGCATTCTTATCATGAATGGATGTTGAATCTATCTGGTTTCTTTTAATGAGCATAGTAACATGTTTGAGATTAATCTATTTTGTTGCTTGTATCAACAGCTCATTCTTCTTTATTAATACTGTCTAGTATTCCATTGTATGGATGTACTGTCATTTATTTACCTATTTAACATTTGATGGATGTTTGGATTGTTTCCAGTTTGGGGCTGTTATGAATAAAGGTGCTATGAACATTAAAGTACTAATCTTTGTATGGAATACATTTTTCACTTTCTCTTGTAATACTGCTGGCTCATAAAGTAAGTGCATGTTTAATCTTGCACTTACTAAGAATGCAAGACTGAATAAGAGTAAGATTGCTGGCCCTTATAGTAAGTGCATGTTTAATCTTATATGAATCTGTCAAACTTTGTCCAAAGTGGTTGCACCATTTTGCATTTCCATGGCAATGTGTGAGTTCCAAAGATTACATCACTGACAAAACTTGGTATTGTCTTTTTAACTTGAGCATTCTGATGCATGTATAGTAGTGTTTCCTTGTGGCTTTAATTTGCATTTCCCTGATCACTAGTGAAGCTGAGCATCTTTTTTATGTACTTGTTTCCATTTGAATGTCTTCTTTTGTGAAATCTGTTTGTTTCTTTTGTCCATTACTTAATTGGGTTGTTTACCTTTGAAGCTACAAGATTTTTTTATATTTCCTGCAAAAAGTCCTTTATCAGATATATGTTTTAAAAATATTTTTTCCCAGTAAAGAAGAAATTCTTAAGTAGGAAATACCCAAGTTCAGAGGAAACAGCGGGTCCCAAATCCAGGCAGTTGAGATACTTACGTCAACATGTCAGCAGCGAAGAGTACTGAAGTATGAATCTCATTCTGAGGCAGCAGCAGTTCTCACCCAAACATTATTCTTTTACCTACTTACTTGCAGTGCATGAACAGCCCACTATATGTAGTTTAGAGGCAACTCTATCTCGAAGGAAAGAAATTAAATGGAGAGGAAGGCAGTGTCAATTCTGGCTGCCAGAAGGGAATAGAATATTTTTTATGGCATTTGCCACATGGCATTTGAGGATCAAGGAGGAAGAGACAGTAAGTCAGGAGAAAGGGGATTAGTAAGAAACTAAAAGGAACTTGAGGCAAATGGGAATGGCGGCTGTAGTATCCATGGAGAAAGTTAGCTTTCAGAGAATAAGTCCTAGCAAGAGAGTAGAAAATTCAGACCCTTTCTGGGCAAGTATTGGTAATCCAAAGAAAGGCTAAGTCCAAGACTGATGGGATGGTAAAATGGGGGCACACATTCAGAGGTCTAAAGCAGAGAGGGTAAGAGAGACAGTGAAGACAGTAAGCTTCCAGGAAATATGTAGGAAAATGAGGCAGGAAGGAAGAAGAGGAAGATCCAGTCCCAAGGCACTAAAACATTGGCAGAAATAAGAAATAGAAGAAACATTAGTCAGTTGACTCAGAAAAGAGAAAAGCCCCTCCTCAGGTACCTGTGGCCTTGAGAAAGACAGAAAACACCTGGCAGAAGACAGTAAAGAGGTGGCTTCCCACAGTGATAATACGATAGGTGGGGAAGAAGGCTGCTTCTCAGTAAAGTTACTGCTTAACATAACTGTTTCCAAACTCCACTGATTTGTGGGATTAAAGAGGATTATCAATGTGCAAATATACTGATTTTTTTAATTTCAGGGGAGGGGCAGCTGCAGGCTAACTAGTTGCCTATTAGAAATATTGAGAATGGGGTTAGGGTCTGGGACAGGAATTGAGAGACAGGTTGACAAGGTAGTGAACTCATGAGAATTTGCTGACCAACCTAGTCTTCTATTATGATATCAAGGAAGAATGGAGCCTGATGGCTCATTACTATGTGATTAACATTTATATATCACTTGTATGTTTTGAATCTTCCTTCAGAAATGTTTCAATAGAAAACTTAGTGAGTGTTGTAGACAGAACCTTAGTCCATATCCTACTCTGCAATGTCCCAGGGTTGACTTAGTACATATGGAAGTCAGCCAGATCTCGTGGGTGGGTCATTAAACTAGAATTGTTGTCTTGGCAAATCAGTACCTTCGTGTGTGACACTGACCTAAGGTAAGCCTTCAGTCTGTCACGAGGAAGGACCTCCACTTAAAGGACTGTTCTTCAAAAAAGAAACAATACAATCCCTTCTGGTTTCTACTTGCTTAGAATGTTATGAGGATTCGAAAGATAATATCTATGGAGAACTTTGAACTCCTTCAATAAAAGTGTTGTATAAATATAACTGAAGGAATTCTGGTAGGCAAACATTGCGATATTGTATATACATTCAGATGTTTTTTTAACTTGGCTTGTGTCCAGAGGTATGGGTAGATATATAGCAAATGCTCAGTGCTGGATATTTAACTCAATCCCATCTTTTAAAACAAGGCATCAAAGCTCAGGGACCTGAACTGTAGGCTCCCCTCACAATGAAAAGTAAAGCGAAGCTAGGTGAGTCCTATGTGACAAATATTCTTATGAGAACTTTATACATAACTTGAATTATTGATATGGGGCATCTTTCAGTTAAATGATTGCCAATCAATATTATTTCAAGTGTTATTTCTGTGTTACTTCAAGTTTATAGGTTTTACATAATTATAAAGGGCTTACCATTTTCATGAAACATTGTAAGATATGATTTGGTTTTAACAACAATGTACTGGTATTTGATTCAGAGAATGAGATCAAGGCACTAAAATGGGGTGCTCTTGAGCTTTGAAGGAGAAAATGTGTATGTACTTCCTCTAAGTTTTAAACATGAGGTGGTTATATAAAAGGGAAAGATGAAAATGGAGTGAACACTTCAAACAAAGGTTAGTGTGAAATCAGTAGTACATTCAGTAGGAGCAATAGGAAACAGTTGCGGAGGAGAAAGGAGACCAAGAAAATGAGGAATCAGTTAATATAATGATTGGGGTCAGGCTGTAACAATAAAATCAAGAAACTTGAATCTGATGGAGAAAATCATGGGAAGCTATAAGAGGGACATTTAAAACAGGAAATACTTTAGAGAAGGAAATTTAGTTAAAGGAGGTAGCAGCTATAGGTGTGAAAAGAAAGGATCAATTTTAAAAGTGTCTCAGAAGTAAGAGAAATATTTTTTGGAGGGTGGGGAAAAATTATGAAAAAACCTAGGTGAGTGTTATATAGCTATTTCATGCAAGATTCTACCTAGAGTTATGCCCATTTTTTGACACCGTACTTTCATTGGAGCACTGATGAATCAGAGGTCATTCAAGACACCAGGGTGGTGAGAAATGGCAGCTCTTTTCAGATATCTGTAGGTCCACCATAGGGAAGAGAGATCATACTTTGCTCTACATTGTTCAAAAGAAATAGACCCAAGGAAAGTAAGAGGGAAGCAGATTTTGCTTAATGTAATGTTCTAACAATTAGATATGCTCCTGTAACAGAATTGGCTATTATATAATACTTTCCCATCTTTGCAAGTATTTAAGCGGAGAATATTCAGTAAATTGACTAATTGAATGGTTTCTTTTACCTTATAAGGTCCTTTTGACTGGAGGAACATGTAATTTGTAGATAGTGAACTGAGACCTCGCAGCCGTAATGCTGCATTCTGGTCTTTTAAGGGGGGGAGAAGAGGAGGGCTACTTTCCTGGCACCAACACCTTGCAGGAGGAAAGGAAGCCAGACATGCTTGCTGTGATCACCTTTTGGTACAAACCATTGGCTGGTGCACTGAGCATCAGATACTTTGCTTTTTACTTCTCCTTACTTGTTATTAATTCTGGGGCCCCAAGCAAAAGTTTCTGAAGGCCTTTCCGCCTCTTTGTTAATTATAACATGATACCAGTTAGGGTCCAAGCAGAAAACAGGCAGGCATTTCCTCAACTTGAGGAAAATTTAATAAAGGAACTGTTTACAAAGATGTGGACAGTGTTTACAGAAACTAAGGGATGGTATACTCCCCCAGCACTAGCAATAGGGGGAGCCATTACAACCCCAGGCCTGAAGATGGCGGGAATAGAATGTTTGCAGATCAAGGAGAGGGTAGTTATGTGGAGGGGACTACGTGAAAGGAGAGTCTGCAGCCAACACACAGCAATGGAGCCAGGGAAGGAAAGAACTCAACTTCACTTTTCTCTTGGTGCCTCTCACTGCCAAACCTGACCATGAGCTGGGTGTGAAGGGAGCCAGCCAACATCTATATGGGGTCAGCTTCCTAGGGCACAGAGCAGGGCAGAGCTTGGAGAGAGTGAATCTGGAGGGACTAATAGAAGAAACCAAAGAAAGCAAATTCTTCCATGAGGTATCTCTGGTGCTTAGCAATAGTTTTACTCTTAGGAATGTGGCATTGTATCTTGGAAGAGCTCAGGGGTTTTGCTAGCCACATTGAGCTCATGCCTGCCTGGGTCATAGCTCTGCAGGGTTTATCCTGATTGAGGGTCAGTGTTTAGTCCCCTCCACCTTCAAGGAAAGGATACATAGTAATTTTATAGAAAGCGGGACATGTAGGAGTCCTTCATTTTAGTCAGCAATTAAGACTTTCTCCGCTTAGAGCAGTGGAGAAACACCCAGACAGAAAGGCATGTTTACTGTGAAGTAACCAAACCTTAAGCTTTGAGGCAGGCCCCTTACTTGCTTGGGTCTTTGTGAATATTGGGAGTTGCTGGAGCTTGTAGAATGTTCTAAGGAGGGAGGGAAGTCAGACTGCATTTCTGGTAAACTGCCCAGAGAGGTATCAGAAGAAAGGGATCTGGATTTTCAAGGCTCTAGTAATCTCTCATGAATCTTTTTTGTTATCCTTAGTAAATATTCATTTTTTCACCTTTCTGTGTTTGTTATAGCAGCAAGCATAATCTTTTCCAAAACATTATTCCTATTTTAAACCAAAGTGCATTATTGTTCCTAATGGTATGAGTTTAACTTCTGATCTTAAAAGCAAACATTTCACAAGTCATCTGTTAAAATTAATTGTAAAAAGTAATAAGTATATATGTAATTGTAATAAAGGAGTATTAATCATTAACATAATAACCACTCTGTCCCTTATGTCTAGTCATCGGCGAGTCTCTAGAACACTCTGTTGTACCCTCAAATTATTACTTTTATTATTATTTTTTATTTTGGTATCATAAATCTACAGTTACATGTGCAACATTATGGTTACTATACTCCCCACTTCATAAGGTCCCCCCCACTTACCCCATTACAGTCACTGTCCATCAGCGTAGTGAGATGCTATAGAATTACTACTTGTCTTCTCTGGGTTGTACTGCCCTCCCCGTGCCCCACTAACATTACATCTGCTAATTGTAATGCCCCTATTTCCCCCTTGTCCCTCCCTTCCCCCCCATCCTCCCCAGTCCCTTTCCCTTTGGTAACTGTTAGTCCATTCTTGGGGTCTGTGAGTCTGCTGCTATTTTTTCTCTTTCAGTTTTTTTCTTTGCTCTTATGCTCCTCATATGAGTGAAATCATTTGATACTTGTCTTTTTCGGCTTGGCTTATTTCACTAAGCATAATACCTTCTAGCTCCATCCATGTTGTTGCAAATGGTAGGATTTGTTTTCTTCTTATGGCTGAATAATATTCCATTGTGTATATATACCACTTCTTCTTTATCCATTCATCTACTGATGGACAATTAGGTTGCTTCCATTTCTTGGCTATTGTAAATAGTGCTGCAATAAACATACGGGTGCATCTGTCTTTTTGAAATTGGGCTGCTGCATTCTTAGGGTAAATTCCTAGGAGTGGGATTCTCGGGTCAAATGGTATTTCTATTTTGAGTTTTTTGAGGAACCTTCATAACTGGTTGAACAAATTTGCATTCCCACCAGCAGTGTAGAAGGGTTCCCTTTTCTTCACATCCTCTCCAACATTTGTTGTTGTTTGTGTTTTGGATGTTGGCCATCCTCACTGATGTGAGGTGATGTTTCATTGTGGTTTTAATTTGCATTTCCCTGATGATTAGTGATGTGGAGCATCTTTTCATGTGCCTGTTGGCCATCTGAGTTTCTTCTTTGGAGAAGTGTCTATTCATGTCCTCAGCCCATTTCTTAATTGGATTATTTGCTTTTTGTTTGTTGAGGTGCATGAGTGCTTTATATATTTGGGATGTCAACCCCTTATCGGATATGTCATTTATGAATATATTCTCCCATACCGTAGGATGTCTTTTTGTTCTACTGATGGTGTCCTTTGCTGTACTGAAGCTTTTCAGCTTGATATAGTCCCACTTGTTCATTTTTGCTTTTGTTTCCCTTGCCCGAGGAGATATGTTCATGAAGAAGTCGCTCATGTTTATGTCCAAGAGATTTTTGCCTATGTTTTTTTCTAAGTTTTATGGTTTCATAACTTCAGTTCAGGTCTTTGATCCATTTTGAGTTTACTTTTCTGTATGAGGTTAGACAGTAGTCCAGTTTCATTCTCTTACATGCAGCTGTCCAGTTTTGTCAACACCAGCTGCTGAAGAGGCTGTCATCTCCCCATTGTATATCCAAGGCTCCTTTATCATATATTAATTGCCCATATATGTTTGGGTTAATGTCTGGATTTTCTATTCTGTTCCACTGGTCTGTGGGTCTGTTCTTGTGCCAATACCAAATTGTTTTGATTACTGTGGCTTTGTAGTAGAGCTTGAAGTCAGGGAGCATAATTCCCCCTGTTTTATCCTCCTTCTCAGGATTGGTTTGGCTATTCAGGGTCTTTTGTGTTTCCATATGAATTTTAGAACTATTTCTTCCAGTTCATTGAAGAAAGCTGTTGGTATTTTGATAGGGATTGCATTGAATCTGTAGATTGCTTTAGGTAGTATAGCCATTTTGACAATATTTATTCTTCCTAGCCAAGAGCATGGGATGCATTTCCATTTGTTAGTGTCCTCTTTAATTTGTCTTAGGAGTGTCTTGTAGTTATCAGGATATAGGCCTTTCACTTCCTTCGTTAGGTTTATTCCTAGGTATTTTATTCTTTTTGATGCAATTGTGAATGGAATTGTTTTTCTGATTTCTCTTTCTGTTAGTTCATCATTAGTGTATAGGAAAGCAACAGATTTCTGTGTGTTAATTTTGTATCCTGCAACTTTGATGAATTCAGATATGAGTTCTAGTAGTTTTGGAGTGGATTCCTTAGGGTTTTTTATGTACAATATCATGTCATCTGCCAATAGTGACAATTTGACTTCTTCTTTACCAATCTGGATGCCTTGTATTTCTTTGTTTTGTCTGATTGCTGTGGCTAGGACCTCCAGTACTATGTTGAATAACAGTGGAGAGAGTGGGCATCCCTGTCTTGTTCCCGATCTTAGATGAAAAGCTTTTAGCTTCTCGCTGTTAAGTATGATGTTAGCTGTGGGTTTGTCATATATGGCCTTTATGATGTTGAGGTACTTGCCCTCTATACCCATTTTGTTGAGAGTTTTTATCATGAATGGATGCTGTATTTTGTCAAATGCTTTTTCAGCATCAATGGAGATGATCATGTGGCTTTTGTTCTTCTTTTTGTTGATGTGCTGGATGATGTTGATGGATTTTTGAATGCTGTACCATCTTTGCATCTCTGGGATGAATCCCATTTGATCATGGTGTATGATCCTCTTGATGTATTTTTGAATTTGGTTTGCTAATATTTTGTTGAGTATTTTTGCATCTATCTTCATCAGGGATATTGGTCTGTAATTTTCTTTTTTGGTGAGGTCTTTGCCCGGTTTTGGTATTAGACTGATGCTGGCTTCATAGAATGAGTTTGGAAGTATTCCCTCCTCCTCTATTTTTTGGAATACTTTAAGGAGAATGGGTATTATTTCTTCTCTATATGTCTGGTAGAATTCAGAGGTGAAACCATCTGGCCTGAGGGTTTTGTTTCCTTGGTAGTTTTTTGATTTCCACTTCCATTTCATTGCTGGTGATTGGTCTGTTTAGGTTTTCTGTTTCTTGCTTGGTCAGTCTTGGAAGGTTGTATTTTTCTAAGAAGTTGTCCAGTTCTTCTAGGTTTTCCAGCTTGTTAGCATACAGATTTTCATAGCATTCTCTTCTAATTCTTTGTGTTTCTGTGGGGTCCGTTGTGATTTTCCTTTTTCATTTCTGATTCTGTTTATGTGTGTAGATTCTCTTTTTCTCTTAATAAGTCTGGCTAGGGGTTTATAAATTTTGTTTATTTTTTCAAAGAACCAGCTCTTGGTCTCATTGATTTTTTCTATTGTTTTATTCTTCTCAAGTTTATTTATTTCTTTTCTGATCTTTATTATGTCCCTCCTTCTAGTGACTTTGGGCCTCATTTGTTCTTCTTTTTCCAATTTCAATAATTGTCTTTAGACTATTCATTTGGGATTGTTCTTCCTTCTTTAAACAGGCCTGGATTGCAATATATTTTCCTCTTAGAACTGCCTTTGCTGCATCCCTCTGAAGTTGCGGCTTTGTGTTATTGTTGTCATTAGTCTCCATATATTGTTTTATCTCTGTTTTAATTTGGTCATTTATCCATTGATTATTTAGGAGAATGTTGTTAAGTCTCCACGTATTTGTGAGCCTTTTTGTTTTCTTCCTACAATTTATTTCTAGTTTTATACCTTTGTGATCAGAGATGTTGGTTAGTAGAATTTCAATATTTTTTAATTTACTGAGGTTCTTTTTGTGGCCTAGTATGTGGTCTATTCTGGATAATGTTCCATGTGCACTTGAGAATAATGTGTATCCTGGGCTTTTGGGTGTAGAGTTCTGTAGATATCTTTTAGGTCCATCTGTTCTAGTGTGTTGTTCAGTGCCTCTCTGTCTTTACTTATTTTCTGTCTGGTTGATCTGTCCTTTGGAGTGAGTGGTGTGTTGAAGTCTCCTAAAATGAATGCATTGCTTTCTATTTCCCCCTTTAATTCTGTTAGTATTTGTTTCACATATGCCTGAGCTCCTGTCTAGGGTGCATATATATTTTAAATGGTTATATCCTCTTGTTGGACTGACCCCTTTATCATTATGTAATGTCCTTCTTTATCTCTTGCTACTTTCTTCGTTTTGAAGACTGTTTGTCTGATAAAAGTGCTGCAACTCCTGCTCTTTTCTCCCTATTGCATGAAATATCTTTTTCCATCCCTTCACCTTTAGTCTGTGTATGTCTTTGGGTTTGAGATGAGTCTCTTGTAAGCAGCATATAGGTGGGTCTTTCTTTTTTATCCATTCTATTACTCTTTGTCTTTTGATTGGTGCATTCAGTCCATTTACATTTAGGGTGATTATGGATAGGTATGTACTTATTGCCATTGCTGGCTTTAGATTCATGGTTACCAAAGGTTCAACTGTAGCTTCTTTACTATCTAACAGTCTTACTTAACTCTCTTGTTAAGCTATTATAAACACAGTCTGATGGTTCTTTATTTCTCTCTCTTCTTCTTGTTCCTCCTCCATTCTTTATATACTAGGTGTTTTATTCTGTACTCTTTACATTTCCTTTGACTGTTTTTGTGGATAGTTGATTTTACTTTTTACATTTAGTTAGTATTTGGTTGGTCTGCTTTCTTTGCTGTGATTTTATTTTCTCTGGTGAAATCTTTTTAGCCTTAGGTGTGTTTCATCTAGAGCAGTCCCTTTAACATATCCTGTAGAGGTGGTTTGGGGGAGGCAAATTCCCTCAGCTTTCCCTTGTCTAGAAATTGTTTAATCCCTCCCTCAAATTTAAATGATAATCGTGGTGGATACAGTATTCTTGGTTCAAGCCCATTCTGTTTCATTACATTAAATATATCGTGCCATTCTCTTCTGGCCTGTAAGGTTTCTGTTGAGAAGTCTGATGATAGCCTGATGGGTTTTCCTTTGTGGGTGATCTTTTTTCTCTCTCTAGCTGCCTTTAATACTCTGTCCCTATCTTTGGTCTTTGCCATTTTAATTATTATGTGTCTTGGTATTGTTTTCCTTGGGTCCCTTGTGTTGGGAGATCTGTGGGCTTCTGTGGACTGCGAGACTATTTCCTTCCCCAGCTTGTGGATGTTTTCAGAAATTATTTCTTCAAAGACACTTTCTTTCCCTTTTCTCTCTTCTTCTGGTACTCCTATAATGCAAATATTGTTCCGTTTGGATTGGTCACACAGTTCTCTTAATATTCTTTCATTCTTAGAAATCCCTTTTTCTCTCTCTGCCTCAGCCTCTCTGTATTCCTGTTCTCTGATTTCTATTCCATTAACAGTGTCTTGCACCTCGTCCATTCTGCTCTTAAGCCCGTTGATCGCTTGTCTGATTTCTTCATTGTCTTTCCTCACTTCCTCACTTAGCTTTTGCATATTTCTCTGTAGATCCATCAGCATGGTTATGACTTTTATTCTGAATTCCTTTTCAGGAAGATTGTATAAATATATCCCATCAGGCGCTCTCTCTGGGGTTGTCTGGGTAATCTCTGTCTGCATCATATTCCTCTGTCTTTTCATGGTGATAGAAGTGGTCGCTGGTGGGTGCCACTTGTGTCAGGTGGGAGAACAAAATCCCTTCCTGCTTGTTGTTCTCTTTGCCCTTCTCCGGGGCCTGTACTGGTTTCTTGCCCACCAGGGGTTTTTTTCTGTGATAGTCCCCAGAGCTGCCTGTGTGCGGAGTCACCCTCAGCCTAGCCTATAGCACTGCGTGGGTTTGAAATCTCGCTGGGTACCTTCTCTTCCCCCTGGTGCTTTCCAGCCCTTGATGTGGGTTCTGGGGTCCTTCCCGCTTAGCAGCATGCCTGCCGGAAGTAGATTCTGTGAGGATGCTGTGGGCGGGGCCACTCCTCCGCTGTTCCGCAGCAGTGGAGGCTCCTGGACCCATTGTGGTGCTGTCTGGGGTTGGGGAGGTAATGAATGGGAGGCTGCTGATCACTGTGGGAAGCCTCGGTGTGGCTGCTTTGCCCAGCCGCTGGCCTGGGGGTCTGAAATTCCCCAAGACTCCCAGCCTGCTGGGCTGAGTGCACTGGGACCCTTGTCTCTTTAAGACTTTAACCAAACAAAGAAAACAAAAGAAAGCAACAAAACAAAACAAAACAAAAAACAAACAAAAAAATGTCACCCATTTTTCTTTTGTCCCGTGGAGCCGACTGATGGGACCTGCTTGTTGTGTCCGACTCAGATCCTGCCCTTCTCTTTCTCTAATCTCTGATACACCACGTGATGTGTGTCAGTGCTCCCGGGACATATCACCACGGCTGGTTATTTGGCGGGCCTATGCTTCCACTCCCTCCCCGCTCTGAATCTTTTCCTCCTGCCGGTGCGCTGGGGTGGGGGGAGTGCTCGGGTCCCGCCAGGTTGTGGCTTTGTATCTTACCTGCTTTGTGAGGCACTGAGTTCTCCCAGGTACAGCTGTAGCCTGGTTGTTGTTCTGTATCTTCTAGTCTCTTTTTTAGGAATAGTTGTATTTGTTGTATTTTCACACAAATATATATGGTTGTGCGAGGAGATTTCTACCGCCCTGTTCATGTCGCCATCTTCCCAGAAGTCTCCCCTCAAGTTATTTTAACATGACGTAATCTCACTCTTGACTCAATCCTCTGCCAACATCTTTTCTAATATTAATGCTCATGCTAATGATACTCCTAATACACACGTCTCACAATTCCTCAATTACAGCTAAGAAGAATTTGTTGTATTAAATAAATACCATTTGTGACGTTAAGCTGGAATGTTATTGGAAAGTAATGGTAGGGAAATGACAAAGAGAACAATAAAACTGCAGTAGTGGTCGGCAACCGTAATGTCTCTTCCCTTCAGCAATCACATCTCAGTGCCCTGCTCTCAGTGGGACTGCCAAGCCCTGCACCCAAACCAGGGAGTGCTGGGCTGGGCGTGGAGCGAAACAGCAACCTGTGGCTCCATCGGTGATCAGATTCCATACAATATAAAGGTCTGTTCTCTCAATATAAAGGTTTCAATATAAAATATAAAACATATATTTTAAAGATATATCTATATATCTGTACCATATGAGAAAAATAACATGTGAATGTCTTAAAGAGAATGCCTTCTCTTAAAAACACGAGAGTGCTTTTATTATATATATATATGAACTATATGTGATATATATATGTGTGTATATATATATATATTTTTTCCTACAAAATATCATTTGTTTAGGGATTTCCTTGTTAATCACAGTGGGATTATAGTCTTAGCTCTAACTACTTTTTGTCCTGATTTTAAAGAATAAATGTATATTTATTTTGAGGTCTCAATATAAAAGTCTATAGTACCTTGAACAAAAGGTTAGAAAAGCATCTGTTTGGGGCCCATTGGTAAGGGAGGGTGTTATCATTTATGATGTTCTGAGTTTCCCTTTGTTGTCTAGGGCAAAAATGGAGGAAGTTATATGTGACTATTAGAGCCCATCACCTAAAGGGCTTATTGACTTTCAGCATCTGGAAATGATTTTTTTAAAGCCAATAGTATATCTGCAGATGCTCTAATGTAAACTGCAAAGCTCTTGGTAACATAAGATATATATACTTAAATCCAGAAGTTAATAAACATATTAAACCTAAGGGAGCTACAAGTATTGTACCCCCAGCACTAGCATAAGGGGTAGCACATATTAGGTGCTCAATCAACATGGAGAGAATGAATTAATGAATGAATGTATGCTAGGGCTCTGCCTTATGTGTTTGACTCATATCTTCTCATCATTTTCATATCATAAAGGTTTAAGACAAACAGCTATCCCATCGTGTTCCTCCTATGCACTCCTCACGGGGAAAAGATAATTTTGTTCATTTCTCTCATCTTCCTCAAGTCAGCATTTTGTTCTTTAAAACCAGGACAAAAAGTAGTTAGAGCTAAGACCATAATCCTGCTGTAATTAACAATGAAATCCCTAAACAAATGATATTTTGGAGGAAAATACATACATGTATCATAAAAGCACTCTCGTGTTTTTAAGAGAAGGCATTCTCTTTAAGACATTCACATGTATTTTTGTCATAAGATACAGATACATAGATACATCTTTAAAAAGATGAGAATGCCCTTAAGATAAATGTAATGACCAAATAAAATTGCTCTCTTTCTGTCAGTAATGACCCTGGTATCCATGATGTGTAACTTACATTTAACTGGAAACATTCTGGGTTACTCATATTAACTGCAACCGTCTGAACAGCTTGAACTTCAACAAAATGTGCATGAAGTGACTGAGCTAATTTAACCTCATTAATCCTCAACCCAGTAGAACCATCTGAAGCCTTCCAAGCAGCCTGTGTTTCATCTACAATATAAACATACCTCTGTAGGAAATCAACACCCACCATGTGCTGAAGCTCTAGTTCCCAAGTTGTCACTGAGGGGTAAATGGCTGCATAATTGCCAGGCTCCAACTGCATATGATTCACTCATTTTATGATTCATGTTAACAGTAAGATAAGTTCTCGAAAAATAAATTTCTCTCTGAACTTTTTCTTGGAACTGCTTCTGTTGACTAAATGCTCTACTTCATCAAAGGGCAGGATTCTCATTCAAGATACTTTCTTGCCTCATAATTTAGGAAACATATTTATGTCAAATAAAGGACTGTGCTAAGATAAAAGGAAGCTTTCACCCATCTGCCTCCTACATCTTCCCCCATTTAGGATTAATTACAGAAGCAGTAATAGCAGTTAATTCTCAGAATTTTACTCATAAAAGGCTGGAGTTTCAGAGCACTAAAAGCTATTAACACAGTTTCAGTATTTAGTCAAATGTCTGCTAAATGCATGAGACATTTTAATTTCATGTAATAGTGCGGGCCTTTCCTGGATCTTGAGCTTCATCAACGTAAACATAAGTCTAAATTAAGGCATATGACGTGTACTGCGCTGCTCCTTCCTGTTTTTAATAACATTGAAAATATCTTTTATTCTGGGGGACCTTGGTTCACTTTTTGTTCACATTACTCTCGAGCCAAGAAAATAAGTAGTACTATACCTAAAGTGCCTTCATTCCTTGTTAAGCGACTGTGACCTCCAGAAAAAGAACATTGCATCTGAATCCAAGACACTGGATTTGGTCTAGTTTTATGAGCCCAAATTTGTCGCCAGATTATATAATTGTTCATTATTCAGCTAATGGTAATATACAACACACCATCTCAATAAGCTTCTGAAATGATCAAATCATATGCTTTATTCAAAGAACTTTATGCACTATAATGTCTCTACACATACAGCTAGTCTTGTGTCTTCATAACCACAAGTTGGTGGTAATAAAAAATGTATCAAAAGGTAGGTAAGACAGACCTCAAAGTAGATTGTATTGATCACCAGTATTCCACAGTATTTCTTAAAAGCTCCCGAGTTTAAAAAATCATTTTATAACTTCATTACCAAGAAATAGAACAATATACAGCAGGAACTACATGCAGAAAAACACCTCTGTTTTGAAATTGAACCATCCATCCATCCGTGACTGACCAACTGATTTAAAATATTGTAAACTAAAGAGTTGTTGGCCTGATATAAGCTTAAAAAAATTTTATTCAAATTGGATTCAGTCACAAAGGTTTCCACTTGGTAAAAACATGTATTCTTTAGTCAAATAACTTCATTAAATGTCCTCAATACATCAAATTATAGAAATGGATTAATTCCTTATCCTCTGACTTTGTTATATACAAATTTTTAAAAAGGCAAAAATACTATATCATTATTCTACCACCTTTGTTAAGGTGGCAGACTCCAGAGTATTAAATTTGGGTTTCTTCCTATTTTTTTTGCTATTATTAATATACAATTGCATGAGCAACATTATGGTTACTAGACTCCCCCTATTATCAAGTCCCCACCACATACCCCCATTGCAGTCACTGTCCATCAGCATAGAAGGATGTTATAGAGTCACTACTTGTCTTCTCTGTGTTATATTGCCTTCCCCGTATGCCCCTACCCCACCTCCACCCATGCTACATTATGTGTGCTAATTGTAATAGCCCTTTTTTCCCCCTTATCCCTCCCTTCCCATCCCTCTTCCCCAGTTCCTTTCCCTTTGGTAACTGTTAGTCCATTCTTGGGTTCCGTGAATCTGCTGCTGTTTTCTTCCTTCAGTTTTTTCTTTGTTCTTATACTCCACATATGAGTGAAATCATTTGGTACTTGTCTTTCTCCGCATGGCTTATTTCACTGAGCATAATACCCTCTAGCTCCATCCATGTTGTTGCAAATGGTAGAATTTGTTTTCTTCTTATGTCTGAATAATATTCCATTGTGTATATATCCCACCTCTTCTTTATCCACTCATCTACTGATGGACACTTAGGTTGCTTCCATTTCCTGGCTATTGTAAATAGTGCTGCGATAAACATAGGGGTGCATATGTCTTTCTCAAAATGGGCAGCTGAATTCGTAGGGTAAATTCCTAGGAGTTGAATTCCTGGGCCTGTGGAGAGCAGTTGGGACAGAAGAAGCAAGAGTACAGGACAGGACTGATTGTGTTTTTGTGCCTAGTCTCCATCTAAGGCCTGAACCGGGCCTGACTCTGAAAGAAACCTTGAAAAGTTTCCTAAATTCCAGGTACAAGTATCTCAGGAATGCAGGGAGGTCTTATCTCAAGGCCAGCCACCTGGACCAGATGCCCCCAGGCGTATGTGACTTAAGTATTGGATTAATGTCTGATTGGATTGATCTGTGGGCAATACTTGAGTGATTGGATTGAGGTCCTTGAGAAAGGTGTGTGAATCTAATCTGTAGGCAGTTCATGTGTATATAAGCCATGCCAGAATAAAGTTTCTTTGCATTCTGCATTCTGCACCAGACAGTTTGCCCTCCTGTCATCTTGTATATACAGCCCGACGCCCCCACTCAGGAACTATTTGACTCCTGCCAGCAGGCTCCGGCAGGGGCCAAATGGTATTTCTATTTTGAGTTTTTTGAGGAACCTCCATACTGCTTTCCACAATGCTTGAACTAACTTACATTCCCACCAGCAGTGTAGGAGGGTTCCCCTTTCTCCACAACCTCGCCAACATTTGTTGTTGTTTGTCTTTTGGATGGCGGCCATCCTGACTGGTGTGACATGATATCTCACTGTGGTTTTAATTTGCATTTCTGTGATGACTAGTGATGTGGAGCATCTTTTCATGTGCTTGTTGGCCTTCTGAATTTCTTCTTTGGTGAAGTGTCTGTTCAGCTCCTCTGCCCATTTCTTAATTGGCTTATTTGCTTTTTGTTTGCTGAGGTGGATGAGCTCTTTATATATTTTGGATGTCAACTACTTATTGGATATATCATTTATGAATATATTCTCACATACTCTAGGATGTCTTTTTGTTCTACTGATGGTATCCCTTGCTGTACAGAAGCTATTTAGTTTAATATAGTCCCATTTGTCCATTTTTCCTTTTGTTTCCCTTGCCTGGGGAGACATGTTCATGAAGAAGTTGCTCATGTTTATGTCCAAGAGATTTTTGCCTAAGTTTTTTTCTAAGAGTTTTATGGTTTCATGACTTACATTCAGGTCTTTGAACCACTTTGAGTTTACTTTGTGTATGGGATTAGACAGTAATCCAGACTCATTCTCTTACATACAGCTGTACAGTTTTGCCAACACCAGCTGTTGAAGAGGCTGTCATGTCCCCATTGTATATCCACGGCTCCCTTATCATATATTAATTGACTGTATATGCTTGGATTTATATCTGGGCTCTCTGTTCTGTTCCAATGGTCTATGGGTCTGTTTTGTGCCAGTACCAAATTGTCTTGATTACGGTAGCTTTGTAGTAGAGCTTGAAGTCAGGGAGCGTAATCCCCCCTGATTTATTCTTCCTTCTCAGGATTGCTTTGGCTATTTGGCGTCTTTTGTGTTTCCATATGAATTTTACAATTATTTGCTCTAGTTCATTGAAGAATGCTGTTGGTGTTTTGATAGGGATTTGAATCTATAGATTGCTTTAGGTAGTATAGCCATTTTTTTAATATCTTTTTTTAATATAATTTATTTTATTACCATTAATCTACAATTACATGTGCAATATTACGGTTATTAAACTACCCCTTCATCAGGTTCCCCCCACCAACCCCATTACAGTCACTGTCCATCCGTGTAGTGAGATGAGTATAGCCATTTTGACAATATTTATTCTTCCTAGCCAAGAGCATGGGATGCATTTCCATTTGTTACTGTCCTCTTTAATTTCTCTTAAGAGTGTCTTGTAGTTTTCAGGGTATAGGTCTTAAACTTCCTTGGTTAGGTTAATTCCTAGGTATTTTATTCTTTTTGATGCGATTGTGAATGGAATTGTTTTCCTGATTTCTCTTTCTGCTAGTTCATCGTTAGTGTATAGGAATGCAACAGATTTCTCTGTGTTAATTTTGTATCCTGCAACTTTGCTGAATTCAGATATTAGATCTAATAGTTTTGGAGTGGGTTCTTTAGGGTTTTTTATGTACAGTATCATGTCATCTGCAAACAAGGACAGTTTGAGTTCTTCCTTGCCAATCTGGATGCCTTTTATTTCTTTGTGTTGTCTGATTGCCGTGGCTAGGACCTCCAGTACTATGTGGAATAAAAGGGAGAGAGGGCATCCTTGTCTTGTTCCGATCTTAAAGGAAAATCTTTCAGCTTCTCGCTGTTAAGTATAATGTTGGCTGTCAGTTTGTCATATATGGCCTTTATTATGTTGAGGGACTTGACCTCTCTACCCATTTTGGTGAGAGTTTTTATCATGAATGGAAGTTGAATTTTGTTGAATGCTTTTTCAGCATCTATGGAGATGATCATGTGGTTGTTGTCCTTCTTTTTGTTGATGTGGTGGATGATGTTGATGGATTTTCTAATAATGTACTATCCTTGCATCCCTGGCACGAATCCCACTTGATCATGATGGATGATCTTTTTGATATATTTTTGAATTCGGTTTGCTAGTATTTTGTTGAGTATTTTTGCATCTATGTTCATCAGGGATATTGGTCTGTAATTTTCTTTTTTTGTGGTGTCTTTGCCTGGTTTTGATATTAGAGTGATGTTGGCCTCGTAGAATGAGTTTGGGAGTATTCCCTCATCTTCCACTTTTTAGAAAACTTTAAGGAGGATGGGTATTAGGTCTTCACTAAATGTTTGATAAAATTAAGCAGTGAAACCATCTGATCCAGGTGTTTTGTTCTTAGGTAGGTTTTTGATTACCAATTCAATTTCTTTGCCGCTAACTGGTCTATTCAGATTTTCTGTTTCTTCCTGGGTCAGTCTTGGAAGGTTGTGTTTTTCTAGAAAGTTATCCATTTCTTCTAGGTTATCCAGTTTGTTACCATATAATTTTTCATAGTAGTCTCTTATAACTCTTTGTATTTCTATGGTATTCATAGTGATTTTTCCTCTTTCATTTCTGATTCTGTTTATGTTAGCAGACTCTCTTTTTTTCTTGATAAGTCTGGCAAGGGGCTTATCTATTTTATTTATTTTCTCAAAGAGCCAGCTTCTGCTTTCATTGATTCTTTCTATTGTTGTATTATTCTCAATTTTATTTATTTATGCTTTAATCTTTATTATGTCCCTCCTTCTACTGACTTTGGGCCTCATTTGTTCTTCCTTTTCTAGTTTCCTTAATTGTGAGTTTAGACTGTTTAATTTGGGATTGTTCTTCTTTGCTGAGGTAGGCCTGTATTGCAATATATTTCCCTCTTAGCACAGCCTTCGCTGCATCCCACACATTTTGTGGTGTTGAATTATTGTTGTCATTTGTCTCCATATATTGCTTGATCTCTGTTTTTATTTGGTCATTGATCCATTGATTATTTAGGAGCATGTTATTAAGCCTCCATGTGTTTGTGGGCTGTTTTGTTTTCTTTGTGTAATTTATTTCTAATTTTATACCTTTGTGATCTGAGAAGCTGGTTGGTACAATTTCAGTCTTTTTGAATTTACTGAGGTTCTTTTTGTGGCCTAATATATGGTCTATTCTTGAAGATGTTCCATGTGCACTTGAGAAGAATATGTGTCCTCTTGCTTTTGGATGGAGTGTTCTGTAGATGTCCATTAGGTCCATCTGTTCTAATATGTTGTTTAGTGCCTCTGTCTCTTTACTTATTTTCTGTCTGGTTGATCTGTCCTTTGGAGTGAGTGGTGTGCTAAAGTCTCCTAAAATGAATGCATTCATTGCATTCTATTTCCCCCTTTAATTCTGTTAGTATTTGTTTCACATATGTAGGTGTTCCTGTGTTGGGTGCATAGGTATTTATAATAGTTATATCCTCTTGTTGCAGACCCCTTTATCATTATGTAATGTCCCTCTTCCTCTCTTGTGACCTTTTTTGTTTTGAAGTCTATTTTGTCTGACACACGTACCACAACTCCTGTTTTTGTCTCACTATTTTTTGCATGAAATATCTTTTTCCATCTCTTTACTTTCAGTCTGTGTATGTCTTTGGGTCCAAGTGAGTCTCCTGTAGAGAGCATATAGATGGGTCTTGTATTTTTATCCATTCAGTAACTCTATATCTTTTGATTGCTGCATTCAGACCATTTACATTTAGGGTGATTATCGATAGGTATGTAGTTATTGCCATTGCAGGCTTTAGATCTGTGGTTACAAAGGGTTTAAGGGCTATTCCCTTTCTATCTAACTGTCTAATTAACTTACTTCCTATACTATTACAAACAGAACCTAAGGGTTCTTTTTTTTTCCTCCTTTTTCTTCATCCTCCATTCTTTGTATGTTATGAATCATATTCTGTACTCTGTATTCCCCTTGATGGCATCTGTTTAGCCTTGGGAATACTCTATCTATAAGAGTCCCTCCAAAATGCCCTGCAGAGGTGGTTTGTGGGAGGTGAATTCTCTCAGCTTTTGCTTATTTGAAAATTGTTTAATCCCTCCTTCAAATTTAAATGTTAACTTTGCCGGTTGGAGTATTCTTGGTTCAAGGCCCTTCTGCTTCATTGCATTAAATATATCATGCCACCCCCTTCTGGCCTGTAAGGGTTTCTGCTGAGAAGTCTGATGATAGCCTGGTGGGTTTTCCTTTGTATGTGACTTTTTCTCTCTCTCTAGCTGCTTTTAAAAGTCTGTCTTTATCCTTGATCTTTGCCATTTTAATTATTATTTGTCTTGATTCTTTCTTCCTTGGGTCCCTTGTGTTGGAAGATCTGTGTACCTCCATGGCTTGAGAGACTATCTCCTTCCCCAGATTGGGGAATTTTTCAGCAATTACCTCCTCAATGACATTTTCTATCCCTTTTTCTCTCTCTTCTTTTTCTGGTACCTCTATAATGCGAATATTGTTGCGTTTGGATTGGTCACACAGTTCTCTCAATATTCTTTCATTCTTAGAGATCCTTTTTTCTCTCTGTGCCTCAGCTTCTTTGTATTCCTCTTCTCTAATTTCTATTCCATTTACTGTCTCTTCTACTACATCTAATCTGCTTTTAGAACCCTCCATTGTATGTTACATTTCAGATATGGTATTTCTTAATGATTGAAACTCCAACCTAAATTCATTCCTGAGGTCTTCAATATTTTTCTGTACCTCCATAAGCATGTTTATAATTTTTACTTTGAACTGTCTTTCAGGTAGATTGTTGATTTTGGTTTCATTTGGCCCTCTTTCTGGGGTCTGTGAGATTTTTGTCTGAACATTATTCTTTTGACGTTTCATTTTTCTGTGTGGTGCCCACTAGTGTGCAGAGACTCCAGTCTCTGGAGCTGCTCAGCCCCTAGAGTGAGGTTGGGGGTCATAGGGGAGTGGAGCTGGTGCCTTGAGGGAGGAAATATCTGTTTTCTAATTACCATCTGTGGTGCCTGTCTCCAGTGTCTGTGCCAGTGGGCCAAGCACACACATGTAAGCCTCTGTGCTTTGTGTCTCCATGTGTTCTAGGCAGGGTCTGCCTCTGGCTGGCCTGACGCCAGCACAGTGACTGCCGGTTTGCAAACCAGTGCCAGCAGGCTAGGAGGAAGCTGCAGCAGGCTATGTGTCACAGTGGGGGGTCTCAGAGCTGAGTAGGCAGCCTGGCGGATGGAGCATCTGAAGCTCCTCAAAGTTCCCTATCAGCTGGGCAGAGCGTGCCCAGACTACCTCATCCAGCTCTCCCTTCTCCCGTGCAGCAAGCTCCGTGCAAACCCCGCCCCTTCAGCAGCCTTCTCGCCGCTAGGAAGCCTCTCAGACTCCCTGCCTTTCCTCTGACACAGAGCGGCTGAGTACAGATCCCCTCCTCCCCAAATGGCTGGAATGTCAATTTTCTGAAGCATTCCGCCAGTCCGAGCTCTCCAACGTCCAGACCACCACACACTATAGGATTCTGCTCACAAAGCACATGTCCAGGGCTAGGTGTCCAGAGGTCCCAGGATTTCTCCCCCTCCCACACTCCTTTCTCTTCATCCCTCTGGTGAGCTGGGGTGGGGGAAGGGCTTGGGTCCCACCAGATTAAGGCTTTCATACGTTACCCTGTTTCTTGAGGTCTGCTCTGTTCGTGAGGTCTGTATGTAGTCTGGTTCAGCCTTCCTTCTTGTTGCTGTCTGAATATTAGTCATACTTATTAACTATATTTTTGTAGTTTGTGATTTTGGGAGGAGCTCTCTGTCTCACCTCTCACGCCGCCATCTTGGAAACTCAGAGAGCCAATTTTGGGGTTTCTTCCTATTTGTAAATCAATTAATATCTCATTTCAGTAAGGTGGTGAATTTGCCTTCTCAATTTTCATTAATTTCAGGGAATTAAATGAACCAAAAGCTCCATGGTATTATACCTCCATGAGGTTAGCAAGTGACTCAAACTCTGTAGAAGGCAAAATAGAAAATAAATATTCCTAAGACAGTAAAACACATTTTTGTAGTTGTAATGAAATAAAAATTAACACACCTTCCTACTTTGCTAGTTCCAATATTTTTCTTACCAGGTAAACTCTTACTGGCAAACAGTTTAAGCAGTTATTTCATTTAGAACTGCCAGTTTCAGAACCATGATAGTCTTCAAGTAAAACACACTTTTAAAAATATGTCATGCCAGCACAGTTCTGTTATAGTCTTGGAAGACAGATTTTAAATTACTATTTAACTGAGTACAATTTTACCCTAAGAAACAATTTATGAAAATAATATAAATCAGTTGTGAAAAAATCAGTGATAAATATTGTGAATGAAGGATTTTAGAAAAGATAAGCTCTCTTTAGAGAAGACAGAAGAATTTACATTTCCAAACTACAGTGCATAACATCTTTTAAATCACATCCAAGATGTTCAAACTATAAATATATGCACATCCCTAGTATTGCAGCCAGAATATATCTCTTGCTAGCTGCTTACTTCACATATATGCACTCATGTTTTTATAGAAGACTGATTCTCTTTTTTTAAATATCTCTTTGCAATATATTTATATAGTAATACAAAACTGCAACATATTCTTGGAACTATCCTAAATGTAACATACCTGCTATTTTCAATTTCTGACTTTGCTATTTACAGAAAATAAATTACTCTTTCTGGATAATAATTTTAAAATGGTACCTTATTAAGCCATGGTAATTTCCTGATGAAATAGAAAAGTGAATATGCCCAGCCAGGATATTTCAAGGCACCCTATCAGTACCTCTAATATGTTCCCCATATCAGTTTCATTGCTCTAATGTCCTTTCATCCAGACTCAGTGTCATTCTTAAATGAACATATATTCCTCATCGTGTTGGCACATTCCTAACATCTGCTCCAGGCTTACTGCAAAAATTGGTGCCCAGTTCTTTCAAAATTTGTTATTGAAAAACTACATCTCTGGAGATTCTTTATAATGAAACAAAAATAATGTTTCTAATCTCTCAGGCATGATTGCCACCATAAATTTATGAAGCAATAATGTAAGAGTAAAATATTAAAAGTCATAGATCCTAGTAAAACTTTATTTCAAGTCCATATCATTGCATATTTTTTACCAAGAATTTTAAATAAGTACCAAAACAAAGTGTGATTACAAGAAAAAATTAAATTATGTCACATTTATTATCATATGGATTGGTTAGGCAGGGAAAAGAGATTCCCTTTATTTCAACTAATGGGAGTTTGTCGTAATGATGCAGGAACGGAACCAGAACCAGCTCTGAGGGCTGGCGGACCTCTCTCTCCATCAAGAGCTGAATTGGCTTTCTTAATGTTACTGTTCTCTCTCCTTCCTTTTCATCTTTGCTATGTGGATTCTTCTGCTTAACCAGTTTCTGCTCCCTCATGACTTCAGTTTGTATATGACATCAATGCACCAAGACCCTAACAGCACCCTTTCAGTTGCCATGCTCACTGCTGACAGACTCTGCGTTTTCCTGTTCAAACCCCCAACACGGAGACTTGACCTGTTCACCTGTTTAGAGCAGAACAAGTCATAGTTGCTATTAAGCCAATGTATTGGTTCTATTTTTCTTACCATCAATTCTCACAGTCCACTTAACTATAGCCAGGACATTGGCTCTGAAGGTACAAAAATGACCACAAGGTAAAAAGAACAGTGTGCAATGTGTTTTAGCTATGATAATTGTGTGTGTGTGAGAAAGTATTAACTGACACCCTTATTGTGCCACATATAAATGCACTTACCTTGAATGACTATTTTAATAAGGCATGCCACAACAAACCTGGTCTAGTTATGAAGTCAAGTGAGTTTTTGCAATACTAATACAAATCATGCAAAACTGATTAGTAAATCAAATTTGAAGTTGGATATGTAAGAATCAGGCTAATTTACTGTAACTTTCCCAAACTTATCATTTAAAGAAAAGAGACCATTTCCAAAGTCACTTGCATGATATTTCTACCTGGAGTTACATTTGTAGTGCTGTACAAGTATTGGTGGAGCACTTTAGAGCTAAGAACTCAGAAGATTGCCTCTTTAAACATTTACAGCTGTTTAGGCAGAAGTCCAGAATTTACTGGTTTTAGTGAGCACTTGTAGTATGTCTCTATGTAGTTTTCACATCACTTAAGATGCTCAGACGATCGCAGATTGGTGAGGCATCTCAGACTGAATCGACCTGACCAACAAGGACACGTGCACTCAGTATTCTGGCAAATGTAATTCTGCAGTTTTCAAAATACTGTACATGGTTTCTACTTTTTAGCGGAGTATTGAAATAGAATCCTCACCAGTAATAACAGACCCAGTATTTATATAATGTTAAGTTGAAACAGGTTTTCACATAGATTACCTCATATATCATGTATAACAGCACTTACTTTGGAAAAGAGGAAACCAGGACTTGAAAGGTTTAAATAACGTAGCTTATAAAGGGCAGAGCCAGGATGCAAACCGACACTGCTCCACTGGAGAGACATGGTTGGTCAACAGAGTAAACCAAAAGAAGAGGCCAAAGTTCATGAAAGTCTAAAAATCCAAAGCATCTGAGGCTGAGATCACAAGGACAACATCAAGATCCAAGAAAGAGAGAGCACCTAAAAGCTCATACTGAAGTAACTGATCTCAAAAGAAAAGATCTTGCCTTAAACTTAAAGTCACATTTAAGTTCAGTGAGAAAGGCTACCATAGATTAGGATTATCTGCTGGGAGTTGAGGAATTGAAAATGGAACCATGGGTGCTGCACTATTGCCAATCCTGACTTGTATTTCCATTGTCCAGTTGGAATATATGCTTAGCAATCCTGCCATAACGTCCTGCCTAGGGTATAGGCCTAGAAGCTATAAGGATCCAAAGAGACCAATTCACAAATCACTTGCAAGTGTTCAGAGACATCTGCAGGTGGTGCACTAGCCCCTCTATTCTACACACTTGGTCAGAGGATCATCATGAAAAAAGGCAAATCTTAGAGTCAACTCTGTAGCTATGTTGTTTCTGGTATGGAACACTGCCATGAGGACTTGCCATCACTCTTTGTGTTGATTACCAGGAAAGACTACCCTTTCTCCATCTCTGTGGAGGATGGAATTTGGGAGAGGAAGATCTGGATGGAAAAATAAAAGAAACTAGCAGCTAAGAATACTTTCCACTTGTTTCCAAGAGGTTTAAATTTCAACATACATTTGCTTCCTTTCAAACACACTCTTCTAAGTCTTCAAAAGGAGCATCTCTAGAAAAGCAAAGGCAGAAAAGATTGGGCCTTGGTCATTAACCCATTTCTCAACTATAAACTCCCAACCAGGAAATGGGGATCTCCTGGAAAATTTCAGTTTTCTGTGGAGTCCTGGATTTCCCAACCAATGTGGGATGATGTATAGACAGCATAACCATCTCTTGCTTTCACTCTCAGCTCCCACTTTTTCATCCCGCTCAGGAGTTCAAGTCTTCAGTGAAATGAAAATAGTTCCTCTGCACAAAACTCTAGAAACATCCTTGTTCAAACTGTAGGATTCTGTCAGATTCTCACATATCTAATGACTTTATACTAGTCCATAGTATAATAATTTCACCAAAGTTTCCTTCATATATTTTATCAAAAACAGTACAATAAGATACCATAATATCAAGGCAATAATTTTTAGTAAATATTACTCACATTCACTAATTTACTATTAAACAAATCCATAAATGATTAAAATTAAAATACACTTGTCAAAGTAAGAGATAAATTAGAGGCTCAGTGACAAATTTTATCAGGCATCTCCTTTACTCATTAAGGTGTAACATTTCTATAACAAGAGTTTTATGGATATGGCTATGAAATCAGATTCTATAATGTAAAATATTTTATTGCCCTCCATAGAACTAATTATCACCTATAATTCAAAGAACTATGAAATCACATTTAGAATATTATGTATGATTTTATCTTTTATTATTAAAATAAGTAAATTTACACATAGATATTTTACATATGCAAAACTTCTGGAAGGATAGGCTCCACACTGTAGATAATCATCCATACTGTTGGACTTTTCTTAAGAATGCATTAATTTTACTACCACAAAAAGTAATAATGACAATCTGAGGAAATAAAAAGAAATTTTGGTCACCTGTATACTTTGAAATATATCGTAAGTAATCTTACTTTTTTCATAGCTTTATTCCATGAAAATAAAATATTTTAAACTAGTAATATTTTCTGTAATTTCAGCATATAAAATGTAATTTTTAAGACATTTTCTGGCCTAACATACATAATAATCACATATTCTTCAGGAAGAGTTTACATATGAATGCAACTTAGTTTTTGTTCTTCCAAGTACAAAGGCTAAACACTCTTATTCTTTAACATGGCTAAATAATAAAATATGTTTAGAAGCACATAATGTTAGAATAGCATATATTTCTAAATGAATCTCACCTAATACTGTACTTTAGAGAAATTCAGTAACTCATTCAATGTCTTACTGCTTATGGCAATCTTTATGACTTCCAATCCAATGCAATTTTAGAAAAAGTAGATTATGTGTTATGATTCAAAGCATTCAGATAATAATATTGAACTGACAGAACAATGATATGCCTACTTTGAGAATATCATAACTCCTCAAGTACCATGTAGAGTCCATTATTTTACATTAACAATGTGCTTTCCATAAAATATTAAACAGGTAACTTATATTATTGCTCAGAGTGTACTATTTATGAGCAGGGACAGAAAAGAACGAGACAGAGAAAATATCCAGAACATGGAATCCTGAGTCGTAAGGTGGAAAAGAAGTTTTTCAGATAATGGTGGGACTTCAGGGATAAGTCAAGTAATGTTAGGAGTTAGGGTAATGAAAACAAATCTCATTAAATTCCCAATTTTGCCTCAGGCTGACAATGAGTTACTCCATGACAGAATGATGTGTTAATTTCTATAATTCATTTTATTATTAATATAAATATTCCAATGAATAAATTCAGATAATGAACATGGGAGGAATGAAGCTCTTCTTAAGGATCATTTCAATAGCAAATTCAAAACTGAAAAAAATTTAAAGTCCAAAAATTAGTAATCATGATTGTACCTGCCTCAGCAAACATTTTGAAGTATTCTAGAAGGGATCGGTTACTCATATATGTACATTTATATTCTTTTACTATTTCAGGTTGGGTATCATAAAAAATCTGATTTATTATGATATCTGATTGCCACAAGACAGTACAAAAAATATTTTAAGATTATTCACTTTCCAATTCAATTTCAATTTCAAACATGTTCTCCTTTTATCCTCAAAAACTTTCTCCAAATGCTTGTTTTAAAATCCAAATTAGAAACTACATTTTCACTAAAACCAAGAAAGAGACCCCAAATATATATGTAAAATTAGAAAGTAGATGAAAAAATTGGATATGATTTGGAAGACGAATTTAAAATCTAGCTGATTGCAGAGAAGGACACTGACAAAAAGCTATTCTATTTACCCACAAAGACTGAAAAGACTCAGGGATCTGAGCCTTGGAAGGCAGGAGTGAGAAATAAGGCTGGAAACATCGGGATTGTTTGGAAGACTCTAGTGAGAAAAACAATCTTCTCTCTTTTACTCACAGGAGATATGGTATTTATTTCCTTGCTGTTGCAGTATTCTCCAAACATCAAATCACTCAAAAGCTTAGTAGAAATCTAGACTCTCAGGCACAACTTTAAAGCTAACAAATCTGCCCTTGCAATTTAATAAGATCGCCAGGTATTTCATAACATTAGTTTGAGAAGCATTTTTATCAAGAAACTGAACTACCAGAGCACAAGATTTGGGGATATCAAGCAAAAGAAATAAAAATGAGATACTAGACCACACTAAGTAAGGATCTGCATGCCATGGACAACCCTCAGCTACCTTCCCATGCCCAGCTCTAGGACACCAGCACTCATTTCCCCCCATACCTTCATCTCCTGGTAAAAATTTAGAGAAATCATCACTAGGAAAATTGAAGCCCTACAAGTTATGTTCTCAGGCAAAGGTCAGCAAACTACAACCCTCAAGCCAAACTCTGCTCACCACTTTTCTTTTTATAAGTAAAATTTTATTGGAACACAGCCACACCCATTCAATTACACATTGTCTATGCCTCCTTTCACTAGAAGGGCAGAGTTGAGTGCTGTGACCATGATTGTATAGATGCCATAAAGCCTAGAATATTTACTATTTGATCCTTTACCAAAAAATTAGTTAATCCCTGGTTTTATATACTGACATTTGAAGGTTCAAAGTTTAAAAAAAGAAAGAAAAGACTCATTGATGGTAACGGGATGATCCTAGAGAAAAATCCCTTGATTCAACATTCCGACCAGTGCATACAACCTCCAGTAGCATTTTAGTGACTCAGTGTTAAAATGAATGGACAGACAAGAAATACCAAACATACAAGCAACATTTTCACATGGAATTACACACCAAAACCAACAGGAAGAAAACAAAGGAGCTCAGATGATACCAACACAATGAGGGAACAGAAGAAACTAAATAAACTATAATATTCTCAGTGAGATAAAAGATGATAGTGTATCTATTAAAGAAAAAAAGACTACAGGTTCAAAATGAGTATTTATAGAGCAAGAAAAAGTTCCCATGAATTAAAAATATAACAGATGAAGGTTTTTTTTTAAACGTGTAAAAAGTTAGATGATAAAATCCAAATCTCTCTCAGAAAGTAGAAAAAGAGGGAAGGGAGGAGAATGGGGAGAGAGAGTGAGAGTGAGGACAAGAGAGGGGCAGGAAGGGACATGAAGGGAAGAGAATGAGAAAGAGAAAAAAGGAATGAAAGACCTAGGGCATAGGACAAGGATGGCCAAAGATGAAGTAAAGAATTTCCAGAAATTCTGTTGTGGTAATCATTTCCCAATATATACATATGTCAAATTATCACGTTGTACATCTTAAATTTACACAACGTTATATGTCAGTTATATCTCAATATAGCTGGGAGGGGGAAACATTTCTAGAAAAGAAGAGAAAGTGGAAGAAAGGAAATTATTTTAAACAAAAGCTACAAGATTTTCTAGAACAGAAGGAAATGAATCTTCTTTACACAGTGCCCAGCAAAATGGATGTAAAAAGATCTACACTAAGGCACATCTTTATAAAATTTCAGAACAACAGGGACAAAATAGATGATTCTAAAAGGATTAGGTTATATAAAAAGAATCAAAAACAACATTACCAATCTTCCTAAAAGCCACACGTATATGAAGGCTAGAAGGCAGTGGAACACTACCTTCTTATTTCTAAGACCAAATTATTTCTGACCTAAATGTGTGTGTGTATGTGTGTGTGTGTGTGTGTGTATATATATATATGTATATGTATATATATATATATATATGTGTATATATATACATACAAATTATCAATCAAAAAATAGGATAGAGAAAAATCATTTTCTGATATTCTGAATGTCAAATTTTTACCTCTCATGTATTCAATATCATGAAGGTGCCAGAGGAAATACAGCAAGAAAGAGAAAGACATAGAATTTGGAAAACTTGAGATCCCAGGGAAGGGGCTTAAGGAATTCCCAAAATAGCACTTTTGCAGATTTTAGCAAGCAACTGTAGCTGAGGAGAGAGGAATTGTGTCAGATTTATGAGCAATTTATCAAAGAAAAACAACTGGAGCAGATATATCAACTGATAAGATGGAGTCTGACAAACTCAGTGAAAAACTTTACCCCTTGGAGAGTTAAATAACAAAGATGTCAAAGATTTTTAAAGAATTAAGCAAATGAAAAATACAAAAGCAAAAGAAAATGAGGTAATTATCAAAGCAGAAAAAATAAAATGCCTCCTAGCTAAAAAATAAAATGTACAAGAATAGAAATGCAAACAAGGTATACTACTTGGCTTGGGAGTTAACCTTTTTTACATAATTATACTCATGGAAAGGGTAACTGTGGATTTATAATATCACCATACACGGTTCAGGAAGCAGGAAAGGGGCATGTAAGAGAGGTAAAATTTACACTTACTTCAGGAGGAAGTCAACAGATAAATGTGCAAACATGACAAAGCAAGAATATTGCAGCATTTAATTGTTTAGATATACAGAGGAAAAAGCTAGAGAAAACAACCAAAACCATAAAAGTGTTGAGACAGTGGCAGGAATTACCATTTTAAATAACGTTTAGCATTATTTGACATTTTAAACTATGATTAAATATTTCTTAATTAAAAACATTTTTTAATTATAAAGGCAAATGCAACACCCCAGAGGAAAATTCACCACTGCCTGAGTGAATGTAATAATCTCATAGTATATGAACAACTTTCCATAATTTATATTTAAAAAAAGAAGACTCTACTTAACATCTTTGGATGATTGTGATGACAGATTTAGCCCTGAAGTCCTCTGAGAATTTGTTAAAAAACAGACTGAAATAAAATTTAGGAAATTCTTTCATATATTCCCTTTAATGAGCTCCTGTGCTATATATACTACTTCTATCATTTGAGAGCTCCAAATGATCATCCAAATGTTGGTGCCAACATTTAGAATTTTTGGTGTTGCAAAAAAAGTGGAGACTTAAAAGTTTAGACAGCAAAAAGTCCCAGATGTGTTGAAACCCAGTGTCATGTTACATTGCTTCTTAGACCCTTTCATTCAATTCTGTGACTCAAAACACTTCAAGATTTGATCTGTGTGTTGTACAAATGCTGTTGGTAGCCTAGTGAAAGATTTAATATTGTTTATTGCCAAATATGTCTCCAAAAGTTTTAATCCCCTTATCTCTCTCTCCATTCCTCGTGTAAAGCAGACTAACGCGACATTGGGGACTGAGTCAGTGCAGAAGCGACTCTAAATAAGAGGAAGGAAACTTGTCAGTTGCTGAGGTCTTAGCAGAATATCTTAAATTACTTTTCCAAACTTTTAAGGATGGTAAAACTTCCAAGTTTTTTGGTCATAGAGTTGTTATTTGGGATTGGTTTTGTTTGTTGTCAAACTTGTAAAACAGATTCTTGTAAGAAAATGTATTGTGTCTAATTTGTTGGAGCTTAAATTTTCCTTTTAAAGTAATTAGAATAGAGAACTTCTAATTAATGGAACTAGGATCCTAGTCCCAGTTCTAACATTTACTCAATATATTCAACAAAACCTAATGAACACCTCAAAGCTCTGTCCTGAGATATCGTAGATGTGCTAAGGGGATGGAATACAAGATGCACTCCCTAGGAAATAAGATCAAATTATCTACCCTACAAGCTTATAATTTTCCACAAAATTTAAGCCCTTGATTAAAAGGCAATGTCAGACCTTTAAAAACTCACTTTTAAGAAAATGATTCATATGTATAGAATGATTATTGCAGAGTATATCCCTGAGATATTTTTATTCTATTCTGTTAAATTTTGCTCAGTTGAGGAGCACTGAAAGCTATTGTTTTTAAAACTTAATAGATTTATTGTTTATTTTGTTCATAATAAGTATGGATAGGTGATTTCAGTTGCTTAATTATAGACATGTGAGTTAAGGAAATGGATAGCATTACAGTGGTTACTGTTATTTTATTTAATACAGAAATTAAAGTGCACAAAAATCCAGTTCAAATCTTCTGGTATAATCTCTTCCATCCTAGAATGAAATAGTACTCTGTTTTGCATCCACTTGGGAAATCATCTTGAATGTGCCTTTTGTGCAAATAAAGTGTGCTCTTCTCTCCAGTTTAAATCACTCACATCCATACTGAATCCAAAATAATTGATAATCATTCATTTGGTTCTACTAGGAGTTTCATTCCTCATGGTTAAACATTCTTTTTCTGTCTTCTACTTCTTTTCACAGTTTTCTTTTTAAGCACACTCCCCATTTTTTCTCCTACTAGTCCAAACACCAACACTCCATGGCATAACCATTGAAAAAGCAAAACATGAATTTTATTTCTTCCCTCATTGAAGCTTGTTCTGTGTTAAGTCTCCCTCAGGTTGACATAGAGATTCAACCCAATTGCAAACAAAATTCTGGCAGGCTTTTACGTAGAAACTGACAAGCTGATTCCAAAATCAATATGGAAATAGAAAGGGCCTAGGACAGTCAGAACAATTTTGACGATGGAGAACAAAGACTAACACTACCTGCTTTCAACATCTAATATAAAGCTAAAGTGTGGTATTGAGCTCAAGATTAATAAATAAGCCAATGGAACATAGTACAAAATCCAGAAACAGACCCACACATATACAGATAATTAATTTTTACAAATGTACAAAGGAAATTAAGTGTAGAAATGGTGGTGTTTCCAAAGAGTTCTTAGATAAGACACCAGAGGCATTATACATAACAGACAAAAATCAGAAATTTGGACACTATCAAAATCAAAAACTATTCTGCAAAAGTTAAGAGAGGGAAACATAAGCTATGTAGGCTGGGAAAAAATACATGTAAATCATGTATCCAATGAAGGACTTATGTTCAAAGTATAAAAAGAACTCTCAAAACTCAACAGTAAAAAAATAAATAACCCAGTTTTTAAAATGGGCTTTGAACACATTCTTCAAAGAAGTCACACAGAAGATATACAGATAAAAAGCACATGAAAAAGTCCCAAATTTGTTAGCCATTAGGGAAATGCAAATTAAAACTGCAATGAGACACCACTATACACACTTAATAAAATGGAAAAAAACAAAATTTTAAAGGCTAAAAATTAATACTATCCAGAGCTCTCAAGATTGTGGAGAACCTGCTGCTCACATATTTTGCTCATGGAAATGCAAAATGCTAAAGCTACTCTCAAAAAGCAGTTTAGCAGTTTCTTACCAAGTGATGTAACAACGCCCTTAAATCTTCAGTCAGTCCGTCAAACCCCACACCCACATCTGGTGTTTTACTTAAACTACACATAGTGATATCCCTAAAGACTCAGTAACTGGCCATGTTTTTTTATTATCTACTTACTTTCCCCCAGGCAATCTAAGGTACATCTATGACTTTAGTAAGCATGAAATCGCTGATAATTCCCAACTTTATATCATCATGTTTTACCACTTTTACAGCTTCAGATCTACATATCTGAAGGTCTCCTTGATGTATCAAATGTATCAAAGTCACCTCAAATGCAACATGTCGTAGAGGTCTTTTCTCCAAAGGTAGTCCTCCTTGAGGTTTCTCTGTTCATTCAATGGTCAACCATATATACAGTTCCTCAAGCGTGAACAAGGGTCAACATTGATGACTCTTCTTTACCACGCTTTCCTCCACAGCCTATCAGTCACCAAGCCCAATGGTGTTTTATTTCACTATGTATGAATTCCATCTTTTCTTTCCATTACTACCATATTAGAGGCTGCCATGATATTTCCTCAAGACCACAGCTAGAGCCATCCAATTCATGCTATTCCCCCCAATTCTGTCACCTTTCCCCAGTCCATTCTCAACAGGGCATGAAGTGACCTTTTAAAAATGCAAATTTGGAGATTCAAGATGGCAGTGTGAGAGGTGAGACAGAGAATTCCTCCCAAAACCACATATAGTGTGAAAATATAGTTAATACAACTAGCCCTAAACCAGAACAGGAAAGAAGGCTGCACCAGACTGCATACAGACCTCACTAAGAGAGCAGACCTCATTAAACAGGGTAACATATGAAAGCCTTGATCCGACAGGGACCCAAGCCTTTCCCCACCTCAGCTCATCGGTGGAGGAAGAGAAACGGAGTGGAGAGGGGGTGGAAGCCTAAGACTGCTGAACAACCAACCCTGGAGGTCTGCTTTGGAACATAAACCTACATTGTGTGGTGCTCTGGAGGTTGGTGGGATTGGGGAGCTGGGACAGGCAGAGTGCCTGGGAGACTGAGATTCTGGCCATTTGTGGAGGATGGAAATCCACATCCAGCCACTCTGAGACAAAGGAAAAGCAGGTGATCTGACAGGCTTCCTAGCAGCAAGAGGGCTGCTGACGGGCCAGGGATAACACGGAGCTTCATAAGCCGGGGAAGGGATAGGTGGACAAGGTTGTCTGGGTGCACTCTGCCAAGCAGATTGGGAGCTTTGAGGAGCTTCAGGCACTCCATCCCCCTGGCTGCCTACTCAGCTCCGAGGCCCCTGACTGACACGCAGCCTGCTGCACCTTCCTCCTGGCCTGCCAGCACCTGCTCTCAAACCAGCGGTCACTGCACTGGTGTCAGGCCAGCCAGAGGGAGGCCCTGCCCACAACAGTTAGAGATGCCAAGCACAAAGGCTTACACCTGTGTGCTCTGCCCACTGGCTCTGATACTGTAGAAGGCACTGCAGCCATGAATCAGGAAAGAGCTCTTTCTTCCCCCCAGGCACAGGCACCGCTCCCCCCTGACAACCAACCTCACCCTAGGGGCTGAGCATCTCCAGACACTAGAGCTTCAAGGCACTAGGGGGCACCACATACAATTATGAATTGTCAAAGGAACCTGGTTCAGACCAAAATCTCACAAACGACAAAAAAGGGCTAAATGAAACTGAACTGACCAATCTTCCTGAAAGAGAGTTTAAAAAAAAAATCATAAACATGCTCATGAGGTACAGAAAAATATTCAAGAACTCAGGGATAAATTTAAGGTGGAGATTCAATCATCAAGAAATTCCATACCTGAAATGAAACATACAATGCACAGATTTAAAAGCAGATTACAAGTGGTAGAGGAGACGGTAAATGGAATAGAAATTAGAGAAGAGGAATACAAAGAAGCTGAGGCACAGAGAGAAAAAAGGATCTCTAAGAATGAAAGAACATTGAGAGAACTGTGTGACCAATGCAAATAAACAATATCCGCATTAAAGGGATACCAGAAGAAGAAGAGAGGGAAAAGGGATAGAAGGTGTCTTTTAGGAGGTAATTGCTGAAAAATTCCCCAATCTTGGGAAGGAGATAGTCTCTCAAGCCATGGAGGTGCACAGATCTCCCAACACAAGGGAGCCAAGGAAGACAACATCAAGACATATAATAATTAAAATGGCAGAGGTGAAGGATAAAGACAGACTTTTAAAAGCAGCTAGAGAGAGAAAAAAGATCACATACAAAGGAAAGTCCATCAGGCTATCATCATATTTCTCAACAGAAACCTTACAGGCCAGAAGGGAGTGGCATGATATATTTAATTCAATGATGCAGAAGGGCCTCGAACCAAGAATACTCTACCCGGCAAGGTTATGATTTAAATTTGAAGGAGGGATAAAACAATTTTCAGATAAGCAAAAGCTGAGAGAATTTACCTCCACAAGCCACCTCTACAGTGCATTTTGGAGGGACTGCTATAGATGGAAGTATACCTAAGACTAAATAGATGTCACCAGGGGAAATAAAACCACAGCAAAGTAGAACAATTAATTACTAAGCAGATGAAAAATCAAATCAACTACCCCCAAAATCAATCATGGGATAGACAAAGAGTACAGAATATGATACCAAGCATATAAAGAATTGAGAAGGAAGAAAAAGGAGGAAAAAAAGAGAACCCCTTTAGGTTGTGTATGTAATAGCATACAAAGTGAGTTTAATTAGACTGTTAGAAAGTAATGGAATTACCCTCGAACCATTGGTAACCATGAATCTACACCTGCAATGGCAATAAGTACATACCTATCGATAATCACCCTAAATGTAAATGGTCTGAATGCACCAGTCAGAAGACATAGAGTCACTGAACGGATAAAAAAACAAGACCCATCTATATGCTGCCTACAAGAGACACACTTCAAACCCAAAGATATACACAGACTGAAAGTAAAGGGATGGAAAAAGATATTTCATGCAACAAATAGTGAGACAAAAACAGGAGATACAGTACTTTTATCACACAAAATAGGCTTCAAAACAAAGAAAGTCACGAGAGACAAAGAAGGACATTACATAAAGATAAAGGGGTCAGTCAAACAACAGGATATAACTATTATAAATACCAATGCACCCAACACAGGATCAACTACATATGTGAAAAAAGTACGAAGAGAATTAAAGGGGGAAATAGAATGCAATGCATTCATTTTAGGAGACTTCAACACAATACTCACTCCAAAGGACCAATCAACCAGACAGAAAATAAAGAGACAAAGGCACTGAACAACATATTAGAACAGATAGACCTAACGGATATCTATGGAACACTCCATCCAAAAGCAACAGGACACATATTCTTCTCAAGTGCACATGGAACATTTTCCAGAATAGATCATATACAAGGCCACAAAAAGAACCTCAGGAAATTCAAAAAGACTGAAATTGTGCCAACCAGCTTCTCAGATCACAAAGGTATGAAACTAGAAATAAATTACACAAAGAAAATGAAAAATCCCACAAACACATGGAGGCTTAATAACATGCTCCTAAATAATCAATGACCAAATAAAAACAGATATCAAGCAATATATGAAAACTAATGACAACAATAATTCAACACCACAAAATCTGTGGGACACAGTGAAAGCTGTGCTAAGAGGGAAATACATTGCAATGCAGGCCTACCTCAGCAAAGAAGAACAATCACAAATTAAACAGTCTAAACTCACAATTAAGGAAACTAGAAAGGGAAGAACAAATGAGGCTCAAAGTCAGTAGAAGGAGGGACATAATAAAGATTAAAGCATAAATAAATAAAATTGAGAAAAATAAAACAATAGAAAGAATCAATGAAAGCAGGAGCTGGTTCTTTGAGAAAATAAACAAAATAGATAAATCCCTAGCCAGACTTATCAAGAAAAAAAGAGAGTCTACACACATAAACGGATTCAGAAATGAGAAAGGAAAAATCACTACGGACACCACAGAAATACAAAGAATTATGAGAGAGTACTATGAAAAATTATATGGTAACAAACTGGATAACCTAGAAGAAATGGACAACTTTTTAGAAAAATACACCCTTCCAAGGTTGACCCAGGAAGAAACAGAAAATCTGAACAGACCAATTACCAGCAAAGAAATTGAATTGGTAATCAAAAACGACCTAGGAACAAAATACCTGGACCAGATGGTTTCACTACTGAATTTTATCAAACATTTAGTGAAGACCTAATACCCATCCTGTTAAAGTTTTCCAAAAAAATAAAAGAGGAGGGAATACTCCCAAACTCATTCTCTGAGGCCAACATCACTCTAATACCAAAACTAACCAGGAAAAGACACCACAAAAAAGAAAATTACAGACCAAAATCGTTGATGAAAATAAATGCAAAAATACTCAACAAAATACTAGCAAACCAAATTCAGAAATACATCAAAAAGATCATCCATCATGATCGCAGGTATGCAAGGATGGTACAACATTCGAAAAATCCATCAACATCATCCACTACAACAACAAAAAGGACAAAAACTACATGATCATCTCCATAGATGCTGAAAAAGCATTTGACAAAATTCAAAATCCATTCATGATAAAACTCTCAAAAAAAAGGGGTATACAGTGCAAGTACCTCAACATAATAAAGGCCATATATGACAAACCCACAGCCAACATTATACTTAACAGCGAGAAGCTGAAAGATTTTCCTCTAAGATCGGGAACAAGACAAGGACGCCCACTCTCCCCACTTTTATTCAACATAGTTCTGGAGGTCCTGGCCACAGCAATCAGACAACACAAAGAAATAAAAGGAATCCAGATTGGCAAGGAAGAAGTCAAACTGTCCTTGTTTGCAGATGACATGACATTGCACATAAAAAACCCTAAAGACTCCACTCCAAACTACTAGTTCTAATATCTGAATTCAGTAAATTTACGGGATACAAATTAATACACAGAAATCTGCTGCATTCCTATACAGTAACAATGAACTAGCAGAAAGAGAAATCAGGAAAACCATTCCATTCACAATTGCATCAAAAGGAATAAAATACCTAGGAATAAACCTAACCAAGGAAGTGAAAGACCTATACTCTGAAAACTACAAGACACTCTTAAGAGAAATTAAAGAGGACACTAATAAATGGAAATTCATCCCATGCTCTTGGCTAGGAAGAATAAATACTGTCAAAATGGCCATACTGCCTAAAGCAATCTACAGATTCAATGCAATCCCTATCAAAATACCAACAGCATTCTTCAGTGAACTAGGGCAAATAGTTCTAAAATTCATATGGAACCACAAAAGACACTGAATAGCAAAAGCAATCCTGAGAAGGAAGAATAAAATGGGGAATTACGCTCCGTGACTTCAAGCTCTACTACAAAGCCACAGTATTCAAACAGATTAGGGAGCCCAGATATAAACCCAAGCATATATGGTCAATTAATATATGATAAAGGAGCCATGGATATACAATGGGGAAATGACAGCCTCTTCAACAGCTGGTTTTGGCAAAACTGGATAGCTACATGTAAGAGAATGAAATGGGCTTACTGTCTAACCTCATACAAAAAAGTAAACTCAAAATGAATCAAATACCTGAATGTAAGTCATGAAACCATAAATCTCTTAGAAAAAAACGTAGGCAAAAATCTCTTAGACATAAATATGAGCAATTTCTTCATGAACATATCTCCTCCGGTAAGGGAAACAAAAGCAAAAATGAACAAATGGGACTATGTAAAACTAAACAGCTTCTGTACAGCAAAGGATACCATCAGTAGAACAAAAAGACATCCTACAGTATGGGAGAATATATTCATAAACGACATATCCAATAAGGGGTTGACATCCAAATTATATAAAGAGCTCATGCACTTCAACAAACAAAAAGCAAATAAGCCAAAAAAGCAAAAATTGGCAGAGGAGCTGAACAATTTTCCAAAGAAGAAATTCAGATGGTCAACATGCACATGAAGAGATGCTCCACATCACTAATCATCAGAGAAATGCAAATTAAAACCACCATGAGACATCATCTCACACTAGTTAGGATCAAGCATATATGGTCAATTAATATACGATAAAGGAGCCATGGATATACAATGGGGAAATGACAGCCTCTTCAACACCTGATGATGGCAAAAACGGACAGCTACGTGGAAGAGAATGAAACTGGGTTATTGTCTAAGCCCATACACTAAAGTAAACTCAGAAAGAATCAAAGACCTGAATGGAAGTCATGAAACCATAAAACTCTTAGACAAAAACATAGTCAAAAATCTCTTGGACATAAGCATGAGCAACTTCTTCATGAACATATATCCCTGGGCAAGGGAAACAAGAGCAAAAGTGAACTAGTGGGACTATATCAAACTAAGGACGTCATCAGTAGAACAAAAAGACGTCCTACAGAATGGCAGAATATATTCATAAATGACATATCCAATAAGGGGATGACACCCAAATTATATAAAGAGCTCACACACCTCAACAAACAAAAACCAAATAAGCCAATTAAGAAATGGGCCGAGAAGGTGAACAGACACTTCTCCAAACAAGAAATTGAGATAGCAAATGAAAAGATGCCCAACATATCTAATCATCAGACAAGTGCAAATTCAAACCACAATGAGATGTCACCTCCACCAGTTAGGATGACCAACATCCAAAAGACAGACAAAAAATGTTGCCAATGATGTGGACAAAGTGGAAATCTACTACACTGCTGGTGGGAATGTAAAATAGTTCAACCATTGTGGAAAGCAGTGTGGAGGTTCCCAAAAAACTAAAAATAGAAAGACCATTTGACCCAGGAATTCCACTCCTAGGAATTTACCCTAAGAATGCAGGAGCCCAGTTTGAAAAAGAGATATACGCCCCTATGTTTATCACAGCACTATTTACAATAGCCAAGAAATGGAAACAACCCAACTGTCCATCAGTAGATGAATGGATAAAGAAGATGTGGTACACATACACAATGGAATATTATTCAGCCATAAGAAGAAAACAAATCCTACCATTTGCAACAACACGGATGGAGCTAGGGGGTATTATGCTCAGTGAAATAAGCCAGGTGGACAAAGATAAGTATCAAATGAGTTCACTCATATGTGGAGTATACGAACAAAGAAAAACCTGAAGGAACAAAATGGCAGCAGAATCACAGAACCCAAGAATGGACTAACAGTTAACAAAGGGAAAGGGATTGGGGAGGATGGGTGGGAATGTAGGGATAAGGGGGAAAATGGGGCATTACAATGTGCACACATAATGTAGGGGGAGGGCACAGGGAAGGCAGTACAACACAGAGAAGAAAGTAGTGATTCTATAGCATCTTACTACACTGATGGACAGTGACTGTAATGGGGTATGTGGTGGGGACTTGATAATAGGGGGAGTCTAGTAACCACAACGTTGTTCATGTAATTGTACATTAATGACAGCAAAATTAAAAAAATAAACATAAAACATCAGCAGCAAATGCGGTTCTAAATTCATTCCAACACAAGAATTTAAGACTAATCCAGAGCTTCGTTTGATGAATGTTTTGACATGTTCCAAAAAAAGAATGTCCGTTTTTCCAATCTATAACACAAATTAAAACCTCATCAGCAAATGCACTTCTAAATTCATTCCAAAACAAAAGTTAAGATTTATCCGTAGCTTAGTTTGATGAATCAAATGGAACAGAGGGACACTATACTGCTTCTCTTAACCAACATCTGTCATCATCTAAAGCACAAGATGAATACAGTTTTAGGGTTTAGTTTAGTTTAGTTTTTTGAAGGAGGTGTCAAAATGATTCTCAAAGGACAATGTCATTTCTAGTTATTTATCAAAACAAATGAGGATTTTCATTCATTTTTGGGCACAGGGCTTAGATGAAATTACTGAGTGAAGGGCAAAATAATATTTTATGCTACGCAACCCTACCATAATAGCACAAACATCACTGGGATCACTGAGATCTGGGGATGGCGCAAGATAGAACAAAAAGGAATACTTCAGCATCAATACTCCTTTATATTTTTCTTCACTTTTAATTTTAGCCCATCCCCATATTTATGCATTATGAACATCTAAACTTCAAAGGAGCTCATGAATTCTCTTAATCATAAAGGAAACTCACTTACATAAAACACTAAGTAAAATTACCATTTATCTAGTGCAAAGACTCAACTCTCACTGTACACTATTTTTAAAAAGAGTGACCCCTAAGAGCCTGGCACAACTGGTGTGGGACACAACCCAGGTAACAATGTATCTATATTTTAGGATCTTTCCAGGCTAGTCTACTGTAACCTGGTTTGAAAACCACTAAAACCGCTTATCTGGTATATACATACTCAAACTAGGTCTCAGAAAAAAAAAAAAAAAGGTAAAAGAATGCAAATATCTGCAGCACAAAGATTTTTAAGGATTTACATTTAAAACTGCAAATATTAAATTCTTTCAATCTTACAGATGGCTTCCTCCAACTGTCCCAGTCTCCTCTTCGCAGTCGGTCATGGTCACATCTAGTTGTTTATTAGCAGTGACCTGGGGAGTTGAAGCTTCTACCAGCATATCATCAATTTCATCAATACGACCTGGAAACAAAAGGAAAAATTTTTAAAGGGCATCTGTTTGTCAACGAATTGTTAGACAAAACTTTTTACTCACTCTGAAGACTATGAAATTCGTTACAAAAGTAAATATCCTGTGTCAGATTGAAAATTTAAAAAATATTGCTCAACGCACATAGTGAAAGCAACACTTACACTCTTAATCTGTACATCTTCATATATTTCCTCTTTTATGATTTTTGTTTACAAACTATTAATGGTTTCTGTAAGAATTTGTATGATGCTACAGTGATGTTAATCCGGCAGTTTCTAAAGGTATTAAGATCCTATGTATTCATATTCTTTAAAATAGTAACCCTTTAGTATCTAAAATAAAGATATTACATTCATTGTGTATTTTTTCCAAAGTTAGTTTTAACAAATGATATGCAATTCTTTTAAGAAATACACAGCAGCTTTTCAGGCTTATGCTAGGAAATCCGGAAGATCAGGGGTAGGTGTTCTTTTCTAAATTATTGCAAGTTTGGAAAGTGCTTCCTTATTTGGAGGATGGATGCCTATTATGTTTGGTTCAGTATGTTTCCTTAATTATTTACTTCATCTAGAACTAATTTTATTTATGGGATCAGGTAAGATCATAAATAGAATCCAGTCTTGTCCCTCCATGGCTCACTGGCTCTCACCAAACCACTTACAGAAAAACACTCTCTTTTCCCTCCTTACGTCTTAGTACCTCCCTTAAATATTCTTACATGTTTTAGATTACATTTTGAAGCCATCTATTCATCTCCTTTGATACAGAATGTGCCAGTGTGACTCTTTTTTTTTTTACATAGCTTTCCGAGGTATAACTTTCTACTTTAAAATTCACATTTTTATCTTAAAGAGATATTTGTGCACCCATGCTCTTGGCCAAGACATCAAAGCAACCCAAATGCCCATCAATGGATAAATTATTTTTTAAAAATGGTATAAATGCACAATGGATTTTACCCAAAGAAAAGAACTTCTCAGATTCAAAAGACATATGCACCCCTATGTTTATGGCAGCACTATTTACACTAGCCAGGATATGGATATATCCTAAGTGTCCATCAGTAGAAGAATGGATAAAGAACGTGTGGCACATATACACAATGGAATACTACTCAGCCATAAGAAACAAATCAATCCTACCATTTGCAACAACATGGATGGAGCGAGAGGGTATTATGCCCAGTGAAATAAGTCAGGCAGAGAAAGACAAATACCAAATGATTTCCCTCATTTGTGGAGTATAACAGCGAAGCAAAACTGAAGGAACAAAATAGCAGCACACTCACAGACTCTTACTTGGTTACCAAAGGGGAGGGTTGGGGGACGGCTAGTGGGGAAGTAGGGAGAAGGGCATTGTACGGCATCATGATTAATGCACATGGTGTGTGTGGTGTCACGGGGAAGACAGTGTAGCACAAAGACCAGAAGGGACTCTGCGGTATCTTACGACACTGATGGAGTGTGACTGCAATGGTGTATGGAGGGGGGGGGAAGACACGATAGTAAGGGTGAATGTATAACCATATTGCTTTTCTTGTGAAACCTTCATAAGAGTATATATAAAGGATACCTTAAAAAAAAGTAAATCAGTTATTTCAAGTAAACAGTATTAACTAAGTCAGTTATACTGCCTTTCTGTTGTCTGTATTTAAAAAGTGCCATTTCAATTCTTCATAGCAAAGTTAGTTATGACAATAATATTACAAATTTAATTAACAGGTAAGTATGAGGATCACTTAACCTACCACTTGTAACAATATTTTATTCCAAGAAGATAACGGCCAAGTAATGAAACAATAAACAGTTAGCATTTTAGGCACAATTTTCAACCCTCCGCGTATATATCAATTTATTGTATCAATTAAAAAATAAGATGAGGAGATTTGACAAATTCCTTGTAGAGTCTAATAGTATACTACCAGGAAGCAAGAGTAGGAGTTTCTAACATATTAAGATATTTCACTTTATCAAATTCTCTTCACACTTGTACACTGCTACTAATCCAGCTTACCATATTCATCCATAGTAATGTCCATAAGTTCAACTTCATTATTCCACAAAGGCTTCATCGCAGCAGAAACGCTGCTGCCATTCATAGTCTCCTGTGGCACACATGTATGGTAAGTTGAACCTTGGCGCCAGGGAGATCTGTAGTGTCCAAAGGTTGAACGAGACCTTAAATGGCATTAATATTAAATTAGTAAACATAAAAAACAAAAAAATTTTAGTTACCCAATAAATCATAAGCCTTTCTTACACAATATACTATAAAGTACTTCATGGAAGGTATCTCCACAGAATAATGATAACACAATTCAAAATTATGACTAGCACAATGCCCAGCACTCAGCAAACATGCTGAATGAAATGTTCAGAAAATGTTCTCCAATCAACTGACATAAGGATATGAGAAATGATATGCAAGACCAATCCCTGGTGTAAAATACAGGATTCTGTTTCAAGAATGCTGCTCTCTGTTCAGTGGTTATTTTGAATACACATCTGTGGTTATGATCAAGTATTCACATTATATGTTAATACCTGAGATTATGCACCACAGGTAAAGTAACAAAACTAACAGCACGCTAAACATTTAATAACATCTGCATGATCTTGTATGTTTAGTCCAGATTGGATTTGTAAAACACAGCTTTGGGAGTCCTAAACCAAGCTATGTTTCTTGTGCTGCCCTAAAAGAGATTCAAGGCCCAGAGAAATTTCCTCGGATCAGCAGAGGTAAGGAGAGCTGCAGCTCATTGGGCAGTTTGGTAGCAATCACAAAACATAACTTGTTTGTGCTGAATGTTTTTACCATCATTTATGATGTGTATGGCATTGTATTGTGTTGTTACTTACTGTGTTTCATTTTTTTTATTTTAAGGGATTGACTGTAATAATCCAGATGGGGGAAATACAGAGAAATCGTATGTGGAATACACAGCCCTAAAGCTCCCAGAGAAAAATGAATGTTTTAGAAAGGTGGGACTTATATAAAGCTCTTTTTCTCTCTTATGCAAACTGAATATGAAACTGACTGTTAGTTTATTGTCAGCATGTATGGAAAGGTTGAGCCAGACCCATTAATATGCAGTCATGAGGGGTACAAGCTCGACCACTCAGGAAAGAACTCCAGAGTTCAAACTGGGCTATAAATGGCCTCAGCAATTGTACAGCCTAAGAGTTTATAAAGAAGTTCAAATTCTAAAATGAAATTCCCCAGTATCAGGAGTAAAAAACATTAATTCCTGAGACAGTAAAAAAGGACCGCCCATCCCTGCAAGAACAGCACAGGCTGAGGCATGAGAGTAATCCAATGTCTCAGGATAACAATGGCTTTGAAAGAAGACAGAGATCACCATGTAAAATCCTTGAGACACCAAGAGTCTGTGATGAGAAGTCTACCATTTATGAAAAGCTGTTAATAGCTACCAAAAGTTCCAGGTCCATTTTGTAGTACTTTTGTGAAAGCTTCATAGGATGTCCTACCTCCAATTTAGTGACATCTCTCACGTCCTGACATCTAAGGATCTGAAGCACAGATGCAGTGTCTCTAGGGGCCAGCTACACAGTGACCAAGGTCACACGCCCACATACACTAAGGAGAGCGTGGGTCAGGAGCACTATCCGCTACTCGGGTGAGTGGATCCGCTTACATATGAGGCGGCTCCATGACAAGAAAGATGTCCAGTTCCACAAAGAAAAACAGATCCTTAATTGCAGCAATTCTTGTAGATCATAAAAACTGAGTCACTGTTGTACGAGCACTATGCAAAGTCACAGGATAATGGGGCACAAACTGGTGAGTAGCAGCTTTTCCCAGTCTGTGAAATCCTTTAAACCTTAAAACAAATGATATATGCTAGACCACTCTCTTCCAGCCCATTACAAGCAGCACTTCAGTGGGAAAGTGGCAAGTGGAAAAGCACACATTCTAGGTGTCTTTTGACATGTTCCAAAATAAGAATGTCTGTTTTTTTCAATTACCACACAAATTAAAACATCAGCAGTAGATTCAAGATGGGGGCATGAGAGGCGAGACAGGGAATTCCTCCCAAACCTCATACAGTGTGAAAATATAGTTAATACAACTAGCCCTAAAACAGCAACAGGAGGGAGGGCTGCACCAGACTGCATACAGACCTCGCTAACAGAGCAGACCTCAAGAAACAGTGAAACGTACGAAAGCCTTGATCCGGTGGGTCCTGAGCCCTTCCCCACAACAGCTCACTGGCAGGAGGAAGAGAAATGGTGTGGAGAACTGGTGGAAGTCTAAGACTGCTGAACACCCAGCCCTAGAGGTCTGCTTTGGAGCACAAACCTACATTGTGTGGTGCTCTGGAGGTTGGTAGGGTTGGGGAGCTGGTACAGGTGGAGTGCTTGAGAGACAGAGATTCTGGCGGGTTTGTGGAGGACGGCGATCTACATCCAGGAGCTCAGGGTCAAAGAAAAGGCTTCCTAGCAGTGAGAGGGATGCTGAAGGGGAGGGGTTTGCACAGAGCTTGGTACATGGGAGAAGGGTTATAGGTGGACAAGGTTGTCTGGGCGCACTGTGCCAAGCAGGTTGGGAACTTTGAGGAGCTTCAGGTGCTCCAAACCCCTGGCTGCCTACTCATCTATGAGGCCTCCTACAGTGACACACAGCCTGCTGTGCCTTCCTCCTGGCCAGCTGGCACCTGCTTACAAACTGGCAGTCACTGCACTGGTGTCAGGCGAGCTGAGGGCAGCCCCACCTACAACAGCTACAGACGCCAAGCACAGAGCCTTACCCCAGTGGCTCTAATACTGGAGACAGGCACTGCAGCCAGGAATCAGGAAACAGCCCTTTCTTCCCCCAGGGACCAGCACCGCTCCCTTAAGACCCCCAACCACACTCTAGGGGCTGAGCAGCATGGTACCTCTAGGGGAAAGCAGTATGGATGTTCCCAAAAAACTAAAAATAGAAAGACCATTTGACCCAGGAATTACACTCCTAGGAATTTACCCTACGAATGCAGGAGCCCAGTTTGAAAATGAGATAAGCGCCCCTATATTTATCACAGCACTATTTACAATAGCCAAGAAAAAAAGAAGCAACCCAAGTGTCCATCAGTAGATGAATGGATAAAGAAGAAGTGGTACACATACACAATGGAATATTATTCAGCCATAAGAAGAAAACCAATCCTACCATTTGCAACAACATGGATGGAGCTAGGGGTTATTATGCTCAGTGAAATAAGCCAGGCAGACAAAGATACGTATCAAATGAGTTCACTCATATGTGGAGTATACGAACAAAGAAAACCTGAAGAACAAAATGGCAGCAGAATCACAGAACCCAAGAATGGACTAACAGTTAACAAAGGGAAAGGGATTGGGGAGGATGGGTGGGAAGGTAGGGATAAGCGGGAAAAGGGGGCATTACAATGTGCACACATAATGTAGGGGGAGGGCACAGGGAAGGCAGTACAACACAGAGAAGACAAGTAGTGATTCCATAGCATCTTACTATGCTGATGGACAGTGACTGTAATGGGGTATGTGGTGGGGACTTGATAGTAGGGGGAGTCTAGTAACCCCAACGTTGTTCATGTAATTGTATATTAATGACAGCAAAATTAAAAAATAAAAATAAAACATCAGCAGCAAATGTGTTTCTAAATTCATTCCAACACAAAAATTTAACAGTAATGCAGAGCTTAGTTTGATGAATGTTCTGACATGTTCCAAAAAAAGAATATCCGGGTTTTCAATCTATAACACAAATTAAAACCTCATCAGCAAATGCACTTCTAAATTCGTTCCAACACAGAAGTAAAGATTAATCCGTAGCTTAGTTTGATGAATCAAATGGAACAGAGGGACACTTTACTGCTTCTCTTAACCAATATCTGTCATCATCTAAAGCACAAAATGAATGCAGTGTTAGGGTTTAGTTTACTATAGCTTTTTGAAGGGGGTGTCAAAATGATTTTCAAAGGACAATGTCATTTCCAGTTATTTATCAAAACAAATGAGGCTTTTCATTCATTTTTGGGCACAGGGCTTATATGAAATTACTGAGTGAAGGGCAAAATAATGTTTCACGCTACGCAGCCCTAACATAATAGCACAAACATCACTGGGATCCCTGAGATCTGGGGATGACGCAAGTTAGAACAAAAAGGAATACTTCACCATCAATACTCCTTTATATTTTTCCTCACTTTTAATTTTAGCCCATCCCCATATTTAAGCATTATGAACATTTAAACTTCAAAGGAGGTCATGAATTCTCTTAATCATAAAGCAAACTCAGTTTCGTAAAACACTAAGTAAAATTATAATTTATCCAGAGCAAAGACTCAACTCTCACTGTACACTATCTTTAAAAAGAGTGACCCCTAAGAGCCTGGCACAACTGGTGTGGGACACAACCCATGTAACAATGTATCTATATTTTAGGATCTTTCCAGGTGAGTCTACTGTAACCTGGTTTGAAAACCATTAAAACCGCTTACCTGGTATACACATACTCACACTAGGTCTCAGGTAAAAAAAAGGTAAAAGAATGCAAATATCTGCAGCACAAAGATGTTTAAGGATTTACATTTAAAACTGCAAATATTAAATTCTTTCAATCTTACAGATGGCTTCCTCCAACTGTCCCAGTCTCCTCTTCGCAGTCGGTCATGGTCACATCTAGTTGTTTATTCGCAGTGACGTGGGGAGCGGAGGAAGCTTCTACCAGCATGATATCATCAATTTCATCCATACGACCTGGAAACAGAAGGAAAAAATTTTTAAAGGGCATCTGTTTGTCAACGAATTGTTAGACAAAACTTTTTACTCACTCTGAAGACTATGAAATTCGATACAAAAGTAAATATCCTATGTGTCAGATTGAAAATTTAAAAAATATTGCTCAATGCACATAGTGAAAGCAACACTTACACTCTTAATCTGTACATCTTCATATATTTCCTCTTTTATGATTTTTGTTTACAAACTATTAATGGTTTCCGTAAGAATCTGTATGATCCTACAGTGATGTTAATCCGGCAGTTTCTAAAGGTATTAAGATCTTACATATTCATATTCTTTAAGATGGTAACCCTTTAGTATCTAAAATAAAGTTATTACATTCATTGTGTATTTTTTCCAAAGTTAGTTTTAACAAATGATATGCAATTCTTTTAAGAAATACACAGCAGCTTTTCAGGTTTATGCTAGGAAATCCGGAAGATCAGGGGTACGTGTTCTTTTCTAAATTATTGCAAGTTTGGAAAGTGCTTCCTTATTTGGGGGATGGATGCGTATTATGTTTGGTTCAGTATGTTTCCTTAATTATTTACTTCATCTAGAACTAATTTTTGTTTATGGGATCAGGTAAGATTATAAATAGAATCCAGTCTTGTCCCTCCATGGCTCACTGGCTCTCACCAAACCACTTACGGAAAAACCCTCTCTTTTCCCTCCTTAGGTCTTGGTACCTCCCTTAAATATTCTTACATGTTTTAGATTACATTTTGAAGCCATCTATTCATCTCTTTTGATAAAGAATGTGTCAGTGTGACTTTTTTTTTTACATAGCTTTCCGAGGTATAACTTTCTACTTTAAAATTCACATTTTTGTCTTAAAGAGATATTTGTGCACCCATGCTCTTGGCCAAGACATCAAAGCAACCCAAATGCCCATCTGTGGGTAAATTATTTTTTAAAAGTGGTATAAATGCACAATGGATTTTACCCAAAGAAAAGAACTTCTCAGATTCAAAAAGACATATACACCCCTATGTTTATGGCAGCACTATTTACACTAGCCAAGATATGGAAATAACATAAGTGTCCATCAGTAGAAGAATGGATAAAGAACGTGTGGCACATATACACAATGGAATACTACTCAGCCATAAGAAACAAATCAATCCTACCATTTGCAACAACATGGATGGAGCGAGAGGGTATTATGTTATGCTCAGTGAAAAAAGTCAGGCAGAGAAAGTCAAATACCAAATGATTTCCCTCATTTGTGATGTATAACAATGAAGCAAAACTGAAATAACCAAATAGCAAGAGACTAACAGACTCTAAGGAGGCACTAGCAGTTACCAATGGGGAGGGTTGGAGGAGGGCGGGTGGGGAGGGATGGAGGGAGAAGGGAATTGTGGGGTATCATCATTGGTGCACATGGTGTGTGTGGGGTCATGGGAAAGACAGTGTAGCACAGAGAAGGAAGTAGGGACTCTGTGGCATCTTACTACACTGATAGACAATGACTGCAGTAGGGTATGGCGAGACTCGATAATAAGAGTGAATGTAGTAACCACATTGTTTTTCTTGTGAAACCTTCATGAGTATACATCAATTATACCTTAAAAAATTTCAGTAAGAAATAATTAAAATAAAATTGTAGTATATAAACACAATGCAATACTATTCAGCTTTAAAAAGTAAGGAAATCCTATCACATACTACAACATGAAGAAACCTCAAGGACATTATGCTAACTGAAATAATACAGGCACACACACACACACGCACTGTATGATTCCACTTATGTCACATATATGAAGTATTCACAAAAGATCACATAAATTTGACTATACTAAAGTAGTCAGATTCACAGAGAAAGTAAAATGGTGAAGGCTGGTGTTGGGGGGAAGGGTTGTTTAACAGATACAGGGTTTCAGAGTGCACGATGAAAAGGTTTTGGAGATCTATTTCACCACCATGTGAATACACTCAACACTACTGAACTGCACACTTAGAAATTGTTAAGAGGGTAAAAAAAAAGAAAAATGTTATGCCCATTTCTTTTATCTTTTTCAGAAACTGGTGTTGATTTTTTTTCTTTATAAGCATTCCAGTCTCTATCACTTGTCAATGTAAAAATAAGTCAACAGCTGACAAATCATGTTTGTGATAAGAATTTTCCTATACAAATATTGATAGCTAAAAATTTCACCCAATTTAAGTGTATGTTTCACTACTTTTAGTAAATTTATAGAGTGTAACCATCACCTAATCCAGTTTTAGCACATTTCCAACACCCTGAAACATATCTCAAATACCCTATTTCAGTCAATCATAATCCATGCCCATCCTTATGATCATTCAGTCATTATGAATTAGTTTGTATTTTCAAGAGTTCTACATAAATGGAGTCATACATAATCACTCCACGGCTTCTGGCTTCTTTCATTCAGTGTACTTATTTTCAGATTTACTCATGCTGTATCAATTGTTCATTCTTTTTATTGTTGAGTAGTATCCCATGAATATACCACAGTTTATCCATTCTTCTGTTGAAGGACGTCTGGATTTTTCTGATTTTTGACTAATACATATGAAGCTGCGATGAACCTTCATCTCTAAGTCTTCATATATACACATACTTTCATTTCTCTTGGGTACATACTTAGGAATGTAATTTCTGGGTACTATGATCAATCTATATTTAACTTTAAAAGGAATTGCAAAATTGTTTCCCTAAGTGTCCGTAGAACTTTACATTACTGTCAGGAAAATGAGGGCTCCAGTTTCCACATCTCCTTGCCAATAATTGTTACTGTCTTTTTATTATGGCTGTACTGGTGGTTATATAATGGTATCTCACTGATTTCATTTCTACGTATAACTAATTATGTTGAGGAATTTTTCAAAATGCTTTTTAGTCATTCTGATGGACTGTATTATCTTTTGTCCATGTTTAACTTGGACTTTAGTCCCACTGTTGAGTTGTATGAGATTTTGCGTTTTTTTTTTAATTTTTTTGTCTTTATTTTCTGCAACTGACTTTCTATTTTTTATAATGTGGTACACAGTATAAAACATAGGGGTCTTCATATATTTGGAATACAAGTCTCTTATCATATATGTGACTTGTAAATATTTTCTCCAAGTGTTTTATTTCTACAAGTCTTTTATCATACATGTTAGTTGTATTTTCTCCCTGATAGTAGCATGTCTTTTCATTTTCTCACTGGTGTATTTTGAACCGCAAAGTCTTTAATTTTGATGAAGTCAAAAAAGCAACTTCTTCTGTAGATCATGCTTTTGGTGACATATTTAAGTTTATGTGGGCATAAGGAGGGTAAAAATCCACTTAGATAATGGACATAATTTTGAGCAACTCCTGAACTGTGATATAGTTTAGGAACAGTCATTCTTATTAGTATGAATCTTTACTACAAATGAGAAATATACCTAAGTTTAAATTAAAAATTATGAATTTTACGTAACTCTAAAGGAACAAGATTTCACCTTTTTCTATAAAAGTTTTAGAAATTATCAGAAAATGAACTAGAAAAATGTCTCCTGTTGATCTTTTTTCATACAATTGGAAAAAGTTTCATATTTGTACCACATGGACATTACTTAGGACATGTTTTAAATTTTTAACTCTCTTTTAATGGTATTTATTTATTATGCATCAATTTAAGAATATTAAATTAAGTGCCTGAGAGGATACTCTCTCCTACTATCTAAGTGCTTTGTGACTACCACTACCACTCACAGCTAATATGGACAATATGCTTAGTTACACATTCTGAGTAGACAAAATTGCATTCCCAACATTGGTATTCCCCCTGTAGGCATTATTCTGAGCTAACAACTACATTAGCAAAGTGCACAAAATAAACTACATTTTCTTAAAGAGAGAATTCTGGTTTTACAGGTAGTAGGAGGACACTATTTAATAATATACTCAATGGTGAAAAGGAGAGAGGGAACCTTGATAAGCTTATTCGCAAATAATAATTAACTTGCAGGCTGATACCTGATAGAAAGGAGGAAGTTTACTCAGAATTAACTATTCTGAAACTGTCAGCAGTTAAATACAGGTTTTTTTAGGAGACTAAGCACAAAATAAAAACATGAAAACGGGCCAACAATCAAGGCAAACTACCCCGGAGAGACAATAAAATTGAGAAGACAGAATGTTAACTGTTATCAGAAGATTCACTTGAATTCTTGTTGACTAAGGACTCAAGATGAAGTAAATATTTACAGATAATTCACTAAAATTTCTAAAAGAAACAAGCATAGATATGTTATCAGAGCACAGAAGGCAATGGAATAGTTAATGGACTTCCAGGATAAACATCACAGAACACCAAAAACTTCATTAAACCCAATTAAAAGCAAAGGACTTGAACAGTCTTTTCCCCAAAGAAGACACATATATGGACAATAATGACATAAAAAGATGCTCAATGACTTCATTAGGGAAATGTAAGTAAAAAATACAATGAAATGTCACTTCATAATCATAAGGATGGCCCCTATCAAAAAGATAAAATAACAAGGCAGGTAAGGATGTGGAGAAACTGAAACCCTTATGCACGGCTGGTGGGTAAGTAATGTAAGGCTACGGCAATTCCTCAAAAAATTAGCATACAGTTACCTTACGATACAGCAATTCCTTTTCTGGTTATATACCTATAAGAAAGCAGGGACTCAAACAGATCCCTGTACACAGATATATGTTTACATGCACATACCATTATTCACAAGAGCCAAAAGTTGGAAGCAACCCAGTGTCCATCAATGGATGAGTGGATAAATAAAATGTGGCATACACACAATGGAGTATTATTCAGCCTTAAAAAGGAAAGAATCCACAAAAAACCCGCATACAGATGTTTACAGCAGATTTACTCATAATTAGCAAGACTTGGGAATAACCAAGATGTGCCTCAGCATGTCTGTGGTGCACCCAGACAATGGAATATTAATCCATGCCAAAAAGACAAGAGCTACCGAGCCATGAAGACATGTGGGGGAACCATCAATGCACTTACTAAGTAAAGGAGCCCATCTCAAAGGCTACATACCGTATGATTCCAGCTCTGTGACATTCTGGAGAGGCAAGACTATAGCAACAAAAAAAGCTCAGTGGTTGCAGAGTGGAGGCGGCAATAAATAGGTATAGCATGGAAGGTTTTTAGAGAACACTCTGTAAACAGTTTGATTATTATAATGATGATATATATGCCATGACATATTTGTCCAAACCCATACAATATACAATACTAAGAGTGAACCGTAAGGTAAATTATGGACCTCTCTGAGTGGTTGTGATGAGTCCATTTAGGTTCATCCTTGGTAAAAATGTCCCACCAGTGACTGATGCTGATAATGGGGGAGGCTATGCATGTGTGGGGGCAGGAGGTATATGAGAAATCTCTCATATGCCTACCTCTCAATTTTATTGTAAACTTAAACTGCTCTTAAAAAATAAAGTTTTGAAAAAAAAAAAGTAAAGTGTGACACATGCTACATGAATAAACCTTGATGACATTAAGCAAGTGAAATAAGTCAGTCACAAAATGAAAAAAACCGTATGATTCCATCTGTATGACATGCTTAGAGTTGTCAACTTCACAAAGAAAATGGAATGGTGGGTGCCCGTCTCTGGGGGGGGGGGGGAGAATGAAAGTCAGTGCTAAATGGGTGCAGGGTTTCCCCAGGGAAGATAAAAGGTCCCAGCATGGGGGGTGGTGATGGCTGCACAACAATGTGAATGTACTTACTGCCAAACTCTACACTTAAACATGGTTAAAATAGTGTAGTTTAAATTATGTGTATTTTACCAACAAACAAACAGAAAAAAAACACCTTGGCACATTCAATACAGTTGTGCCATGTTTCTCAGAGGACCTGGACTAACACACACTCCCTCTAAAGGACCAACTTTTCGCCATCTCTCAAATCACATATTTTTGTGTGAAGTACTTGACTTGCCAGTAAGGGAAATTATTTCATTAGCCCATTTTTTGTATATTGTACAAATCCCTTTACTATAATTCAAGTTCCAAAAGCAGTAACCTTGTCTTGCATATTCACTGCCTGACCTCCAGCACCTAAAACTGTTGATTGGCATATAGTAGGCACTCAATGAGTACTTTTTTTACACTGAATTAATCAGTAAAAGAATGAATGGAGAAAAGTAAAAGATGACTGCTGTATTTCTGCTTAGGTGACTAAGAATATTGTGATGTCAATCACTAAGATAGGAAAGAGTAACAGTAACATAAAAATTATCTACTAATAATATCTAAGACTTCATGAACATCTACCATAGCCCAATTTTCAGTTATAGGGGGTTATAGGATCAAACACCAAGAGGAAGATTTCAAGACTAAGAAATCCTTTTCAATATTTTCAAAATACTCCAGGAAGCTAGAGAAAATTACATTACAATGACAGCCAAAAAAACTAAGAGCAAATCTAACACCTATGGGAAAACATTATGGAAAATGAAACATTCAAGGATACTGAGTGGTAAACAGGAAAGGTGTTTTACACTTGTAAGTGGGATTACTGACAAAAAAAATAAATAGCCAAGCAAAAGGAAGTGTCATTCATTTGTACTAAAAATATCTAGACTCAATCTTAAAGTCTACCCTTGACTAGTCATGTAACCCCAGGCAAGTCACTTAATACTTAAACTCCTTAAGACTGTTTCTCATCTATGAAATTGGGATAACAGTAGTATCTACCTCATAAAACTGCTTTAAGAATTAAATGAGAGTACAGAGCAGAGTACATATAATGGCTACTAGTAATTAATAATGAATTTTCCTTTTCTAGAGCAGTTACAAACATTAGGCATATAATATTTAAGACCTCCTCTTCTGCCTAGAAATAAATGAAATTACCATGAGTCAAAGAAGGGCATAAAAATCAACTGTTCCTAGAGACTTAAAAGTACACAAATAAAGGACTACTTTTCTTTGGCACAAAAACTATGAAAGCAAATAACTCTATAAAAACTTGCAATCAGAATATAAGGTGGTCACGGGGATGGTAGTACAACATGGAGAATATAGGCAATGATTCTGTAACATCTTCCTATGTTGACAGTAACTGCACTAGTGCTGGTGAGGATTTAATAATGTGGGTAACACATTTGAAACTAATGTAAGGCTGTATATCAACAATGCTTCAAAAAAATTGTAAATGAATACATTAAAATATTATCCAGTTACCTTAATTTTCGTTCTTCAAATGCTGGTAGAGAAAGTTTTAAAAACAAAACAAAAAAAGCAAATAACGCTGTAGAATCTTCTCTAATATAAAGGATTGGAGTTTGGGGAGCTGGGTATTTCAGCTCCCTAATTTCTAGTACTAGAAATTCTATTTTTTGGAAAAAAAATTAATCTCTCTCACATAATAGGTTTCTATTACTCAATGAACTTAATTGTTTGTCTTGTTTAAAGTACTCTAAAATCCCTAAGTATTAGTCATCAAAGAAAAACACATCTAACTAACATCTATTTCAGTCTCCTATCAGTACAAACTGGATGGAGTTCAATACACTATAGAGAGTCTTCTGCTTTAGCCATGATTATGACATCATAAAGGCCAGAGGCAAAATGAAGGGTGTATCTATCCTGGCAGGCCTGAAGAGTACATGGCAGTCAGTTTCAATTGGTTAGGAAGGCAGTACTACAAATCACAGGGCACACCACATAAATGTCTAACATTTCTCCTATGGAAGCATGGACTGTGGAATTTGTTCCTACATGAAATATAAAATATACACATATTGTTAATGATCAATTGCACAAAATACATACTATCAAAAAAATCTAAAAGAATCAACCAAAAAACACCTGTGTGCAACAAACTACAAAATGTACAACAGGCTGGAAAAGACAATCCTCCTAAGTGGAAAGACTCCTTATTTCTGGATGAGCAAAGACTCCAAACTGGCTCTGTTACAAATTAAAAGCCATAATATTTTAAAAAACATAAAACATAAATAAATACCACCACCATGGACATATCAGGCCTTTAAAAACATTTTAAAACACTGTATTTTTTCAGATAGTCTGAATACATAAACCTAAAGATTAATTCAAATTCATATTGTTTGCATTTATTTTCTCAACATTTAGTTCACT